>JAPDVR010000006.1:11686341-12196341 GCA_026230005.1 Gila orcuttii
AAGAGATAAAAGAAAAAGAAATCATTTGTAAGACTGCACAAACAGACTAAAAAAAACACTCAATTATGAATTAAAACGGAAATATTCTTAGTTTATTTGGTGGGAAAAGGCAGTGTTTGAAGCAATTCAGCAGATGCAGCCAAGAAGTGTGTACATTTTATATTCTAGGACTCATTTTTATGTCTTCATTATAGCGATCTAAGTGCAGCATCCTAATATCATAATGCATTGTTATAAATGGCATCTTCTTAATCATCCGATGGTGTTATGAAAGACTCATTTCCAAGATTTTGATGAAGGCACTTTTATTGTCAAGTACTGTTCTTCCTGTTTTAAAGTTGAAATGCCACATGCTGCCTGGTCGATTGATGTCCAGATGACATATAGCATGTTATGTAACACACAGATTGGAGGACACTTTCATGTGGTTATGACAGTCGCTGTCAAAAGGAAGGTCCCATCCCTTGAGCTGCAGACTGTGATGACCTTGAGAATCAAGAACTGGCTTGCAAAACATATCAAGTTTTTAAGGGCATATTGACTAAAAGATGTCAGCTTTGAAAACATGGGGGGCAAAACCATGAGACAGGTGAGAGAACAGGAGGAAGAATCCAATCACTTCTGACTTGGTCTATCACACTACTGCCGTGTGAAGAACTGAAAAATGTCCATCACATGCTTGGGCGGGGGGTCAGACTTACTCAATAGTATTAAAAATTTCTCAGCGGCTCAGACTTCGTGGACAGCATTGACCAAAAACTTTGTAAGGTGATTTGCAGAGCTATGCATGTCATCTGAATATATGCATTTTTTGAAAACATTGTTTAGATTTCCCGTAACAGTAAATTGTGCACTGACAAGCCGGTGGCTAACTAAGCTCATAAAGGCTGTTACGACCTTGGCAAGCAACATGATGTGAGACGTGATGTGAATACCGGGAAATATTGCTCAATAAGATGTCTTCAAAACTATTCACAAGGAAGGACTGCAAGAATTAAAATGTTACAAAACTGCCTTTGGCTTGAGTTGGTTTTAAGCTGTGTGTTGTTCTTGTATTCCTTTATGAATAAAAAGGCTTTTATAGGTTCATATTTAGCCCTACAGGATTTGTAATGTTGGGGTTTGGAAATCAAATAAACCACAGAAAACAGATGGATGGATGGATGGATGGATGGATGGATGGATGGATGGATGGAAAAAACTTATACTTCAAACCACAACTAAGCTGAAATTTAAAAAAACTAAAACATATAGATTGAACATTAAAAAATTTGCAAATTTTTTTCAAAAAAACAAATTTAACCTTGAAACCTAAAAAATATAATTACACTGCTCCGCTAGTACCGAGCTTGAGTATTAGTATGTCTGCTTTGGTTTTTCAAATTTCCCAATGATGAGAGATTTTAAAGTTCAAATCCTCTTCCTTAAATCCCAAAGGAGGATCAGTGGTATAACAACACCACATACTAAATCTAAGTACAGAAAGAGCCAAATGCATGTTCAACCACAAAAAGAGCATAAGTGCATAACAACATCATACATCTAAGATTTATGAGAGATTGAATACGACTTGGAAAATGAACTTAAATGGCCTCAAAGTTTCTCCTTCATGGACCAACCTCAAAGCTGCAGAAATCAAAAAAACATGATTCTCAATTTCAAAGGCAGTGTTTCACATTAGCACAGTCAACTCATATAGCTGGACTGAAATATTACAAGGTGTTTAAAAAACATACTTGAAATATTTCTTCAGGTCCCTGACAAAATACAGTGGAGTCCCAAAGTCTGAGACCATTTTGAAAATGAGGATTTAAAATTCCATTTAAATTTAAAGATATACATCATGCTAGAAAAAGTTTCTTCGGTTTTAAAAAAGCAAAAAAATAAGAAAGATTTAAGATTCTTCACCATGTAAGGTATTTATACAAATATTTATGTTCAAACTGTTTTTTTAAATAATATTTGTAATTCAAATTTACAGCTTATCCAGCCAATTGTGAAGTGAAATCACTTCCAAATGAAACACATCCATTTCCTCCACAGATATCTCATGTGCACAATTTGTGTTGCAACAGCAGCAGCAAAAAAAAAAAAAATCAATGATCCCGCTACTTGTCTATTGATTACCATCTCTAATGAAATAAATAATCTACAAATGCCTCTCATTTGAGCGATTAGCCAAAACAACACTTTTCACAGCATTGTGTAAGTGAAACGGCCATTGATCACTGACCTGAAATCAGATTGCCTGTGGTAAATATGACAGTGGGCCAGGCTCTGTTTATCTAGCATACACATGACAACATGTCATGTTTGTGAGGGGTAATCCCTAATACTAGTGACACGTGCCATTCTGACTGGTCTCCCTGAGGGAACGTGGGACATGATCAGACACGTGACATTGATGACGGACAGGCAGACAGGCAGGCAAGCAGGCGAGCTCATGGGAATGAAAGTAAACGAGAGGAACAGAAACGGATCTGGTCTCGGCCAGGAGCCATCTGTAAATTAATTATAAGAGTGATTTTAGTGTGATTAGAGAGATCTGAGAAATGTCCAAATGTAAATGAGCTCTTTGGATAGATGAAGGGGGAAAAAGAAGATAATTAATTACTGAAACATTCCTTCTACATTTGACCTTGCCCAAAATTGTTTGTTTTTGTGAAAGAAGGAAGTGCCAATTGCAAAGTCTGCCAATATTTATTTGGCGATTAGAAACTAATCAGCAAAATATTTACACTGATAAGTTTTGAAATAAATATGAACTTATGTGCTGTCACTTTTCTTGACTCAGACCAAAAGTCCAAAGACTTGCACTGAAGATACCAGAATATAATAAAGACTTGGGATCGTTTGACTTAATTGAACCATTGAGCAAATTCTTAAAAATAAAGGTTCCAAAATGGGGTTTTGCAGTGATGCCACAGAATAACTATTTTGGTTTCCTTAAATAACCCTACAGTGGACAGTTTTTAAAAATAACCACTTTTCTTAGTGTGATGAACATTTTAATAATCTAAAGAACCTCTTTCCACTATCAGGAACCTTTTGTGCAATGGAAAGGTTTTGTGGAGGTTAAAGGTTTTTCATGGAACCTTCAATGTCAATAAAGAACCATAGCCACCTAGGAACAGGTTGCAAACACTCAAAACACCTTAACAAAAATACATAGAAACACATTGGCAAACACTGCAACTTAAATGTGGGCAAAGTGACACATTTTCTTCACTAAATGTTAAAAACCATAGAGTTTAATATGATAATTTCTTGCGAACGAGCACAGTAATTATTTGACACTAGCTGGCCATTGGGGGAATCCACATCAATCAATTTCATATTAACTAACCTTTTAAAATGTAACTCTCCGGGTAATTTGTAATGCGTTCTTGCTCATTGCAGTAGTTAACAAATGAATTGTCTCAATGCATACGTTTTCAAATTGAGCAACAGTTTTCAAAGCAGTTAATTCCCAGCCAGACCGCATGACACAGCGATTCTTTAAATAAACACCAAGAACATCCTGCAAATGGTGATTCTTATTGAAAATGCAGTGTAATTATGTAAATCACAAGCAGTCAATCAATGTCATCTGCATCTTAGTTGCAAACAGACATTTATCAGCCCATCTGTATTCATTGGATTGCATGTCTGTTATGTAATGCAGAGCTCATAAATTCCATGTTTTCTAGTTTGATCAGTAAAGGACGAGTCCGTGGAGGAATTCTGGGAACATGCTGCATGGGACAAGAACATAACTTGTAGTTACTAAATTCAAGTGGGTTTGTGTGATGCAATGGCTGGACAGGAAAAACATGGTGGATTGTATAAATGCCAAAATAATCAGTTGTGCCTGCATCTTGAGGCTCTGACAAAAAGTTTGGGAAAAGGTGATTATGTTTGTCCTCTCTATAAATTTTAGTGGTATTGCATTATTAGTGCAACTAAATGTAAATTGATCTGTTCAAATGGCATTTAGTTATGTTATCCCAACTGAGATCCTCAAATCATTCAATGCAAATGTTGAATTGCATCCATATAGTTTTTGTCAAGTGTACTACATTAAAGGAAAAAAGAACACGGATGTTCTTTGGATGTTCCATGGATGTTAAAGGTTCTTTATTGGAATCAATGGTTCCATAAACAACCTTTAACATCCATGGAACCTTTCCATTACAAAGAAAGTTCTTTATAATGAAAAAAGGTTCTTTAGATTATTAAAATGTTCTTTACACTAAGAAAAAAATTGAACTATTCACTGAAAGGTTCTTTTGGGGAACCAAAATGGTTCATTTAATAAGGCATCACTGTGAAACCCCCCTTTTGGAACCTTTATTTTTAAGAGTGTAGCTAAACTATAAAATTACGTGTAGTTTCTAGCTTGACACGCAACTATGGTCAAAGTGATCTACACATTAGTTTCTATTTCAGAGCAGTTCTCGTCTCTCTCTAGCCGAGGAGAAAATGAGACCGCTCAAAAAGAGGTTTTCCTGGAGACAGGACATTGGGTAATGAGTGTTTGTGGTGGCACTGACCCTTTGCTCGGCCATCTGAGCCCAGAGACCTCATGTCATTTAGATCCCAGGCCTCTTCACAACACCAGACGGCAATCCTTTACTCTGGCACAACTACATAACCATTGCAACAGGCCAATATTTTAATTAGTATGTGATGAAGGGCAATAAATTGGAGCCGTTTTGTGCTGAATTTGCATGGAAAATCAATACTGTAAGATCAAGTCGCCAATTATTTTTTTGAATTAGCTGTTGAACTAACACATTTTTTATAGCATTTATTGTATATTGTTCATTTTTAATTCATGAGCCTTATTGTAAAATGTTTCGAATTTCTTCATGAATCACAGAGCATGTGTCCATTAAATGCAATAATAATAACAACAACAATATATATTATATAAATTCAATTTTGTTTTATAGTATTTTTGTTTTATTTATTATTGCTACTGATAACATTATGTTACTTATAACATTATATTAATAATATTAAGTAAAATAACACTTTAATTACATTTATATATTATACTACTGCTACTTATGAGTGTAATAGTAATAACAATTAATATTCTCCACGACCACACATTAAACCAATAATATGACTCCTGTAAGACTTTCACCATTTATATTCAGTGGCCTTTGCTGAACCAATCCAAGCATTGACTAGCACTAGACAAGCACTTCTTGGACTTCTTACACTTAAATAACTTGAAATGGATGTTAGTATGTGGATCAGTGGTGATATATAAAAGTGAGGAATTTTGTCACTTATCCGATTCTTTATAATGATTCAATCAATCAATCAAATTTATTTATAAAGCACTTTAAAATCCAAACATTGCAAACATGATTGTAAAAGAGCTTTAAGATTTAATGTACTTCAAATTCAAAAGTGAATTGACGTGGCACTATTTAGGATCTACAAGTTGCATTTAGGATTAGCGAGTGATATAAGGCAAAGTGCAATACAAAGACTGCATCTAATTCTTCCCACAGAGCAGCTTTTCTCTGAGGCAAAATTCTCAGAAAAGCACATTAACTGATGAAACCTAGTTCAACAAAGCCTACAAAAGTTTTAAAAAGACTACTGAAGTAGCAGAAAGCATGGCGGTTAGCCTAAGTGTCTTGGAAAAAGGTTACTCAGTCAATACAACCTTTTCAATCAAAGGAGTCAGTAAATGCACATTTACAGGAATTTAACTACACTTTCACTTCAATGGATTCATGGATTTGGCAGATAAAAGCATTGGTTAATTAGCAACCCATTAATGCACTACAGAAGGGCATGTTGTTTTCTGACCCAGCTGCCATTGATTCCTAGCCGTGTGTAGATGGCAAATCGAGGGATGACTATAGTACCGGACCCCTTTAAAGCATGTGCACAATAAGTCAATAAGCCTCTGTCAATCACAACGTCATTTCAGTCAATCGATTCACTACGATTCCCAACAAAAACAAAAAGGCACAACACTGAGTGTGATATTGACCACATATGATCCTGATAACATAAAACCGCCTGAAAAACCCCTGAGGGTAAAACAGATGCTGACTCTGAGTGGTGTATTTCAGATGACAGATCTAATGCAGGGGTTTATTGATTGCTTTAAAAACACCACAATTAAGGTTAGGACAAAATGAAATGCAAAATAACAGCTTGTACTGTGATACAAAGGGTGAATCTCCCTAAATAGCACTATGAATCATGGAGGCTATAGTAAAAATAGAAAGCATTACTAGCAACCACTTGTAGGTTTTACTCATGATTCCCTGGGAGCCACATAAGAGAGATACAACCTTTTTCTTCTTTTAAACAATGCTTTCCACCGGAAAACATCTAGCTGAAGAAGAAATAATAAGTTTTTGTGTTCTTCATTTTTCTGTTGGTGATGAGCTTGTGTTTTAAATAACAAATGCAAGGTATTATATTATAGGAAAATGTTTACTTGCTTTAGTAGGCCAAAGTGGGGTAAGATGGGCCACTTTTGACTTAAATTGCCACAAAGAAAAATCAGGTAAAAAATAAAATTAAATAAATAAAATAACAATAATCCTGCTATATGCTGAAATTCGTAGAAACCTTTCTATACAGCAAAAAAATTACAAATAAAAATAAAATATTAAGAATAACATAAAAAATAAAAAAATAAGATACGACTGCATATTTCTATAAACCAACCGAGAAATTGTTTATTATTGAGAATATTTGTGTGCAGTGAAACAATTTTCAACATTTCGTTTTTGTAAACTTTCAATAGTTAATAATTAATATAATAGTTAATTATAATTATAAATTCATATTAAAATAAATTATTTTAATGTCCTGCATTCATCGTGATTAAGTCATTGGCACAGCTTACCCCGAAGCATCTGACACACTTTTCCAGATACTGTAGCTACAATTTGTGGGGTGGTGCTTAATTTCATGATTCACATCCAAATAATTTACCTGGTTTTATACATTTCCAATTCATCAACATTCGTAACATATTTTTAGACCTAAATAAATTTGCTTTAACATCAAATTAATTTGACCTGCCATGTAGAAAATTTACATTGACATGCAAAAACTTTACCCATTGAGACTGTACTAAGTGGCCAATTAAAGCCAAGCTGATAAAGGCAAACAGTGCATCTCAGGATAACGGTCCACTATGCCAAACTCTTTATTTTATCAAGTAGCATTACATGCTTCACTGGCCTTTAAACAACAAAAACAAGCCCAAAATTGAATTAACAATCTTATTTAATGGCATGCTCTGACGTCAGCCCCTTTGATCGAGAACAAGTGAGGACAGATAATTGAGCATCATACGCACATTAACCCCTGAAACATACCGCATCGCATAAACCCTGCTGTCTAACCGCAGGAGAACCAACCAGATCAAGGGCTTTGACCGACTTACGATCCACCAATAAATGATAAAGAAAGCAATCAAAACCAAAATAATAATTAACCAGACGCAATTACAAAACACAATTTCCACCAATGGCAGGGGGTATCCTCAAAGGTCCATGCCCCAAAGCTGTTGTCGACATCCCACCTCCCAATCCATCTCGGTTCTCCTCCATTAGACCCCAGACAGGCTGAGAAACGAGGGATCGTTACAGGACATAAAATTTGCCGTGATGGATGGAGTCGCTCACAGAGCCAGGATAAAAGTCATCAGACCTCGGCGGCAAAATGGAGCCAGGTGTCTGCGCGCCCTACTGCTCAGGAGAGATGTTTCTGAAGGCCCAGGCATTTGTAACCCTTTACAAAGTGAGGTACTTTCTCAAGGGAATGGACTTCACTTTTCCAGTGGTCACAAGACCTCCATCGCAATACTATGACTTCTGAACATTTACTCTAGAGATCGGTAAGGACGACACTGAAGCATAATTTGTGCCAGGTTTCTCCTCTGTACACATTATTTTGGTTAACTCTAAAGTACCTGTTCACCACTGGCAAGAAACATAAAAGACTATGACGTGGCACACACCTTTAACACTAAAAGGTTTAAAACTTCTGTGATGGAATTTCCACTGGGATAGGATCCCGCATTCCTGCAACCCTACATAGGACAAGCGGTTTGGAGAATGGATGAATGAATGAATGGTTTAATTAATGTTCAGGGTGATTATAATATTATTATTATTGTTCTTGTTGGTGGTGGTGTTAATAGTATATTATATATTTATGTATATATTTTATATAGTATTATTTGTATGCCACTCACACTCACACTAAAAAATATATGAACCCAGAATATTCCTTTAAGTTTAAACCTTTTGTTTTATGTGAATGCCATATTTATAATATTAATATGCACATTCCAGTCACACTTAAAAAAAAAGGTTTAAACTTAATAGAATATTCTGGGTTAATATGTATAATAATTATAAATATTAATATTATTATTATAAAGAAGTATGGTAATATTTATGAGCACTTACAATGGATGTCTATGAGGCAAACCCACTTTTTTGTTTAAAAAAATTTAAATAAGTTTCAGATGCTGTGGACAGGGTTTAATATAATTACACTATTCTTTAGAAGTGGTTTTGAGGTTAAAACAAACAAACAATATGTGCTCATAATACAATACAATAAATGTCTCTGTAGTGGTTTCATATGATCCAATTGTCCAATTTTGCTCCGTAAAATAAAAGCAAAAAAATAAAGCACTATTATCCATTTCTCTTTAATTCCAATATAGTTTATGCTGTGGTCTCTGTCAAACAAGATAAGTAACAAACACATAAAAAATCAATTAATAAAGAACCAGGGCATATAAATCTCAATTTTGTCCATCATTGTGACATTAAGAAGATAAATGGTTTGGCTATGACACGATCGCTTAGGAGGAACGTGGGAGAGCTCCAGTGGGGGGTTTACCCTCTCAGCGTCTGTCTGTCTCTCTCCTTCGCTGGGCTTATAATGATGAACGAATATCAATGAAATACACACAGATGCTGTGGCGCCATGGAATTAAACACAAAATTGCCTGTTGCAATAATACAGACATTTTGTACTAAAAGCAACTTTTTAAAAGCATAATCTTTTCTGGATGAAAATGTTTTATCAACTGTACTGTCTCTGTTTTTTTATATTAGACATGGATAATGGAGTTTTTTTTTTTTTTTTACGTACCTCATAGTCTAAATCTACCATGTCAGCCTCATTTGAGGTGGCACTGTAATATCTGCAGACAGCTCCTTTCATACGGATGCGCTAATGATGACGGACATGCATAATAGACATTACATGATGGGACACCAGCTGGTAATATACAATGAAATACCATTCTTTGTCTGCCTTTGAGGGTACGAGACTCATTCCCATTACCTTAAATGCCTGCCCTGCTACTAAAAAATTTAATAAAGCCAATGACTTTTCTACTGTTAAATACCCCATCATCTCAGCCTTTTATTTCTGCTCTTAAAGAAAAAGATCTCCCAAGAATAAAAATTGTGTGATCATTTACTTACCCTTGTGTTCTTTCCAATACCCTTTCTTACTTATGTAGAACTTAGCCATTTTTTTAATAAAAATTGTGTGAATGAAGACTAAAGTGGTCAAGCTCCAAAACGAGCATCATAAAAGGGGTCCATATGACTCACTCACTATATTCCAGGTTTTCTAATCATACAATATCTTTTTGTGATAAACAGACTGAATTTAAGTCGGTATTCACTGGTAACCTTGACTGAATACTTTGTTCATGAATCAGACTGAACTGATTGTTGAAGTCAACCCACTGATTCAGTGATCCAGTTGTTGTTAACAGCCCAATGAAGATAAATACTTTGAATACAGACAGAATACAGAATGTTGGTCTGTTTGTATGCTATTGTATGTCTTCAGAAGACTTTGAGTGTATTATAGTGGTTTACATATCGATACTGAAATATTTGATATTTTTCAATACTCATTTTTAGCAGTATCGATACACTGATACCAGCTGCACTTTCTGGTACACTTCATATCTACACTTCCACACATATTCTATAGTAGTAGGTGCTTAAATAAAATGCATTATTATAATAACACTAGTCCATAAGTCAATATACAACTTTTAGGCTTTTGTGTCCATTCAGTACTATTCCTCTCTCAACCTTTTATTTCAGCTCTTGCCTGATTTCTCTCTTCCTTTGATCTTCATAATCTTGTTTTTATTTCGAACCTGCCTTTTAGTAGCTTACGGTTAGAAAAGAAACTAACTATGATAATGGGGAACGTCATCTTAGCACAAAAAGGTTGAGAGTGTGCAACACTCAAATGCACTTGCCCTCTGAGTTGTTAGAAATTTAGTGACCAGTCCAACAAGATAAAAGACAATTATGCTCTCGCTTCCAAAACAATCCAGTAGTGATGGGAAATTGCGAGGAAGTGAGATTATCTATTCAGTGAACTGTCAAGACGTGGCTGGTAGTGACTTTCTTTTGGGTCTCTTGAACGTTCTTATCAGTCCAGATGGCTACAACTGCTTTGGTTCTTCAGGATAGAGTTTCTAGCAGTGCAGCAGAAGTCAGCCAGCTTCAGAGCCGAATGCAAGGATGACTGCCTTATCTATAGCTAAGGGAAATGGAGAGGGCTTCTGTTAAAGGCTGCTTTTGTGTTGGATGCGGCAAGGGAGGAATTTGTAACATGCGATCCATGGTCTCGTTTTATCAGACAAAAGCCACCTGAATGCAGAAATGAATGCAGTATCAAACACGAACCAAAGGGCAAAGTGACAAACCATCTATTCTTCAAAGTGACATGATGTGATAACTTGGAGTATCATGAAAGGCAGCAAGAAAACCATCAAAAACACAATGCAACTAGAAAAAGTCATAAAATCCTATTTCAACGACATTACACACCTTTTTGTTTGCATTTTGCAGTGTATTGTCCTCAACAAACACTTGTCAAATAAACTCCCCAAGGACACAAGCCAAAAATGAGACTAACTCTCCACCAGCGGAGATTGTGTTTTAAAATTACAGGGCAATCTACATTACTCTATGTACGATATTGTCTTTGTGCATGTGGGTGAGCTTGTATTCAACGCAGCATGATGTAAAGTGAAAGTGAGATGCTCCAGATGACCTCTCATAGTCTGGCCAATTCATTCGGTGTGGCCTGGCTGTCGGTCCGCCCGCCATTTGAAATAAAAGCTAGGGAAAGCCTAATGAAGTGTGAATGGGACCGAACGCAATAGCTGGGTTATATGCAGATCTGAGCCTTCCAGGGACATTTTACACCAATTACAGAAGTCACAAAGAGTTCGCATGTACAACCAACATCTTGTCAATTACTTTCTCTCATCATCTAAAACTTCCTCTCGGTGATAGCTGATAGACTCAGCGTTTATTTCCATCCATGTAGCAAAACCAATGAAACGTATCAATTTAAACCCGTTAGTGTATGTCCAAGGGCAGGGCATTGATTGGGCAATTATAAGACATCACATTATCTTTTCTAGTCAGCAGAATATTATTTAATTTATTTTCGGATTAAAAAGTGAAAGTTAGGTCAGACTATTATTCTTCAGACTGCGTTATTCATACAATTCTCTGCTTTTGTCCTTCAACTTGGTTTGAAACCTTATATTGAATACCTTATATAACAGTGATTTAAAATAGCATTTGTAAAATCTCTTCAAAATGACCTCAGTAAGGTCTAAAAACAAACAGCAATAAGGATCAAAAAAATAAATAAAAAAAGTCTGTGCACTTTTTGATTTTTACCAGTTCAGCAGAGGATTTCTCATGAAGTTTTTTTAAACCCACATTTGATCTCACGTGGGTCTTTTATATAAATATTTTAATCTGACAAAAATCTGACATAGCTACGTACCTGTTGTGCCGACATCAAATATAAATGTAAATGAAAAAACAAATAATTACACAACGCAAATGATAACATCTTAGACGACTTAGCCATGTGAGAATGCACACGGGATGTCAAAGAATCCATTTACCTTAGACCCTTTTATTCTGCCGGGAAACCTGCCACTGGTTCAGTATACCGTAATTAAACACAGTCGCCCTAGGGCGAGATTCTAATCAAGTATGAAAGAAACCGATAAGTGTGTGTGCACACAAAATAACACACCTTTTTTATTTTCCATGTCTATGACCAAAGGTTGAACCATCACAGCTCATTCTCTCTAAGATCTCCCAAATGCCTCTGGGAAATTTTTCTGACCCAGTTATCCAGAATCACAAATAATTGTGCGTACGCTTCTCTAACAAACATGCTGATTCACAGAGGTTACTACAGACCTTTGTATGTAATAATCTATATTACTATATATATATATATATATAAATAATATGATAAATAAATAAATATTTTTTTAAGTATAGAGTCCTTGGCTAAAATAAAATTAGGCTCAAAAACAATGAATTATTTCTAAAATGCTTTAGCAATATGCCTACACAGCCATTGCAACATTTTTTATTAGTTCATATTACTTCACCAAATGACATTTCATGAAAGACGGGCAGTTTTCAAGTAAAACTGGACTATGATACCAGCTCAAGCCTCAAGTCCCTCACAAACTAGTTGATCTCCATTGCTTCATGTTGCTCTGTTATAACAAGCTCCTCAGCCACACAAACAATCCACAAACACAACGCCCCACTGTGTGACTGACAACCTGCGACATACGAATAGCAGTTGGCCTAATGTGAGTAAGTTGTGACTTGGTGGTGAAGAAACCCCGATGAGAGTTAACTAAATATTTTCATTCCATATCTCCCCCAGCCATGCTGCTAACGATAAATTGGCACTGTTGGAGCCACAGTTTCTTTCTATAAAAATCTTGGAAAGTTTGTCGCTCTATTCAAATCTACCTCATTCTGTGTTGCATCTATAGATACTGAATGAGGAAGTAAAACGTGTAATTAGCTTCTGTCTGGCCTGCTACAATACCCACTATTCTACAATACCCACTTATTGCAGTGTCACTTGCAGTTAGACATATACTTGAGACCTATTTCAGACACCACAGGCAAACCACATCAGCTTTTGTGGCCTTACTTTGCCCTGGTCTTCAAATGCAATAGTATTCTAATAGAAAAATGGAAAACAAAAATAACCTATATTCAAAGGTTATACTTAACATTTAATATAGGCTATATATATATATATATATATATACTTTTTTTTTTTTGTAAAAGCATTGCATTAACCAGCCTGATGAAAAATGTTCTGTGCTTAAACGGTTGATGGCAAAAAGCTTCTTTAAATAAACATATACAGTCACACTTAATTGTTGTAGTTTTTTTGTTAAAAGAAAAAAGTTATCATTGTTATTAATTAAATATAAACAATTATTATTAATAGTATTTATTTATATCTTATAAATATTTATAAAAATAAGAATTTTGTGACATTTCCTTCAACGAGTGTATTCTTCTGCTGATGTGAGCAGAACCATGTTGTAAAATACTCAGTGGACAGTGTTTTCTGAATCTACAGCGCTACAGCAAAATAAGTTATGTTTTCTGGTTTATTTGTAGTGGTTTTTCAGTTTGAATCTAATGTAATGAGGGGAAAAGACTGGACACTGCAAACTATACAAAAAAATAATAAAATAGACAAGGAATCTTTCTATTGCATGTCATTGCATGGAACAGCAGTCTGATTCACAATTTAATTTCTCTTAACTAATTCTTCAATGAACCAATCAAAAAGATTAACAGTCTTATCAAAATTAAATAGTTAAGTGTATAAATTAAGTGTAATTAATGACCGGTTGTTTATATGACAATATGTAGTTATATATAGCCATTCAAAACAGTTTTGTTATAATAAATGGTATTTCTGTCAGGACTATTATCGTCAATACGATTGACAATTAGCATACAGTTTGGATTGGCGGTCTGGTTCCATTCTGGCCGAGAACTCCCTGCGCATCCATGCAGCCTAGCATGGATAAGAGCAGAGAGAGCAGCAATAACCCCCCTTAGGGTAAACAGAACAGAACCAACATGACCTTAGACCTAATTTATTCTGATTCAAGGGGAATCAGAATGCCATACTGACTGACAAAAGGAGTAGCTGGATGGAGGAGGGTAATTCGCTCCTGAGAAACGCGATAGCTGCTGATAATACTGAAGGAGCTTATATATGTATACAGTGATAGGCGTCATATTCCTATAGGTAAATGTGGATCAGCTGAGAGTCAGCTGACGCGAGCTTGATTAACGTGACCTGCCAGAACTGACGCTACGCTTGATTTTAATCAAAAAATAAACCAGAAAAGTAAGAAAGTTTTTCTCATTTCTAGCATTATGAGCACCTGTTATCAAACGGACAAAACTAAGAAAGTTAAATAACCTGTGCTATACAAAACAGAGAAACTCTGTTCACACTTGTAGTACGGTTCTCTTGGTTCTTTTGGTCTGGACCATTTTTAACAGCAAACCTTCAAAATAAAACCTTTTATGCCACATACTCCGCAACGAAACTTACAGAAAAAAAAAGCTGTGTTGGGCTAAACACGCTCATACATATGGAAGTATTTTTACCAGCTGAGAACTAAGAGCATATAAAATGTGTAAAGGAGTCAAAACAGCACCACTTATTCCTCTGTCACACACAAAAGAAGATCTGCTGCAAGAAGACGGCGGTCCTGATGCCTGTATCGAACTATAATGGGCAACAAAGCTCCTATGATGAAAAAACTGGTATGCTTGTGCATTCTGTCTTTTGTAGGGTCACATCTTGTGACATCCCATACTGTTATAGGTTTGTTTTGATGTCTTTGGTCGGTGTTGCATTCATATTTCAGTCGAACTGCCCCTATATTTGTTTGGAAGAGGATCGAAACCTACCTTTCAGGGGTCTCCGTTCGCTTGTTTGGTGCACACCAGGGTTCAGACGGCAGCGTTCACACTTATTCAAATGAACTGCACTAACAGAGCAATCGCACCAGAGTTCGTTTTAATCGAACCGAACCTGCCAAGTGTGAACACACCCTAAGATTCAATGCAATGCAGCATGCAAACTTGCAAAATGCACTGTTTAGTTCTTGCTCGGAAGAGTTTATCGTAGAAGACTGGTGCTTTGCTTCCCGTCAGGCTGAGAAAAAAAAAACCATGTGCACACCATGCCTACCATACATTATATTATGTAATAGCCATCCAATTTGAACTGATGATTTCAGCCAGCTCTCGCCATTATCATTCAATATACGTTAGACGGTGTGTGGGTGTGCCGTCTGATGCTGAGACTAATTATGCCTTAGCTTCTTCCCCTCAATATCCACCTCCATCTTTCTTTGTTAAGTACCCTAATTCAAGCAGGTTAGAAACCCAACAGCGACATATACCTCCAGTGCACTTCCTCAACTTCCTCCCAATATCTTTCTCTTTCTCAGATGAGAAGACACTTCCATCCATCAGAGCTGTCAAGCGAGTGGGCCTCTAGGTGCGTGAGCCCTGTGTGGGACTCGCCTCATTTCCCTGCTCTGATTAGCCTGGTTCGGCACTAACACTCCCCGCCTCCCCGGCTTCCTTCTCTTGAGGTGTGTGTGCATCTGTGTGCTTTGTACTGCAATAAAGAGCTGTGGGGCTTTAGAAATAGTGTGATCTGCTCTTTTTTACATGGTCTGTAAACTACAGGGGCCCAAAATGTGAGACATTTTTGAGACATTGCTTGTTTGTAGATGCGTGATTGCTTTGGGAAAGTATGGAAATAAAATATTTTCTTCATTTTGTCTGATTATTATATGCTCAGGTAAGACAGACAAGGATTTTTAATCCCTTACCACTGCTATTTCATATTAATAAAGATCAAATCAAAAATGCACCATAAGGTGACATACTTTTACCCACATACTAGAATTGTAATCTCACTGCAATGCTTTTAGTGGGATTCTTATTCAATTCAAATATGAAAACTCTCATTTCAGCGCAATGCTTGTAATATGAAGCCAAATTCTGTTTTCATCTTCCACAGAATGTGGTTTGATTGATTAGATGATAAAATGTTTTGGACCCAGTTTACTCCTGTAATTAACATTCATTAACATCCACTTGCAATCTGATCATCCAAGATGGATATTAATATTGGGTGTACATGGTATATAATTTATAAATTAGCATTATGAATAATAAATAATATAGCATATAACAAATAATAATGAAAAAAATAGAAAAATATCTAATAAATAAGATAATAAATATTTATACATAAACAGTAACAAAAGAGTAAACACTTTACAAAAAGGTTCAGTTAGTTAATGAATTAGGTATCATGACAAATAAATGAAAAATAATTTTAGAATCTAGGTTAAATGTAAATTTCTATATATTAAATGTGCTGAGTTTTAATACATGTAACGCAACTCAATCAGGCCTGGCCCTGTTTTTTTGCATATGTATTTGGCAGAGATTATTTAAATGAAGAATATTGTTACGTGTACATTCCCAGAAGAAAACTCAAGATTACAATCGAGGCATTTTAGGGAGTTCAGAAACAGTGCGCACTTATATATGGAATAACTGCAAAATGTTACCAATGAAAATTAAAGAAAAAAAATATATATAAAATTGTGTTACTGTGCCTGTTGTGCTTGAGGACACTTCAGTCCCAGCGGACTCTCTGCCTGCTGAATCATTTGGCACGTCTGCTCTCAGGAACAGTCTGGCCTAGTTGCAGCTGTACACTAGGCTACGCAGTCCTGCCTGGCACCCCAATAACCTACAACTCCTTCAGAGCATCCCCCACAGTCCTCCTGTTTTTCTACAGCCCTAGTAAGATGTGTAGCTCTGTGTGCGGTGTGTACATAATCAGCAGTGGTAGAACCTACTGTGTGGATAGTGGGAGATCCTGTTACAGCATCAACAAACTCTGTCCACCTCAGGGAGTCTTGTGCCATGTGTGCTAACAACATAAAGGAAAAACTCACAACACTATCCATCACACGGACAGGCACATCATTTACAATACATTTATTTAAACTAAGGTCAGTTGATGGTTGTCACTGGAGTCAAGTTTGATAGCTTAATGTTAAGCAAATAGCTATGAGGAATATCAAAGCAGCACGGCACTTTTAAATCTTTGATGCAGGGAATAAATTACAAAGGAAATGTCAATCTTTTTCATTGTAAAAGTAAATATGGACATTAGGTATCAGAGGGTTAAAGCTGGAATTGCCAAAGCCAAGCAACCGATGCAACATGATCATTACTCTGTGACAACAAGACGATTCCTACACTATGAATAGTTCAAATTATTCATACCATCAATACGATTCTTATGCACAACCATGACATTTTAACAATTGTCATAATTGTGAGCTGCAGATGGTGTTGCATTCACTATTAATACTGCACACAAGCCCCACATGGCACAACATACTGACAAATGTATTGACAAATGTACTGACACAGCTCACACATTTTTGGACAGAAAATTTGTTTTTATTATTTTACACAATTTTATAGTAAACAAGACTCATAACAACAAGAGAAAATCGTAAGTAAACATTTCTTGATCAAAAGAAATTCAGAAAATGACAACACATGGCTTCTTAGGGGGCTATTGATACCTCAAAGTCAGACGCACTACAGCACAAAACTAATGTGTTTTGCCTGTAATTGATGCTATGAGAGAAAATGGTTTCATATAATTTGCAGAGAAAGCTGAAAAACGCATTAACCAACTGTTGTCTCGCTTATACGCTAATACTGTTATCTTTCTTCAGTGTTTACCAGACTTCTGAAAACATGAAATACGATAAACAGCACTGGTGTGCTCTCATTCCGGAAAAATTTCCACCACTTTCTAGGTTTACATATGCCACTCTCCCCAATGACAGTGGGCATTGCAACCCAGATACATTTTCTGCTTTAAACAAGTGTTGCAGAGGGACTGTACACCCAATCAAAAGTGAAAATGAGGAGTTAAACTTAGGCTGCATTACACCAACATGTGAAATTTCACAGTTATGAGGAGTGGGGAAAGGGGGTGGACAAGAAGGAAGGGACACATTTATGCAATGCCAAAAAACACAAGCATGATAAAATTTAGAATGCCAACATGAAAGCTGGTTCAGGGATCTGCAGAACGACCCCGGAGTGTGCGCCATATTTCTGAGCTGACACAAAAAGACGGCCCACGGAGCAACACCTGCTGCTGCCAACTGGGCAAGAACTGCTAAATGAGGAATATTTCCCATAACATACACACCGCATTAGCAAGACCGCGAAGAGTTTAGACAGGTGAGAAACAGAGGCCTCTTCTTAGACAAGTTAACTTTAAATAAGTGCTAAATGCAGCTGTTAAACATAAGTGGACACATATTAGCCTATACATCACAATAAACAGATAAGAGAAAATGAGACACTACATTTTAAATGTGTGTTTTTAAAATGCGTAACCTTTTAGCAGCAGACTAGCATATACTGTAAATAGCCTTAAAGCTATCATTCATGACAAAGTCACAAACTCATTTTTATTTGTTTAAAAGTGAAGATTTGAATATTTTGCACAAATAGCATCACTAAACAACTGTATAAACTACATTTAAAAACACATTTAAAGGTGCTGTAATCGATTTCTGAGAAACGCTGTTGAAAGTGGATCAGACCGAGAACCACAAAAACACACTTGTAGCCAATCAGCAGTAGGGGGCATGTCCACTCATGATTTGAAGAACGACTGTAGAAAGAGAGATGGCTGAGAGACATTACAAAAGAGAAAATGTCAAAGTAATATCACTGGAAAAAGAAGGGTTATGATCAGGCAAGAGCTTTAGGACTCAAGTTAATATTAGAAAAGCTTTCCAGCGCTGGAGAGCGCTAAGCGGGAATGCCTGAAAACGGACAAGTAACATTTTGCTATATGTTTCACAGAACACTGATATGCTCTTGTTGCGATGTTAGATATTGTAACAGGACAGTTTTTCTAGTGTCATTAACTGTCTGGAGCTGCTGTGCTGCTGGCGACTAACAACCAACTCTTGCTTGTATATACTCTTGAATGTTCATTTTTTGTTCATCCTTGTCATTTGTTCGTCATCTTTACTTTATCGTGAAGCATTATTTTGATTCACTTCAGCTATGATTAAGAGACATCCTCTCTTGCATTGAGTGTTTGTACATTTTGGTTCTAATTAGTTGTTTGGTTCTAATTAATTGTTAAACATTTGCTTTCTTTAGAACAACCCTAAGAAAAAAAAGAAAAGAACATTCTAAAGAAATGTTTTTGGGAATAACATATTTGGGACCAGCAACTGTTTTATAACCAAAATTCTTTAAAATATCTTCTTTTGAGATCAACAGAACAAAGAAACTCATACAGGTTTAGAACAACTTGAGGGTGAGTAAGTGATGACAACTATCTCTTTAAGTAAGAAGAAATAAACATTAAATTAGTGTTCCAACATTGAAAAAAAGTCTCACTTCGCCTTTATGCTGTGATAGAGCAAATCGGCCACTGTTGTGAAGAGGTATCTTTACAGAAGAGCTTCAGACCTCATGAAGTACATCAGTAGATATTTAAGAGAAAAGTAAGAAGGTCAAATATAGTTCAGACTAGTTCAGACCAAGAAGAAAAATGGAAATACAAAGCTCAACAATGGAAACATAAGTTCACAATGTCATTATTACATCTTTTAAATCATATTTAAGGCTTATATCCAATCCAGGCACAGTATTATTGCTTTTCTAACATATTATAAATTGTAATTTTTTTCAACTGTTCTTCCTCAACGCCTAGAGGGTTTCCTTTGAAGATAACAGCTCTGAAATATAGCATCAATCAGCTCGTCAAGTGTTAAGTATTATTCGGTAATTGAGCATACGGATGCGACTGACTCATACGCAGTTATGGGTGACAAAGCTGACTTTTCTTTGTTCACAGTCCATCAACAAATCACTTAATATTCACGATCACACATTTACAAACAAACCCACTGCTGGAATACACAAATCCAGTCAGAAAGGGCTTACGTGATACTGTTGACTCATTGAAATGTACCAGAGTCCTACACATTTGGCAGGAAAGCAAACAATGCATCGCCACACACAGACACAAGCTTATCTTAACGCCTCTCACGCACACTTCATTTTTTATAAACGTCAAAAAGAGATGCACTTCCACAAGATTCTTGACAAAGTCTTTTAAAATGTTACACATCTTCACATGTATAAATTAAATTTAGTCTTTCATTATCACAGTCATAGCTTCAGTGGGTAAACAAGTAAACAAGGCTTGTTTTAAATAGTCTCCTTATTTAACGTTTTTTACACTTTCTGAACATTTTTTCATTAATTTTAATTTTAAAAGCTGTTTGATATAGGCTTTATCCCATGTCTGAACTTTGCACCTAACCACATAACTCTCTCACATGCCAAAAAGGCAAGCTTATCAAAACCAATATCCCATCTAATATCCATCTGCATATGTGTGCAGTTGCTCATATCTAATATTGCAAAAAATTCTGTTTTAATAACATATTTTTTATAATGATTTACAAATTATATGTGTAATATTTTATTTCATTTATCTATTATTTTACAAAAAAATAGTTGGGAACACTGGAATTTTTCCCAACGCGTAAAAGAAAAGAAAGTGCCCAACAGTCCCTAAAGAAACACCATTAGCTTGCAGGTTCCTCTCCAGTCAGGCAGTGGTAATCGAGTTGGACGTCTGACTAAACGAGAGGAAACAGAGGAAGGTGTTAGAACAGCTGGACTGCGATTCGCAGAGCAATGGAGGGATGAAACGGAAAGACCTAATGACCATTTTGTGGAATACTATCATTTAATGAGATTTTTTTCTCTCCTCTGTACCCACATCATTCTAACGCAATGTTCCTCTTAATACTCAGCAGTGAATTTTTACTGCATTGGCATATGCAGGAACAAAGATGGGTTGATAAATTGGCAGTGAATGCTGGGACGTTTGATATGTTGATATATTTGTGAATTATGGCTTTTCTGAACATAAAGCTGGTGCAAGAAACAGAGTGATGGCTTGGTGAATGATTTCCAGAGTGGATAATGCAAGGTGAAGATCCCTTAGCAACAGAGAGAGTGGGTGTATGAAAAAGATAGTGGAAAAGGGAGGTAGGGAAATGGATATAAAGCGAGTGAGAAAACAAATACTGTGTGTGAAAGAGAGAATGCCGAGCTGCTCATACTTCACACAATACTTTTGTGCTGTTTTGAAGGAGCTCAGCTTTGCTGATTCACATTTTTTCACACCTCACATTGTTCAACTAATCATCCTGCTCAGGAATTTTATTCAATAGTTGAAAACTGTTGAGCTATATAATGCAGCTTTAAGAAATATCAGTTTGAGGATACTCTGTTTTATATCTCATAGGGTTGACTAGGGATACTTTTACAGGGGCTATGTTTTTGAGTCAAAAGTCCAATTAAACAAAGTTATTTTCTCTAGCAGTGGCTTCTATTGTTTTTAAACAATTTAAAAATTATCGGACATTAGAATTAAATTAATAATAATAATTTTCATAAATCTCGGGTCAGGGCAAGCCGTAGTTACATTTTGCTGAAAAACCTATCGTAATCATTTAAATGGCAGGTTCCCATTGTGATAAATTACATTCACCTTTTATGACAACATGCTCCAAAAGCAACTGTAACTTTGGGTAATAAAGAGAGATGTTCAATGTTAAAACATTTTTAGCCAAGTTTATGGTCTGTATACTCAGCCTAATAAATATTTACTGGAGTATAAATAGTGACAAATAGCCTCGCTCTTCCTGATTCCTTGGCTTTTGGGTAAAATAAAGTAATAACACAAATGTTAGCTAGGTGAGGCGTTAAAATGTCTTGAAAGTGAAATGAAAGACTACCGAAATATGAATCTCTCTTCCAAGTGGTCTCAGGGCAATTCTCACAAGAGCCTCTCACTTCAAAGCAGGCGAGATGGTAAATTGCATTGTGGGAGTTGGTATTAGGTTATGACACCAATGGTTAAGACTCTCAAATCCCCCGACCCATCAATGCCAGGCTGTGAAAAGCAACAAACTACATGGCCCTGCTGATCTTGCATGTTTCTATGGCAGAAAGAAAAAAAATGGGCCGTCGTATCTGGCAGCCCGAGGGAAACGAAGATAAATTAATGGTACACATAGGGAGTTTCTGTGGGTGGGGGGAAAAAACAGATAAAGAAAGATGTTTTTTTCTATAGAGTTTTGTAGCGACAACGAGAATGAACCAAACACAATTGAAGCTTTTAGGTGACTGTTCATACATAATCCCACAAAGAGTCTTCACATTCCAAATCAAATCACCAGACACAGAGCCATAGGCTCCGGAGAATCTGCAACCGGAAGGACCTTTTTAACTAAAGGAAGAACGTTGTCAATGTTTTCTAATTTGGCAAAACAGATCTGTTCAGAAATGGTGAAACAAGAGGCCCTAACAAGAGGTCACCCAACCCCTGCGACTAACAGACTACGTATTTCTTAAGGACCAAGGTCCCATGACAGAGATGTACAACAGACTTCCCCCTTCTTGAAGACCTTTGAATGACCTCATTATTGAGACCTCTTAAAAAACACAGAGACAAGAGACTTTTCATATAAAAATGCATACAATCATCACAAAACAATTCTTGACGAACTTATAATCAAACATCGTTCAACTACATAATTCTATATTGTGTCTATGACCCCTGTATGTGTCTATTATGCTTAATCACATATAAGTCATCTAATTGTTGTAACTATTACCTGTGTGAATGAAAGTGCATCGTGTCTCCTATCAATGCGACCACATATTCTTAATTCAGACATGGCTTGATTGAAATCTGTGTAAAAATGTTTATGTTCTTAAAATGGAAATTATGTCTAAACTGAATCCTCTGTTCGAGCTGATGAGTAAGCAGACCACAGATAACCCATGATTCACGATGAGAGAAAGGGGGGAGGGGGTAGAAAAGACCCCCTTCTCAAATAACCATATAGTATCTCATTGTCCGAATTCCAAATTCCTCCAGGAGGCGGGACAAAACACTTGAGTTTAAAACCTTAGACCCGAACAGGACTTTAGTAGAATAATGCGCTAGAAGAATAGAACAGAAGTCGGGCGGGCTCTCTCTCGAAAAAGGTCTCGGCAGAACAACAAGTCGGGTGGAGCAGACGATGGTTATAGTAACCATGTAGACGCGTAGAGACAAAGAACCCAAATTAAGATCAGAAGAACGGGTTCAACAGCTTTAATCAAGCCATCATCATCTACTCTCGTCTCAATTTTCTTTCTTTCCTAAGTTTTCCTTTATTTTCTCGTTAAAAGTCTCAGTTCTAAGTTAAGTTTTGCTGCAAAGTTTCGTTCTAACGTTTCAACTGCAAAACCCGCTTCCAACTTCAAAGACTCTCATTCATCCGCCAACACATCACGTGATTGGCTGCCCACGATCTATCCACAAGAAGACCAGCCACGCAACGGACCCGGGAAACCCCTCTGACGCCGAGGAAAGGAATCCCCAAAAGCAACGCAAGGACAAGCAAGTAGCCTCCAGACTCTTTGCTGAACTGGTGTATATTGATAAAATTGCATAACCCGCCTAAGAAACGATAGAAGGGTTAAATTAATGATTGATGGTTCGTTCAGGTCATGTCTTATAAGTGCATATAGAAACTTGGGATTTCACCATCTCACTCTTAAAACTCATTTCTTTCCTCACTTTCTTTCTTTCTGCAACTCGCATGAATGTATGTGTGCGTGTGTTTGTGTTAGATATTAGTTTTAATCAATAAAGTCTTGTTTATATTTTAAAGATAATTGTCTTGTGTTATGTGCTTACAGATTTATTGTCTTGAACTGCGATCTAAAGCTACCTATGCTTTTACCCTTGAATTATTTCTAAATTTAGCTGTTAGCTGGGAATTAGTCTTTCTTGGCCAGGAAGATATTATATTTCCTAGAATCAATAATTGTCATTGCTTTCCGTTCATTGGATGAACTGATAAAATGATCATACTATTGATTCTGCTACAGTAAATTCTGAAAATAATTAAACTAATAATTATTGATCATAATCCGTTATGAATAATAATTAGTTATATTTATACGGGCGTATAAACGCTACAGTTTAAAAGTGAGGATGTATTTGTAGGAAGAGCAAAGCCGTAAGACCTGTTTCTGTTGCTATGTCATGCACAGGGTGTGGCAAGCAGAAGTAACTGTGCAAGCAGCCTGCATGTGGGCGTATGAGTATTAACGGTAAGTGTGTGTGTGTGAGTATGCAGTATGACTGTGACGTGTGTATATGTCTGCATGTGATGGTGAGAGTGGGCAGTAGGGTGATAGCATTTGTATGTGTGCCAGTTAATGTATGTAATGAGACAAGAGATAAGAAAACTAGAGATGACCAGTGGTATTATTTCGGTTCCCATCCCCTCCACACCACATCAGTTAACCACAGGTACAGACCTGTTCCCCCTAAAGGCATAAGGGTGTTGGCTCCCTAAAGCCAGAGCAAGTACAACCAGATAAATGCACATAAGTAGAAACAAATAAACAATTAAATAATTTAAAACAAAAACAAAAATGTATTTATTTATACATTTATTTGACCTACTTTTGGACATTCATTATATAATATTTATATTGCAATTTCCAATATATTATGTATTACTGATTTATGCATGCATTATATTTATTATAAAATAAAATAAAAAACGAAAATGCAAGCATATTATATTATCTTTAATAAATAAATAAATATTTTGTTATTATTTTAAATGTTTTATTTATTTATATTTATCATGTATTTTAATTACTTTTGTTTTGTGCAATCATTATAATTTATAATTCAATAAAAATGTCCAATATATAATATGTATATCTGAATTTGTGAATAATTATTTATTTATTTTAAACAAAATATGTGCATTTATAACACAAATATTACATTGTATTATAGTAAATGCATATATAAAACTAAATAAATAAATAAGCAAGAAAATAGCTAAAAACAAACAAATAATTGCTTACTTTATTTTTATTATTTAACTACTTTGTGCAATCAATCATTATACAATATATAATGAAATTTCCAGTATACAATTTGTATAAGTGAATTTTTTGTCATTATTTTAAATGTTTTTTTTTATTTATCTTTAATTATCTTTAACTACTTTTGTACGTTCATTATAAGATATATTCCAATATATGTATAACTGATTTTGGGTATATTTATTTGCTATAAAAACTAAATATATGCAATTAAAATACAAATATTACGATATATTATAGTGAATACGTATATAAATAATTATCTTTATTATTTAACTATTTTTGAGCAAGAAATTAAATTTCCAATATGCATTACTGAATTTATGCTTTTATTTTACTTACTGTTTATTTACTATGAAAACAAAATATTTTTGTTTACTTAGCTGTAACAGTAGAAACAATTAATTATCGGTAACAGCAATTCTTGCCAAAGCCCTGACATGACACGTCAGTCAGTAAAGGTGTAAATCTCTTGATCGTGGCTTCGTGGGTGGCATACACGCTCCAACATGTTGTGGTTTTGTGTGTACAACCCAAATTTGAGCTCAGTTCAGGTCGCTTCCGAATAACAACCCAAACCCCCTTCTTCAGTTTGTCAACCATGCGATCTTTCAGGCCTAAAGGAGATGAACACCCTTGTTTTGCTGTCAGTGCACCCAAAAAAACTTCTGCCACCCACCTTCATCTTGCCAACTCAGACTAATCGTTTGTTTCCTTCTGGCTTCTGTCGAATGAAATATGCTATATTATTTTGCCAGTTTCTGTGGACTCTCCCCTTCTCTCCAGGGACTGCCAGCAAAACAGTAATTAGTAGGACTCTGAGAAAAAGAACGGGAGGCCTTTTGAAAACTGTTAATTACAACTTTATGAGCATGACAGAATGGGCAGAAACGGTATACAACACAGGCACTGATGCCACCAGAGCAAAAGGCACTTGAATCGCAATAATCACCACCATACGTGCATTTATTGAGAATGCATGCACGATTAAATGGACTACAAAAGATAACATGAATTCAGACGGACTTAATTCAACTGAATGTGGAGTGAAGGTCAGTGACAGAAATAAAATAAATGAACATTTTTGCATTACGATTCAATGTTTTCATCTGCCAAAATGAAATATTGTCTTTAATTGATTTCATTTGGATGCTTTTCTCAACAAAAATTGATTGATTCATTAATTAATCACAATATTATGCAATTCAATTTAATGTTAAACAAGTGGCAGCCCTAATTTAAATACCGTTCCAATATGCTGTTCCATTTCAATAGAACGAACACAACTGAGCAATCCAGTGCACTTTTGAGATCATTTTTCCTTGTCATTCCAGATGGCCATCATGTCAAACAGCTCCAGGCTGTAACGCTGTGATTCACAATCACCATCAGAGGAAATTACGGATTGAAGTGGGGAATGATTCATCAGCTAAATTACAAGAAATATTCTGAAAGCAATTACTATAAAACCTGGCACTCCAAATACAATTAAATATTTAAAATGACTTAAGATTTTTTTTTTTTTATGGTTAATCGCTAACGTAAACGCTGAAACAGTAGCGCAAGAACAATGTGTTTTTGTAGTTGAAAATACTGCCTGTTTCCTGTCTTTCCGGCAAAAATCAGTGGTGGAAAATCTCTCCACAAATCAATAGCATCCTGCTTTTAAACTCAGTTCAAAGGAAAAATCACTGCTCTTCCGAGCACAACCCAGAATTCCTTAGGGTGACCTGAATGCCTTAATCCAACCCATCTGAACTCAAAAATCAAGCCAAACAAATTGAAAAACTCATGTACTACTGGGGCATTACACAATTCTATCTGTCGGCTTGCCCGGCTCAAATCACATTGAGTCAAACGTGACTTTACCTAAAAATATGCGCAATTAAATGCAATAAACTATATAGAAAGTGGTACAAAATAGACTGCCTTAAAGGGTTAGTTCACCCAAGAAATTAAAATTCTGTTACAATTTAATCTGTGGAACACAAAAGAAGATATGTTGAAAATTGTGGGGGTTTTGTCCATACAATGAAAGTGAATGTTGTTTGTGTGTTCCACAAAAGAATTAAAGTCACACAGCCTTGGAACGACATGTAGGTGAGTGAATGGCAGTGTAGTTTTGGGTGAACTATCCCTTTAAGGAGGCAGAAAATGTCTGTGAATTACATCACAAGTGAAGTGGGGACACGTTTGCTGAATTCCAATAGCAACAGTGGCATGCAAAATACAGATGGGGAGAGTCCTGAGAGGAATTTCAGGAAACACTCATCAGCAAACGTGGACGGGATATAAACTGACTGTCATTAAGAATTGAAAACCATAGCCATACATCTAAGTTTAACATAAAAATTAAACAAAAACTGCTGCAAGGTGAATCTGCTACAGCTATACTTACTGGTTACTAATATTCCCGATATTTTAGGCAGATGAACCTCAAGAATGAAAAGAAATGCTCCGACATGCACCTGTGTACAATCTCACGCAGCCTTTGGGGTTCATCCAGTGCAGAGCCTTAAATAGCCCCAGCAAGAGGATGTTTAAGACCAGTTTAGCCACAGAGATGTGCAATGCTTTAATATGCAGCTTTTGACAACAAAGTCATTCATTTGCTTCCCACAGAGCAACATCTAACTAATGGGACCCATGTCTATTTTAATGAAATTCAATTCGACAAAATCAGAGACTGAAAATTAAGGCGAAACTGTAACAGTCATTTGAATAATGCAAAGCTTAGAGGAATGTAAAATAAATGACGCATGGGTCTTGCAGAACTTCTGGGCATGTTTTAAAGATTATGTGAAACACTAAACCGTGGTTTCATCAGAACTAAACTATTTTGTAAAAAGCAAGTGCAACGGTGATGTCTTGTTTCTACAGTATGTCACGCAACATTATTCCAACCAACATTCCTGACGATTTTTGACTGTTGACATTTGAGACCTTATGAAATCAAAAAAGGATGTTTATGGCTTAAAGATAATGTATATTTTACACACACACACACACACACACACACACACACACACACACACACACTATATAAACATCAAGAAAAACATTTTCAATTCAACTATATAAAGTTCTTGTTCCAAACTTTAATGGAATTTAACACGATACAAACAAATTTGACTTCCTCTTCTCATCTTAAACACAGGAAAACATTGCAGAGAAACATCAGGATATGACTGTCTGGAGAACAACAAATGCTCCTCATATCTATAGAAAGAAAAGAAATAAACACTGAGACAGCTCAAGGCTTTTCTTTCTCACGGAAAGAACACATGCGACTTCAGAACAGTTCGATAATTATGCAATTATGATGTAGGCTGCATCAACACATCTGAACAGATTACGGGACTTTAACATCAAAAGACAGGCAAGGACACAACTCATTGTACCATGAACCCTTCCTTTTGGAATCAGAGTTCCTACAGCTTGCAATGGCAGACTTCAAATGGATAGGATTTAACAAAATAATCTTACATGTCAATAGGGAGAATCTGCAACCAGATACATGCTCTATTGGTGCACAGACTGCCGAAAACAAGAACATAGCATGCAAACGTGATTTGCAGTGCCTTTGGGAATGTCCAAAGATCTCCATTAAATAATGAAGCTGCATCAGGTTAATGCCAGGAATTAAGGATTGGTTAGGATGATTGACTAGTCGTCTAACAACCGTCTTTGGCCACTGCATCTTGGCTCACTTTTTTAACATCCTACCACAGGAATTATGTTTTTAAAGAGGACCTTGCCTTTTACAATTTCTACTTTCTTTAGTGTGTAATGTTGATGTTTGTGCATGAAAAAATGTCTGTAAAGTTACAAAGCACAAAGTCCACTCCAAAGGGAGTTATTCTGTTTTGAATTCTGAACTCCCTGAAACTCTCGATTGTAGTCTTGAGTTTTCTTCCAGGAATGTACAGGAATGTTTTGTCGCCATGACCGGTTATAGAAAGAGGTGTGAGATTTCCGATTTCCACAACACACTGATCCAGCTGACCAATCAGAGCACATTGTGCTTTTCGGAAGGAAGGGCTTCATCGAGACTGAAACTAAACAGAGCGTTACAGATAGCTTGGGAAGAGAGGTTCCGCAATAATGTTTCCATGTTCCATTTCATTTCACTCCATCTAGCTCCTTTTGAACACAAGAGCCTCCTAAGAAGCATAAATTTGACAGTATAAAAATAAAACAACAAGAATATTACAAAATATGAGATATTATGAGAACTATTTAAACCTGTTCAAGTAACACTGCAGTGCCTCCACGTCACTGTGATTGGCTGATTCCTCTGTCATTAGGATAATGCTGCCGATATTATATTTGCAAATGGTCCACAACCAATAAGTAACTGTTTATTTCAACCAATTATTTCAAAGATGAAATAATTAAAAAGTAAACAATTCAACAACAAATAAACAACTAAGTCATCAAGTTTGGTCACATCTAAATCTGAATTGACTTGAAATTAGGGATTCAATATAATGTATTGGTTATGAGACCATTCTTTTTAATATATATATATATATATATATATATATATATTTAATGATATTGGTCGATATTGAATATTTAAACATATATTTTCCATAGTCTTACATTGAGATTACCTTTGCCGTAATCTTCAAAAACAGTAGTAATTGAATAACTGTTAATGCAATCTTAAGCAACTATTAAAATGAAAGTATTTATAATATTTTTATTTTTTATGTCATCATAATTTTAGTTTTTTAAACAATTTCAGTTTGAGTTTTTTATTATTATTTATTTAGAAAAAATAGTGTGGAATTTTAATATCGGTCACATATCGATTACCGGACGTAATATGAAAATAATTATTGGCGTATCGGCTAGAACTAGTTCATTATAAATCAAGGTGTATCAATGAGAAAAACGGTCCCCAAAGGCTTGTGTGGAGTGGGAGAAATCTGGCAGCGAGCTGTCCGTGCTCCAGCCCTCATGAAGAGGAGTGTTGTAGAGAATCACGGCTGACAAGTGCGTTTCACCGTTGGCCTGAGCTCAGCGTGGGCTCAGAATATACTCATCAGCCACCTGCTGGAGCAGCATTCTTACAGTTTAATCCTTCAGAGAGGTCAGGACCATGCACACTGACTAAGCAGACCCTACCAATACGTCATGTGGACGACGCCAGCATCTAGTAACCAAAGTCTTACAAAGAGTAATCCGCAGCTGATTTAAACGCAAACCAATATGTAACTGGAACAGAAATACATGGCAGGTCGTGACTTTTCTAAATCAGGGATTGTCAAAATTGGAAGTAATTTTTGACATCACGTCAAGCTCAAGCTCAATCAGAGCACAGTGTGGGAGGGATGATGTGAGTGCAGACTACAGGATGAATTGTGACTAACACAAGCTTTGGAGTTCTGCCTTACATTTTTAAGTACTATCAACTTGGATGTTTAAAGGAGAACTCCGGGCAATTTTTAAGTTAATCTTGATCGTTACACCTTTGTGAGTAATGTCTATAGAAAAGAAAACGAACCGGATTGGTGCTTGCAACACGGAGCTGTTCCCGCAAATGCCCAGAGCTCCCACTCAGCTAAAACGGCAGTTATGGGGGTATATATAAAGAGTGTCTTTGTGCCTCATAACAGACACAAAATGCAATTAAAATGTCTGTCCAACATGAACAGGCACCTTACGTGTGAACAAGATGCGTTTAATGTGAACAAGCTGTTGTTTAAATTCACCTAAATAGTGTTTTAGACGGCTAGCTTTAGTCTCACGCTGAAGTCCCGTGGGAACTCAGTTGTAGCCGGAAAAAGGTAAATACCAGTGTGCAGGTGGGAGTATATTATATATATAAATATAATCGAAGACATAGAAGCTAGTGAAATAATTAAAGTTTTGCAAATAAGACTACAAAAACATATTACTGCACATCTCTCCTCAAGCCGTGTGTGCCCAAATGGAAGGATAAATAAAGTTTACATTACCTCCACGGTGGTTGCACCCGTCTTCGTCCACGGAATGGCTCTTTTTCTTCAACCGGCCCCGCTGTGTTGTGTCTGTGTAGTCATCCTTGCAACTTAGCCATCGTTTAAATTCATCTAAATAGTGTTTTAGACGGCTAGCTGTAGTCTCGCGCTGAAGTCCCGTGGGAACTCAGTTGTAGCCGGAAAAAAGTCAACACGTGAAAGTGACACGTGACGGCCAAGTATGGTAACCAATACTTGGAATTTGACCTCTGCATTTAACCCATCCAAGTAAGTGCACACACATTAGGAGCAGAGTAGTGAGTAGTGAACACACACAGCAAACGTGGATACACACACCCGGAGCAGCGGGCAGCCTTGAGTGGCGCCCAGGGAGCGATTGGGGGTTAGGTGCCTTGCTCAAGGACTCCTCAGTCATATTCCTGCCGGTACTGGAATCGAACCAGCAACCTTTGGGTCACCAGTCCAACTCTGTTACCATTAGGCCATGACTCCCCCCATGCTAGCTGTCTAAAATAGTATTTAGGTGAATTTAAACAATGGCTAAGTTGCTAAACGCATCTTGTTCACATGTAAGGGGCCTGTTCATGTTGGACAGACATTTTAATTGCATTTCGTGTCTGTTATAAGGCACAAAGACACGCTTTATGTATATGCCCCCATTACTGCCGTTTTAGCTGAGTGGGAGCTCTGGGCATTCGCGGGAACAGCTCCGTGTTGCAAGCACCAATCCGGTTCGTTTTTTTTTTCTATAGACATTACTCACGAAGGTGTAACGATCAAGATTAACTTAAAAATTGCCCGGAGTTCTCCTTTAAGTCATTTTGACTTAAAATTACATTAAACTGGCTTAAATTAGTTGAATCTTGTATAACTTACAAAAATGTTTAAAATTGCTTAACTTATTTTGATGAGTAAAGCATTGTAAAAACATATGTTGTCATAACTTGTTGATCATATAAACAGGTGCTGTTAGAAATACACAGCAACTTAAAGGGATAGTTCACTCATACGAAAATTGTGATAATTTACTCAGAATCCATTTACTCAGAACTCATATGAATTTCTTTCTTAACATTAACATTTAATCTGTCCATTAAAACAGAAATCAGGAAATTGTAAATGCAGCACAGAATTCGGAAAAAAAGCACAAAGCACTTTACAAAAGCACTATGAAAATATTTGGTGATTTCCAATTCTATTGAATATTGCTGAATCATTCTTTTGATTATTTTCAGTGAATCAGATATGATTTGGTTTGATCAAAAGTGACAGTAAAAGACATTTATATTGTTACAAAAGATTAAAATTTCAAATAAAAGCTATTCTTTTAAACGTTCTATTCATCAAAGTATCCTAAAAAATGTATCAAGGTTTTCAACAAAATATTAATCAGCCCAACTGTTTCAGCATGATAATAATAAGAAATGTTTCATGAGCAGCATATCATAAAATTATATCTGAAGGATCATGAGAGACTGAAGACTGGAATAAATTGATGCTGAAAATTCAGCTTTACCATCACAGGAATGGATTTACATTTCAAAGTATATTCAAATAGAAAACAGTTATTTTAAATTGTAAAATTATTCCACAATATTAGTGTTTTACTGCATTTTAATCATCAGCCTTGGTGAAATTAAAAGACTTTCCAAAATGTTGCAAAAAAATTAACTGACCCTTTTGAACGCTAGTGTACATATATATAACAGTATGTTGTTGATAGATTTATAGATTTTGAAAATGACATATGGAGTAAGTTGATAATAAAGTTGGGACTTCATGGTGTTCTTCACTGCATTTTAAATCTTCAAAACATACAGCTCTGTCTGTCCTAAATCTGCCATACATTCAACATGATACATCAAAGACTTTATAAGCTTCAGTTGAGCCAGCTGACCGTTTGCTGCTATGGTTTCGAGTTCAAAACACCCCAAAGCAACATTTCGCAAGCACATTTAGACGTGCAACTACCTCTCACTTTTCAGGTGTCTTAAGGGACACATTTCCTGACTGACATAGCATATATGCTTGACAAGTAACAAGTGAAACGACTGCTGTCAGCAACTCATGAAAAACAAATTACACCAAAATCGAGGAGCGACATTAGCTATACATCCATAAAAGATGTGGAGGGACAGCTTGTGCTCCCGAACGAAATTGAAGAGATGCAATATTTTGCGGGAGGCAACAGAACCCTTCATATCAAGAACCAAAATTACATTTTCTTGGCTTATGGATTCACAGTCTGCTCTTTTTACCTCCTACATGTGACACCAAAAACCCTATCAACAGTCCTTCTTGCTCTTTTATCCTAATATTGGTGTCTTCACGCTAATTTCCTTCCAACTTTCTCATTTCGCCACCTCATCTCAAGTCATTTCTCTTTCAGTATCATTTTATTCAGCCTTCATCACCTCTCTCCACCCATTCCTGACATTGTCATTTTTTCAATTTGTCCCTCCACATCTTTCACTTAAACTTGGTCTCTTTGTTCTCCTTCTTTCTTGCAAGAAGAGAGCATTATTTCTGAAAGCGGTCAGTGTGTTATGTGTGTCGATAATCAAAGCTCCTAAGAGCAACAGCAATTTGCTCCAAAATTGAACCTTATAAGGCCACAGTGACATTACAAAAAACACAAGAGGCCTTGCAGGAAAGGTGCCAAAAGCACAGTATTTGGGAAGGTGGCGATCTTTTAACTCATGTGAATGCTGCAGGTGCAAATACATAATAACGTGGAACAAAATGTTTTTCATCGTAATTTTTGTAAAACAACAATGAACTTCAAGCACAAATCCAAAATCTATTAAAGGAACAAATAATTTTCTCACCCTCACATCGTTATAAATCCATATGACTATTTTGCATGGCACATAAAAGGTGAAATTGAATGGGGGGAATGGGCCAGGTGCATTCTTTAATTACAGCTTTTAAAAAAGATGTAAAAGTGACCCATTTCTTCCAGATTTTTTTGATGAATAGAAAGTTCAAAATATTTTTTTTATTTGAAATGTTTTTTTTTAATTTTTATCAATGCAAGTACTAATTTACTAATAAGACTCCTTGATTATGTCATCAAAATCAGCCCCTCATGGCAGAAGCCAAAAACGAGTTTGTTTCAACAGGTGGAGGAAAAAAAGGGACTGCGGCACAACAGTGTGAAGCCCTTCCTGTTGTGTTTGCACCTGTTACAGTGTCTAAATGAATAAGAAGTCAGAAAAAAAACACCCTGCTGGGACTCACTCATGTCCTCCCACAGAACTTATTTATCTTGAGAAATAAATAAGTCAACAGTGCTGCAGAGAAGCAGAACACATTTATGAAGTATGGATCATCATACACAATATGCTAGAGAGGAAGTCCAGGGATCTGATTATGCTAGCAACTATTATGAAACACCCTCTCAATAGTGCTTTCACAAAAGGAGGCAGGTAGGAGGTAAGTAGGTGGATGGACAGAACAACTGTTGAGTGACCTCAAATTAGGTTTGTGACTGAGTTCAGGTGCGTTTCAATTGTAGTTGCATCATAAAACCAGCAGGAATCAATGACAAGAAGGACATGAATATAAAGCACATTCTAAATATTAAGTGTGACTTAATGATAATCTAGATAATCTTCAATTTAGCAAGACAAAAAAAAATTGTGTGTAAAAAAAACATTTACCGCTTGCGTTCTTGCCACAAATGAGGTGCTGGTACGGCTGCAAGAGACCCCACAGCTCCGAATCGTTATTTATGGCCTGTTCCAGGGACTCCACTGAAAACTTTGGCACTCCGTTCTCCTTCTCCACCAGCGCGCTCCTCTGCACACGGCTGAACAGCTCTCTGAACAGGCTCTCCATACAGGCGCACAGGTAGATCGCCGCGTGCTCATGGATGCGCAGGGCCACCCGGCTATCCACCATCCACCTGAAGAACTTCCCTACGGAGAAGACGAGTCCACATCTGGCATTTTTGCCCCGGCTGAACTTATCGCCCGTGCTCATGTTGTAAAGCGACACCGCGCTGAGCGCGGCAGTGATGCAGTTCACGGAGATGGTCCACGACAGGACCATTTTGATGGCGCTCTGGATCTCGTGCTTCGTGCATCTGGCGTAACGCAGGCTTAGGCGCTGCGCCTCCCGGGCGATCCTCACCAGCGTGCGGCTGACCAGCGCGGAGAGCTTGGCTAGGATCTCCCGCGACGCGTTCCCCACGCACAGCTCCTCGTCTTTGCGCAGCGCGCCTTCCACCTCTCCAAGACTCCACGGCACGTCCTCCTCCAGCTCGGGCAGTTTAGCGCACTGGCCCGAGCACTCCAGGATCTCCGTGTCTTCCGCCAGGACGGTATTGACCGTGTCCAAACTGTTGTGTCTGCTGTGCATGGATTCAGTCAGATGCCAGCAGTTGCCCCCATGCGCGTACGAAAGATGCGTGTCCGAGCAACAGAGCGACACGCTGGACGACCTGAAGGAATCCGCTGCTCCACCATAACCGGAATCGAGCGTTAAATCCTCCAGCGTCCTCGCCGCTGTCTTACCCTTGCCTGCCATGGCTGCACCTCATAATGTTAGGCTTATGCCTTATATTTTAAAGAAAACCAAAAGCGCGTTCTCGTGGCGCGCCCTCTCCTCGGATCAGTATGGAATGTATTGCCACCTAATTTCACGAGCAAACACCAATCTGCAAGCGGTATATTTAAAAAAATAAATATATCTCCACCGCGCGCCTCGGCTCCCAACTTTGCGTGCGTAATTCAAGAGCTCAGAACGCCTTCACCAACCTCTGCATCATTCACTGCGAAACCACTCATTTAGGGAGGAGCTATGCAAATAGGCACTCATATGGGAGGGATTGTATATATAAATCACTTTTATGGAAGGAGGGAATATGCAGAAAGAGAATTACTCATTATCAAATCAACAGGCTCCAAAACTACATGGGTGCTTTTTTTTCTTTTTAAAAACGTGAAATTAATCAGAAATACAGTGTCTTAAAATAGTAGCGTCTTCAATAAAACTATTATAGAACATTATTAGAGCTATAGCCTAAGGCGTCACATATATAAGCAAATAGCAGATTTTTATTGAAAAATATATTTATCTGCATATTTGGACGTATATAAATATGTATTAATATGATCACACAAGGGACACCCCATAATCGCTTCTAAACACTCTTCTTTCTTACCATCTCGACACCTTTCTCTTTAGCCAGAGGATGTTTACGCGATGATTCTGAAATGTGCAGATCAAAGCAATCTCTTGCACAGCTTCTGTACCTTTCATCTGTCTCAAACCATTTAAAATTTAACTCTGGCAATTATTCCAGAATTGTCCAAAAGTTCTGGAACGAAACAAGCAAACGAGAATGGGTTTAAACACGTTTAGGCTTTGAGTGTTTAACTATGCAAGGGTTCTGGCGTGACAAAAAAAAAAAACGAATTGTTTTGAAGTGAGAAGCCTTGCAATCTGTCTCCTTATCAAGTTAATTATTAATACGCACAAAGAGAACGCCTTGGAGTTTGGTGCATTGGTGGAGAATTGTTGCCTATCTGGCGCCCTCTATAGGTGATATTGTGTAAATATCCTTTATTCTGTACTTGAGTGGTTAATCGAGAAATCTCACTAGTTCTAATATCACATTATTGCTCTATTTTCCCAAAAATACAAGATTTAGGACATCAAACGTGTAAAAAACAGGAAATAATACCACTACTTATGAGAACATTTCTGAATCACTAAATATCGTGCAAAACACGGTAGCCTATACACAGTAAAGATGGTAAGATGGTACATTCAGCAAGGCTTGTGTATATGCTGGTATATCGATATTATGGCAGGAATATTGTATAACTGAACCTGAAATTTCCACTTGTTAACATTATGACCAGTATTACACATTATGAATAAAAATATAGCTTGTAACAAAAATTCAAAGACTGCACAAAAGTTTAGTCTATCAAAAACGCAATAGTATTTTCACTATCAAAATCTATATTAAACCTTTTTTGCATCCAGTGTAACACTGACAAAAAAAACTTATCTGATCCTTATCTATTCCTTATTTCTATAAATCCTTATAAATATGGACAATAAAATGAACATTTCTTAAAAGACATAAACTAAGTCTATTAGTGCTGCAGTGTTTATGTTATTAAAGGCACTTTTTAACTGACAACATTAAATCGTTGTATGTGCTTTTATTTCAGTTAATCAATTCTACATATTTTAATTACCTTAAATATGCTCTGTGCATAAATCAGTGTACAGCAGCGGCAGGCTGGGATACAGAGGTTGTCCTTCTTAATTGAGATTTCTCCTTCACATGTTATTCCACGATTGCGTGTTGCCTGGAAACACAAAGGCGAAAATGTATATGGTTCCTATGTATAACTCACATAAGAATTCCATCTTCTGGATACACAGAAACCATTATGGTTATATCAGGATGAAAAGAACATGTGTGAATAAGAAATGTGTAATTAAGTCTAGATCTCCAGGTTCATTCCTCATCTGTAAGGTTTAATTTAATACCCAGGATAATGTTATATGCTTGGCGATAAATTGCACAAGTAACTTCAGACATTTTTCAAGATACCATTTCACTGGAATGGCAAAATTCATACATAAATAATGCTGCATGAAAAACGATGGTGCACCACACTGAGATGTAAAAATGCTTACAGCCATTTAAATAAAATGGTATCATATGTTAGTGGTAATTTAAATAGATTAAATGTATGACATTTAGGAATTTTGGATATACTAGTTTAAAAAAATAAATTATTTTCCAATTCAATTATCCAGTCAGGCAAATAGAATTATTAAACTTATTCTTGTTCAAATGAGCTAAAAATTACATTACATGCTTTTATCATAGTGTAACACATTTAATAACATATTGAATTACAGGCAAAGTGCACACAGACATGTAAATAATTCATAATGGGGTGCTCAGATTTTTATGCTTCACAGACCTATGCTCTTCTATAAAGGACATCAAAGCTTATTCACTGATGCAGGTCTGAACTGAAAGAGGGGTTGGATTATACACATGTCAGGTATTTTCTTTACTAAGGATCAACCCTCGATAACAAATCAGGCTTTCTAAATAGTTGTGCTTATAATGCTTAAGCTTACACAGTCCTTGCAAAATCTGTAAGATATTTAGCATTTTAAAACATGAGTGATCTTAAATGGTTGCATTTCATGCTCCACAAGACAAAATAACTGAAATTACACAAATGATCTTGTTCAGAGGTGCACACATCCTTGGTTCACAATATAATGTCAAATGTGCAGAGTATGCTGGGAAAGCAAAGACCTTCTTAGTACCTGAATGAGGTTTTTTTCCAAAGAAACTTGGCTGTAAACAAACCAGGGACTATTACAAAGCATAACTCGATAAGTGCAATTTAGTTGTAATAGAACAAAATGTAAAATTATTCAAAGAGGCCATCTTACCCCACTACTGGGGTAAGTTGACCCCCTACTGAGGTAAAAGTTCCCCCCAGCTAAACTTTTACAGCACGTAAATGACTTTTGATATCATTTAAATATTTATATATTTGTCATGAATGTAAATACTAAATCAACTATTCTATTTAAAATAGAATTTCACTGATTTAGATGAATAATTGAATAACCAATGACAGACAAAGCAGAATCCCAGTAAAAGAGATTAATCTGAAAGGTAAAATTATTCTGTGACTTACATAAGCATTTGGTAATATTTACATATTTAATTACCCATATTTTATTAGAAGATATGTCATAATAGCAACACTATGAATGCAAATTGAACGATTTCACTCAACTAACCTAGGTTTTAATGAAAGCAAAGATGTCTGAAATGTACTTCTAACTTTATGGAAAACTGAATAATAGACCCATTAATTACAATAATTATTAAATGTAAAAAAAAATAACACTAGTAATAAATAACATGCCACTTGCGCCTTCTGTGCCAATTCTTCGGAGGGTCTAATTTTATCTTTTTACTTCCAAGAACTTTTACTCCACAAATCTAAGAACATGAATGTGTCCACAAATATCTTATTAACAAATAGACACAAAAAACTTTGATATTCAACATAATCGCACATCTTTGTCCGACTTATCCATATAGGCTATGTATGTAGCTATATATCAGTTTTCAAAGAGCACAATCAATAACTAACTAAACAGTAAACAAAATGCAATGATAGACATCATGCAGAGACCCAAGTACAATAACTGTATGCATGCAAACAAAGGACTGATGCAAACAAAGCGCAGAAAATAAATTTCTGCCATCATTTCTTGTAAAGACAGACAAGGTGATTTTAACAGCACGACTCAACAGCGCCACCGTTCAGCAAAGAACAGCGCAATGACACGAGCTTGATCATGTCGCTTTTCATGTGCCTATCCGGGTACTGAAGCTCCAGCCAATCAGCTTTAAGAATTGCACTCTGGAGTGGAAATGTATAAATCAAGGCTTGCAGTGTTCATATATGCAATCTCCGAGCAGAGTTTGCATAGACATGATTTGTAATAATTCTATGCATTTATTATTAGTTTTGATATAAACAATAACATTTTGACATTACTATTCTATGAATATTAACATAAACGATAAAGAGTAATCTTCATTCACATTATGCGATGAAGAGCATTGTATAAAGTATAACAGGTTAGTCAGTGTATTGGTTCATCACACCCAGAGATCACCAAAGAAACGTGACCGAGGACCAGCTACGTCATATTAGGGCTTGACAAACCAGAACGCGCTACTTCATGTGCGCAATCATTAAGGTGGAGCTTAGTCGACAGACTGAATTGCATGGACGAAAGTGTGTGGAACCTTCTCCGTGGGAAAATATTTACAAGTTTACGTAATTTTGAAGGAAAACAAATCAAGACACGAAGGATACCTGATACGAGGTGTCATTTCATGTGGGATACTGCTTTATTTTACTGCCTGTAACGCGGTTACGAGGGTCTCGAGCCCATATAGATATTTACATAATCGCACTGATTCGGGCTCGTACGTCGGACTCCGTTGACTTGAGCTGGAAGATCATGCGCATTGAGATTGAATATAACTCAAAGCATAACTTGCTCTACATGTGAGATATAAAATATGTACAGTATTGTTGATTATTTTGGATAATTCAGAAAAACAAGTTATACAACAGGGAAGCGTACTTTGCGTTGCGTTCTGGTCCTAAAGCCAGTCGTGTATTCGGCTGTTGCGCGGTTATCCAGCTCCTGTCCCAATGCTTCAACTGTGGTCGCATTCCAAATCACTAGACATAATAATGGAAAGTGTTTTGTTAGAACAAGGCTAATTATTTCCCCCCGCCGGAGATATCCAGAATAATTTGAACGCTAATTTATAGTGACTTTGTTACAATATTTGTCGGGGTTTTTTTACGCATTTGAAAGCAGTTTCTTGTTTGGAGTAACGTTACAGTAGAGCAACGTGAAGGAGGTCTGTAACGTATCACCCCAGCATACTAAAAACGGTTACAGGGACTTGAGTGGAGTAATGGTGGTAAATACAGTCCACTGGTTCAGGAAGGGCTTGCGGCTCCACGATAATCCATCACTCAGAGACTCCATCCGGGGAGCGCACAATGTCCGCTGTGTGTACATCCTTGACCCCTGGTTCGCCGGATCATCGAACGTCGGGATCAGCAGGTGGAGGTAATGGATCAAAAATGTCAAATAATAAAATATATGTGCATGGAATGCATTACAAGATCTTATTTGGAGAGTAGTGTGCTATAAAGAATGACGCACACTTTCTAAATTACTATTACATTCTTTTATTATTGATCGATTCTGGACTAATCTTTTCCATATTTATTCTATTCTACTATAAATTTTGAATTTTGTCTATTCTACATCTATTCTCTCATAATCTAATTTTGTTCTGTTTTCATTCCATTTTAATAATCTACAATCTATTACCAGTCAAAAATTAGTAATAACAACATGCATGACTTACGGACATTTTTACTAATTTTGACAATTTATCAATTAGTGGTTTAAGAGACTGTTTAGAGATAAAAAAAAATCAGTCAGTATTACAGTATGTCTAAGTATCTGAATTACTAAAGGGAAACTAGCTATTTTTTTCTAACTTTTTGAGTCTACTGACTGGTTGACCAAGACTCATCAAGTAATATCAAATAAAATAAATTTTCTTTTAAAGATGAAAGATTTTCACTATATATTTGTAGCATTTGCATTTATAAAAAAGCTATGCAAATGCATTAGTTCTGTTTTGACTCAAGCAAAATTACATAATACAGATCCTTGCATCAGTTAACCACACCCATGCTTGCTTACTACACTCTTCGAACTCTTTAATGTATAGTTTATCCATAAACAAAAGTTATGTTATTATTTACTTACCCTGATGTCGTTCGTTCCAAATGGTTTGACTTAACGTTGAACACAAAAGGAGTTTTTAAGAATATTAATGCTGCTCTCTTTCTTACAATGAAAGTGGATGATAACTTGGGACTGTAAACTGCAAAAAAGACAAAACAATATCACTGTATATTCATATAAGTCTTCAGAAGTCACATGATAGCTTTAATGATGAAATGTAACTATTCACTCATTTGAGCACACAGCAGCACACAGCAGTTTCAGACATTTAATAAATGTCTCCTTATGTGATCCATGTTAGAAAGACATATCAGTTTGGGGAAAAATGAGGATGAGTAAATGATGAGTTTCAGTGCTTGTGTTTTCAAAGCTTTTTAACCATGTGCAATATATCTAAACACAATGGCATGTGGTGTGTCTATGTGTATCGGTTTCAATAAATGTGTGTTCACACACTCGTGGCGAGGTCAACTGCTGGGCAGCACAGGTGATCTGATTGTTTGCTCTGATGATAAACCGCTCTCTTGTATCTCCATTGAGTTGGGATCAGAAATGGGTCAGTGTTATAGAGAGTGATTGCAATGACTACTACAATATGCTAACGTAGTGACCTACTTTATTCACCATGGTATCAAAATAAGCTCTGATCGGACCCATCTAGTTTACATGAACTGTGGAAAATAGATGGTGAAATTTACATTATAAAATAATAAACTAATAAAAATATAATTTTGATGCAATTTTATGCCTGTTTGGTTATTGCATGTGTATTTGCTCCCATACTGGCTCTGTAAAGTGTGATTATTTGAATTATTAAAATATTGAGGGGAAAAATATACATATACACACATATGTATATATATATATCTATATATATACAAATTTCATATTATTAAAATATCAAAACGTTGTTCTGCACCTATAAAACTGACTGCAAACGTGTACCACAAACTTGATTTATTCAATTTCACATTTGAACTTGATGCACTATAATCTCTGCAATCATTACAACAATGCTGCAGCTAGTCATATAACATGACACTGCGGTCAATCATAGGGCAGCGAGTCAGTGACAAAGAGAGGGAGGCTGCGGCTTAGACAGGGATTTACACATTATCACTGACTGCATGTAAAGGACAACGTGGAGCGGGCAGGATGGTACAACAGTACGGAAATAAAAGGACAGATGTTTTGGTGCAGCATGAATCATTTGTAAACATTGATATAGTGAGGTCCAAAACTGAGAGATGTCAGGATCATGTTTAGTTATTTTCTTCTGGTTAAGCTCGTTTTTATCTGTCTCTGTTTTTCAACTAAACTGAAAACTTTTTACGCTTTTTGGCCGTTCATTTACACGACAATGGCATTTTGGGGACCTAAAAATGCGAAAAAAAAATTCAAACGCGTTTCAAAGTTTTTGAAAACAATACCGTTATCGTCTCAGTGTAAACTACAAAAACACAAATGTGTGAAAGTAACAATGTAACCGTTTTTACTATATTTTTTATTAAATAAATGAACCCATGGTGAGCATAAGAGACTTCTTTAAAAAATCTCGACCAAAAACTTTTGAACTTTAGTGTATAAACACAATTTTCTACACAAATGGCTGACTGGTCTTACTACAACACGTTTCCAGATGAAACCTGATTACATGATGCTGCATTACAAGTATTACAGACAGTATCAATATTTTAGTTATCACAACCAGTAAGAGTTGCCCGATAAGTCTTTTTGGTTTTGTAGTGTAATTTTACAACTAATATCTGATTAGTCGATACCAATGAATGTATCAGTGAGAAAGTATGGGAATGTTATCTGGTCTACTCCCACAACTCGCCACTCATAATTGCAGAAAATTGCAGAAATGAATGATTTTGCTTACTGTCCCATGACCAACTGGACAATCAACATGGCTCAGCTCCTACTATATTATATTAATTCATCTTTCTTTTTTTCTAGTTTATCAAGTTTATCAAAGACCATGATTCATTCTCAAACAGACCATAATCCATGTGAAATTAAATAAATGTTTGTTTAATTGATCACTCTGTAGCACCAGGTCACTTCTTTAGCATCTTTTGGCTAGTTTATTGTCCAGGCAGAAACATCACCATCATATGTCTTTAAGCTTTTAAGAACAAAATAGATTTTGTACTAAAATTATACAAAACTGTCATGCCAAGACACATTAAACTAGTGTCTGCAGCCTCTGATCTGCACTAAGACCCAGACAGGAATCCTTGAAATGCAAATTACATAACATTCTTTTGTCAGACTTTGTGATAACTACATAATTTTAGAGAGATTTAATTTGAGATCGAGTATAGTTTGGCCAGTATTACTGCCCTGGTAGTCTGGGGATTGAGAAGAGGTTAGCTTTGCAGGCTGGAGCTTTCCTCTTACTCAGCATTTAAGGTTGAGATCTTTAATGTGAGAACCTGCAGACAACAGGATTTGGGTTTCTGGGTCAACAACACACTGCATCATGGCCAAGTACTCTTCAAATTGCTGCTGCTTGCTATTTTAAAAGATCCATTGGGTTTCCTGCACTACTTTTCCAACAGCACTACACCAAAAAATGTTCCGTACAATTCGCGACCAAATTGCTCGCAATGAGCCAATATGCCAATGGGCGAATCAGACTGAAATATTAAAGTCTTCATATCAATCAAGGACTGAATCATTCAGAGACAACTCACTATTTCACTGAATAAACACATTATCCAATTATTCCGTATATCACAGTTGCCATCGTTACATTCTTATCCAGTGCTTAAAAAGTAAATGAATAAATCTCTGGTGCAGTTTGCAAATGCAACATTAACAATTTGGCAGGTAACTCGTCTACATTGTTGATGGGATGAGAGATGAAAGATACCTCAAATAGTGCAACATTGTAGTCTTACACTGAAGGAGGGAACCAAAAAATTCTAATGTGAGACTCATGTGGCCTATTTTTGACTTGGACCAGTAAGCAACCACCCAAAACACTATAAACCACATAGTAACACATTGAACACCACTCAGAACACATTAGCAACCTTGTATCAATGCACCAGCAACCGTCCACAGCTTTCTGATGGCAAATTTTACACAGGACTGCACTGCACATAGTAGAACATGGTGTTAGCAATGCCAAGGATGCATAATTTTAGCGGTAGTTAAAAGTCTTGTTTACAAGGTACCTGATTCAGGGTCATTGGAGTGCATAATTGATGCAAGCTATATAAGGGCAGCAGTCTGTTTTAATGGCTGCCCTCTGCTTAATAAAAATATCAGTGTTCAGTTAGCAGTTTCTTTCACTGTAAGCATGACTCTTTGTAAGTAGTACTCATGTCAATGGTGTCAAGCTGACTCAGGCGGTATGTATGTCCTAAGTTTGCCCCTATTTTCCAAAGCAGGAATGGATTAATTAATCAATTATCATATTATCAATTATCATACGGATCATTAAAAACAAAATGAAAATGATCAATTATAAAAAACAGAATTAGAATTTAATGTCATAAATAAAAAAAAATGGGTGAGGTTTGCAATGTGCTTTACATTTAGCAAGTAATTATCTATAATTATAGCCATTATTCTGTCTGTGTGGATAGTTATTTTTTACCCTATCCTTGTTCAATGCCTTGCCTTCTTTGAATTGTTTTACAGTTGCACAGTGCAATAGCACTGCAATAGTTATTGTGAGTAGACCTGCCTTATTATTAGACTTATATTATGTGCAATGCATGATATTATTTGTCAGTATGTGGCTATAAATACATTTCATGTCTCTTGTTGCTCAGGTTTTTACTGCAGTGTTTGGAAGACTTGGATGCCAGCCTCCGCAAACTAAACTCACGACTCTTCGTTATCCGTGGCCAACCCACTGATGTCTTCCCCAGGCTGTTTAAGGTCCAGCTTTCAATTTGCAATTTCAATTGACTGAATTGTTCGATTTCTAAAGTAATAATCTTGCACCAGGAAAACATTTCTGGATTGGATGGAATAGAATTGAAGCAAAATATATATTTTATCCTTTAAATGTGACAGTTAACATCTAATCTTCCATACGTTTTGTGACTTGGCTCTCTATCACCATTGTGTGTCGATGAGTGAATCTTTTGCGCCCCCCTAATGGTATGTTATTGTAACGTGTCCAGGAGTGGAACATTACTCGTCTGTCCTACGAGTACGACTCGGAGCCATTTGGAAAGGAGCGAGATGCAGCCATCAAGAAGCTGGCCAATGAGGCAGGCGTGGAGGTGATTGTTCGCATCTCTCACACGCTCTACGATCTGGACAAGTACGTACTTCTAAATTCATCCAACTATGTCAGAACTTTTGCTCCATAATTACTTTGTTTGTAGTAATTGACCCTTTGCTGAGCTCCACCAACCTCCAAAAACATGCACTTTGAAACATTTTCAAAAGTTTGAGATTTCAGTCCCTCAAAACACTCTTGTCGTGTAAATGAACGGCCAAAATGCATAAAAAGTTTTCAGTTTTTAGTTGAAAACTGTCATGTAAAAACCCCCTAATTTACTTTGGAGCAAATGTAGGTGTTCTTAATGATATTCTCGAGATTTAGCCAGTATATCCTCTCTGGCTATCTTGTGTCAGAATTACAAGTGCTTCTGCTACATTTGATCACATTTTTAGGTAACGTTTGTACTCAAACGCACAGAACTACCATAGATTGACATTAGAAAAAATCAAAACCTTGTCTGATATGGCGCATGGCAACAGTTGTTAAGGTAATTTTTAATGCAGGGCTTAGCGAAGAGTCAACTGTAATGACTTTTTTGTTTTCTTACTCACTGGTGGATTGTTGTCTCCCAGGATCATTGAGCTGAATGGAGGCCAGTCTCCGCTCACGTACAAGCGCTACCAGACCCTCATCAGCAGGATGGAGTCTGTGGAGATCCCGGCAGAGACCATCACAGCAGAAGTCATGGGGACGTGCACCACTCCTGTCTCTGATGACCACGATGAGAAGTTCGGAGTTCCTTCTTTGGAAGAGCTTGGTCAGTCTGCTGTCTCTCTCTCTCAAAAAAAAAATTCTTCAAACTAAAATGTGCAGCATACTAAACTACTGTATGTAATACATCCTTAAACACACAAGGAATCAGTACCAGTACCAGTTCAAACTGTCTTTATGTTTAAACTAAAGGCTTTGATGTAAAAAGTGTAATTGTTAATGCTTTTCCTGAAACAGGCTTTGACACAGAGGGCCTGTCCTCAGCCGTGTGGCCTGGAGGAGAAACGGAGGCCCTCACTCGTCTAGAGAGGCACCTGGAGAGGAAGGTAAGAGACACTCCATAATCACACATGCATAACTGTAGGATTAATAATATTGGCATCTAAAAACACAGATCATAGATGCACAATCCTATTTTAATATATATACTTTATTACTTTAAATAAAAGCAATTAAGTCAGAAAGTGATATATTTCCATTTAATGTTTTTTTAATAAAAAAAACATTTGCAATAATATCTGAAAAATACAGTTATAATATAACTATACAAAAACTATATAGATATATATACATACACGCGAATTGGGCGACGCGAATTGGGCGACGCGTTTGCCGCGAACGTCTTCCGCGCAAGTTGAAAAATTTGAACTGAGCCAATGTTCAAGCGTCTAACTAGACGCGATAGACGCGTATTTGACGCTCTATTCGCGTTTGGTGTGAACACAGCATTAGGCCTAATTGAACGAATGAATTATGGTATTCTTCTGTAGCCTGACGAGTAATTTAACCCTTGTTCAAGTCAAAGACAGCCTATGTAGCTATAGACTATTTTGGGATGGCTGTTTGACTAATCAATTTGTGTCGATAAAGTATAATAGGGTGAATCCTGTATACGGTATAGTGCTTGCATAGTGCATACTTGTAGCTGTTATGTATCTTTGGAAGTCCTTGAAATTAATGGGTTAACGCGCATTCCGCGTCCTGTCTGAAAGGTGCTTCAATCCTCGGAACGCGCAAGTGCACGATCCAGCCCCCCCCCCGTTGGAAAAAAATTGGGCTCCCCCGAAGGACACGGTATAGTTCGAACACTGCAGTCAATAAATGATTATTTCATAGTAAGTACCTTTTTTCTAGGCTTGGGTGGCCAACTTTGAGCGTCCAAGAATGAATGCCAATTCACTGCTGGCCAGTCCCACTGGCTTAAGTCCATATTTAAGATTCGGCTGCCTCTCCTGTCGACTCTTCTACTTCAAACTCACAGACCTCTACAAAAAGGTCAGTATGTCATCATATGTGTCTTATGTACTTCAAATGATGTTTCTAATGTTAAACTGACTCTCATGTTAAACTGAATAATCACTTATGTTAATTACACTTTTTCCCTACAGGTCAAAAAGAACAGCTCACCTCCTCTGTCCCTTTATGGCCAATTACTGTGGCGTGAATTCTTTTACACGGCCGCCACCAACAACCCACGCTTCGACAAGATGGAAGGCAACCCCATTTGTGTGCAGATCCCGTGGGACAAAAACCCAGAGGCTTTAGCCAAGTGGGCTGAGGGCAGGACGGGTTTCCCCTGGATCGATGCCATCATGACCCAGCTGAGGCAAGAGGGCTGGATCCACCATCTGGCCCGACATGCAGTCGCCTGTTTCCTCACCCGTGGAGACCTGTGGATCAGCTGGGAGGAGGGCATGAAAGTAAAAAGCGCTCATTATTGTGATTATTTTAGGTATTTTACTAATATGACAGCACTCACATGCATCTGTCTTCACAGGTCTTTGAGGAGCTGCTGCTGGATGCAGACTGGAGTGTGAATGCAGGAAGCTGGATGTGGCTGTCCTGCAGCTCCTTCTTCCAGCAGTTCTTCCACTGCTACTGTCCCGTGAGCTTCGGCCGTCGCCCCGACCCCAACGGAGACTACATACGGTGAGTTAAAACTCTACAGTGTAAACAAAGAACAATTTAAAAAACAGTCTACCAGTCTATGTATTTTATTTTCAGACTAATTACATTTAGTAAAAATTATATATGTCCGGCCTAGGCAAATTGACTTCTTCACCCTTTATTCAAATACCATTTTTTTTTTTTTTTTTTTACGATTTTGTTAGCATATTGTGTAGTTGCGCTTGGAGTCAATTATTTTATTTGTGATAACACAATAAAAAATGCCAAATTGCAATGATATAATTTTTGGTAAGGGTGACATACAAACAAATTATGAACATTTTTAAGATTTTTTTTTGTATGCAAAAACAAAAAAATTCCAGTCGGACAATGAAACTGAAACACCTGGTTTTAGACCTCAATTATAATTTATTAGTATAATGTAGTACTCGTTTTGCGGCAAATACAGCATCAATTCGTCTTGAGAATGACATTCAAGTCCTTCACAGTGGCCAAAGGGATTTTGAGCCATTCCTCTTCCAGAACAGTGGCCAGGTCACTATGTGATACTGGTGTAGGAAAACGTTTTCTGACTTGTTCCTCCAAAATACACCAAAGTGGCTCAAAATATTTAGATCTGGTGAATGTGCAGACCATGGGACTTCACTTTCATGTACATCAAACCATTCTGTCACAAGACTTGCTGTGTGTATTGGTGCATTATCCTGCTGATACACAGCACCCCCTTTAGGGTACAATGTTTAAACTATTAGGTGCACATGGTCCTCCAGAATAGGTCGGTAGTCCTTGGCAGTGATGCATCTATCAAGCACAGTAGGGAATGCCATGGTATTGCAGCCCAGACCATCACTAATTCACCACGTGCTTCATTCTGGCCGCGCAACAGTCCAGGTGTTAAGCCTCTTTGGGATTTCTCCATACTGTAACTCAGTAAGGTGAACTCATCAGAGAACAATACATGTTTCACATTGTCCACAGCCCAAGATTTGCACTGTTGGGACCAATGAAACAGACATTTGGCTTTAGCACGAGTGACCAAAGGTTTGGCTATAGCAGCCGAACCATGAATATTGACTCTGTGGAGTTCCGTCCCGACAAACAATTTTGGTGGAAACAGAAGAGTTGAGGTGCACATTTAATTCTGCAGTGAGTTGGGCAGCTGTAGTTTCATGGTTTTTTGGAAACAATCCAGGTTAGTACCTGGACATCCCTTTCAGACAGCTTCCTCATGCGGCGAGTTACACCTGTTGGATGTCGTACGTCCGACGTGATGGTATGCCGACATTAACCTGGATACCATAGCTCTCGATACATCACAAAGACTTGCTGGCCTGGTCACAGATAACAGCCAGAAATTGTAATGTTATAATGTAATAGATTACATTATATATGTGTATAATGTACTCCCCTTTTCTCTTGAAGGCGATATTTGCCAGTGTTGAGGGGTTTCCCAGCCAAGTATATCTACGACCCCTGGAATGCTCCTGAAAGCGTCCAGAAAGCAGCAAAATGTATAATTGGTGTACACTACCCCAAACCCATGGTGCATCACGCAGAGGCAAGCCGCCTCAACATAGAGCGTATGAAACAGATCTACCAGCAGTTGTCCTGCTACCATGGCCTGGGTAAGACAGAAACTAAGGGAAATGAAAATGCCACACTAACCCATACCCTGCTCTCGCAATTTTGCCCTATAGGTTTTTGCCGCATTTATTGGTGTAACTTGTTAAAAAATAGTTTAATCCACATTAAAAATGTGTTTAATCCTTCTGAACTCATAAGCTTCTGGATATTGAGTGCTGATTTAGGTTATTCATTTTTGAAAGGATTTTCCTAAATTGAATGTGATTTAATGCCTGAATTAACAGAATCTGAAACAAGTTCATTTATTGTCTCTGACTGATGCCGCATTCCCCTACAGGTCTGCTGGCAACAGTGCCGTCCAACGTTAATGGAAATGGTGAGAATTCCACAACCTTAATGGGATTCCAAACAGGAGATGTGAAGGAAATCTCTGCACCTTTAGGTTTGCACACTCTAACTTCTTTATTTTCTATGCAAGCTATGCTGATATTAGACACATCTTAAGTAAAACTTAAATCATAACTTAAAGTCGGCATGAAGCGGAAGTTGCGATAGTCTTTTCTTCCCTATTGTGATGTATAGTGAAATGGCTTCTCAAACAAGAAAGAAATGAAGGGCGGGACTTGAATTTGGCCATCAGTAATTGATTGTATGGTTGTGGTTTGCTACTGTTGCGATCTCGTGTAAGTGAAGTAAGAAAGAAGTAAGAAGAGAAGAGATGTTGCTGCAACTTTAAAAAAAAAAATATATATATATATATATATATAACCTCCCTCAGTGCAAAAACAGCATCGTATAAAAACCACTACTATATCTGATTGATTTTTATTTTTTTTCATCTCAGGCTATCAGATGCCACCCACCTCACAAGGTGAATGGCACAGCAGGATGGTTTACTCACAAGGAGACCACCAAACAACCAGCATCATGCCACTGCAAGGTACAAACACTATACCAACGACGTCAATATATATCTACAATTATCAACAATGTCAATAAATCTCAGCAGCATTGTTATTTTTCCAAATGCCTGACATGTCATTATTGTGTTTGTGTCAGGTTTTGCAGGCAACAGTAGTAGCACAATGTGCTACAGGCAAGACTTAAGTCCTGCCGTACAGCCAGGTAAAGACCTCCACATTTAACCAGAGGCCAGTCTAATGTCATGCAGATGTTACAGTTAGCATTATAATCTTTAAATCTCATTCTCAGGACGAGGGCTGCACAGCACCATCCTGACATCTGGAAAACGACACAGCGAGGAGTCTGGTCCTGCCACGGGCTCAAAAGTCCAACGTCAGAGCAGCTCTTAAACATCAGGTCTGTCAATGGTTGTCTATATGTGCAAAAACATTAATTATGAAAATGTTTATATATTTAAATTGATAAATGTTGTATTTTGAGTGTGTATATAGTATATATATATATATATATATATATATATATATATATATATATATATATATATATATATATAAAACTACAAAATACTTAATTTAAATATATATGTATACATTTAAATAATTATATATGTATTTAAATATATTTAGATTTTACAAATATATATTTAAATATACACATATTATATATATATATTTATTATTTATTATTATAAGTATTTTGTAGTTAATTACTTGTATATACCAAAATATGAAATGAATCACAAGTAAAAAAAAAGGTTTTGATTAAAGAAGACACCTTTTTTTCAAGCACTACTGTTTTTCTTACTGTCATGTTCTTATACTTTATGAAGCCTCATATATGTCATTTTTGTGTGTGTTTTTTTTTTTTTTTTTAGAAATGGTCCATGCACAGTGGTCAACACGACTTCGCAGAGGCCTGATTTCCTTTTTTGCACCTTTTTCGAGTTGTTACGTTTTGCATTTTTATGGAAGAAACCAAAATCCCATTGACGGGAGCGATTCAAGGAAGTGCATGATTCCCTCTCTAAGCACATCAACACATAGCACTTCAAAACTGACTGTACATTATCACAGGGACTTCACCCAAGTGGTCATCAACATCCTGACAACATTGGAATTATGTTGTGGCTCTGTAATCTGCACAGCTGCAATGTTCTGTCAACATTGCGTTCATGTTTGGACTCTCTTGGACTACATTTTTGTGTATATAAGGATTTGATGAATACTTACATACAAAATATACATATTTAATGTTGTATGTGCTTTCTCTATTTCATGTAGTCATAGACCCATTGATATATTTTTGATATAAAGAATAATTGTGGATCAATTTTACTCTGTTCTTTATGAAAACATAAAATTTAACCTTTTAAAGCATTTGTAGACTGTCCATGCAGTAGGCATTTGCTTGCACTATGTTTTTTTAACTCTCCTTTTGCTTGTCTCAACTACAGCCGTTTGTGATCTTCTTTTCAGTTACTCTTTTCAGACTGACATCTGTCTTCACCTTCTCAGTCCCTGTTTACTCCTCTCTATTTGAGTGTCTCTCCATTGCTGTAAACTATTCGAAAATATAATTCACCACAGTGTTTCTCATCCTCTCACATTGTGCTTGTTTAATAAAATGTAAATGTACGTTGTCTCGCTCATTTACTTACAGGATGCTGTTCTGTCACTCATTTTTCAGGTGACTAATGCTGATTCCCTTGGACAGCATAGCTGTAGCTGATGACCTACCGGTAGCAGCTATATTACATAAACAAATACATTTGTTTTACTAATTACCATTAACTATGAACTTGCTCACTAAGTTCGACCACAAATTGTCCAAAACATAGATCATTGGCCCAAATACTTTTTTAATCTTAAATTTTTAAAGCAAAATATTTATTGATTCACAACTTAAAACCTAACCAACTTTGGTCTGTTTATGCTATCTTTCTTTCAATCAAATGAAATTCGTGTAATTTTTAGGATGGGGTGTCCAAAAACGTTTTGAGATGATTAATAAACGTCTTGAGAGATTATAATCACGTATAGTGCTTAAAAACTTTACAATATTGATTGCTTACCTTAAAACACAAGGACAGAGCGAAACGCGCGAAAGTTTACTTTTAGAAACCTCGTCATTTTCACTGTATCCCAGGACCAAACCAAATAAATCAGAGTAAATAAACGTGATAAATATTTGTATGCTAAAAAGCCGCAATAGCAGCGGTTCAAAATACATATTGGTCACGCCTCCACGTTTGCGTAAGACGTGACGTATACAATATTCATTAGCAACGCGCAAATTAATAGTTTTTTCTGCATTAACCTGTTTTATACAGTCTAGAATGTCATTAACACATGCATAAACCATACAGCTGATCGGTCGAGACTCTTCTACCTCTGAGTTATGAAATGAATGGGTTAGGGTTACTTACCCACGCAACGTAGGGGACAACGAACAGGACATGTCACCGCTTAAAATATAAACATAACTGACATAAAGAAGAATCACCTGAAAGTGTCAGATGAAATTAAACTCCCTCATTAAAAGAAAGAAGAGGTACAAATCTGTTTGTCACAGGTGTTATATACAGGTCCTTCTAAAAAAAATAGCATATTGTGATAAAGTTCATTATTTTCCATAATGTAATGATAAAAAATAAACTTTCATATATTTTAGATTCATTGCACACCAACTGAAATATTTCAGGTCTTTTATTGTTTTAATACTGATGATTTTGGCATACAGCTCATGAAAACAAAATTCCTATCTAAAAAAAATAGCATATCATGAAAAGGTTCTCTAAACGAGCTATTAACCTAATCATCTGAATCAACTAATTAACTCTAAACACTGCAAAAGATTCCTGAGGCTTTTAAAAACTCCCAGCCTGTTTCATTTCTCAAAACCGCAATCATGGGTAAGACTGCCGACCTGACTGCTGTCCAGAAGGCCATCATTGACACCCTCAAGCAAGAGGGTAAGACACAGAAAGAAATTTCTGAACAAATAGGCTGTTCCCAGAGTGCTGTATCAAGGCACCTCAGTGGGAAGTCTGTGGGAAGGAAAAAGTGTGGCAAAAAACGCTGCACAACGAGAAGAGGTGACCGGACCCTGAGGAAGATTGTGGAGAAGGACCGATTCCAGACCTTGGGGGACCTGCGGAAGCAGTGGACTGAGTCTGGAGTAGAAACATCCAGAGCCACCGTGCACAGGCGTGTGCAGGAAATGGGCTACAGGTGCCGCATTCCCCAGGCCAAGCCACTTTTGAACCAGAAACAGCGGCAGAAGCGCCTGACCTGGGCTACAGAGAAGCAGCACTGGACTGTTGCTCAGTGGTCCAAAGTACTTTTTTCGGATGAAAGCAAATTTTGCATGTCATTCGGAAATCAAGGTGCCAGAGTCTGGAGGAAGACTGGGGAGAAGGAAATGCCAAAATGCCTGAAGTCTCTGGATGAGCTTAAGGCCGCTATCGAAGCATCCTGGGTCTCCATAACACCTCAGCAGTGCCACAGGCTGATTGCCTCCATGCCACGCCGCATGAAGCAGTCATTTCTGCAAAAGGATTCCCGACCAAGTATTGAGTGCATATCTGAACATAATTATTTGAAGGTTGACTTTTTTTGTATTAAAAACACTTCTTTTATTGGTCGGATTAAATATGCTATTTTTTTTAGATAGGAATTTTTGGGTTTTCATGAGCTGTATGCCAAAATCATCAGTATTAAAACAATAAAAGACCTGAAATATTTCAGTTGGTGTGCAATGAATATAAAATATATGAAAGTTTAATTTTATCATTACATTATGGAAAATAATTAACTATCACAATATGCTATTTTTTTTAGAAGGACCTGTAAATGCTGTGTATGTCCACATGGCAGCGCCGTTTCTCTCTTTCATGTGATCTGCTTGCATACAATGCATATTCAACTTTAAAATACATTAACATTGGTAGCTCCAGCTCTGAAAATTCATTAGTCAAAAAGTGTGGGAACCTTGAATAGAATACAATTGATTGCATTGCATTAATGCATTTCATGATTAGAATACAATCTGAGTACAAATCGAATATTCTGTTGTAGGCTGGTAAACTTTAAACATGATGGGAAACTATCCATATATTTTATACTTTTTTTCCATCATTCATTGATGTTTTACACATTCATTTCCATCTAGTAAGTTACATTTTGTATTATTTTATGCTAGCAATGAAAGCTTAATTCATTTACATCAATATATATATATATATATATATATATATATATATATATATATATATATATATATATATATATATATATATATATATATATATATCAATAATCAATCGTCAATAATTGGATATAACTTAAGATAACTAAGGATGACAGTGTAAAACCTCTACAGTCCTCCGCTCTACCAACTGAGCTATCGAAGGGATACGACCACGATGATTAACAATCAGATACGGTCAGATACAGTCTCAAAAAGAACAAATAATCAGGAGTTAAGAATTATTATATTTCCCTTTCGAGGTGCATTTACTGTAGGTTGTAACGTTAGGGTAATAAGTCATTGCTTTCTGCTTTCTGATTTCAATTCTGAAAATGCAAAATTACCAAAAGACCAAACAAAATTTACTCTCCATGTAGCGTTACAGTAGCCTATACACCAAGTGAAGTGGCAAATACAAAGGGAAGTAATGTCTATCGATAGTGTACAGAATACAGACATAGCGAGAAATTTTTTTAATGCATGTACAATTTATTTATATATATATATATATATATATATATATATATATATATATATATATATATATATATATATATATACGTATATATTTTAATGATGCTGCAGAGTATATACTGCTATTGTAACTGTGTATCGGCTATTTGGGGATCTTGTCAATCGTCGCAAGCACATGGGCCCCTATGCAGCTGTCCGTCTGACCAATGAGGAATCTGATTTAAATAAGACCTCCACCTGTCACTCACAATTTCACAAATAACATACTGGCAGACTGAAGGTTGACAGAATCACTCCTCAATAAGGGTACAGTGAGCTCATGAAGACATATTCAAACAAGGGAGGAAGATGGAGATAATTGCCCTTCATTCTCGAGGTATCACTCATGTCTAATATTGATAAGATAAGAAAAGGACATAAGAGTGGCACAATTAGGCTACTTTATATAGGCTAAGTGTACACAATTCTGTAACAGTAAAACCAACATAAATAATAGGTGGCATGGGAGAATTAGACCAATGGAGGACCATAAATTCCTTCACTAAAACAATCTCAATAAGTGGCTTAGAGATTATTTTTTCTCTGTACACACTAGAGAGAGAAACAGACTCTTTCCAGAGCTCATTAGAAATTGCTCAGAACAATCACATATATAACTGAAATTTGCTATGATCTTAGCACAAAGTCAACATTTTCATGGTGACGTTATTTATTTTAGAATGATATTGCACCCATCGATCCAAAAGGAAACAGTAATATTGTGAAATATTATTGCAATTTTAAATAACTATTTTTCTATTTGAATGTTTTTTTTTTAAATGTAATTTATTCCTGCTATGGTAAAGCTGAATTTACAGTCTTCAGTTTACAGTCTTCAATGTCATCGTTCTATGCCGATTTGCTGCTTAAGTACATTTGAAAACGGAACATGCATTTGAAAATTGAAACATCTTTTGAAACATAATTATTTGATCATTTCAAAAGAACAGCATTTAATTAAAAAATATATATATAATCACTTTTATTACTCAATTTAATATATACTTTAATATGTTCCCCACATTACACATCAAACAGAAAACTGGTATGACAGTGTTTATTTTCCCAAAGGACTGGTGGTCGTGGTTCCATAGGTTTCCAACAGCATGCAGAGAGAGCCAGCTGAAATGTTAATACACAAATAGTTGAACAGAAGCCACTGAAAACTTGTCTGCCTTTGTCTGTTATCTCTCTGTCTACCATTATCCAGTTCACACTGTCTCAGGGGTGGGGTACAAAATTCCCTGTATTATTTCAGAATTTTCAAACAGAAATTGAATTAATGAGAGTTCCATGGACCTAAAATGACTAAATCATTGTTTATACTCAAAACAAGAGATGAAATGAAACAACTGATGTTAGACAATTAAATTAATGCCTAAATATTGTTGACCAGTTAATCTATTCAAACATGGTGTGAAACAAGATCCCTTCCAATGCACAAGTGTGCGTGTGCATCTGTTTTAAGTCTGAAATAGGCTCATCTTCACACCACAAAGGACAAAGGTTTTAGGGTGGGAGAGTCAGAGGTTAGAGGTCAGGGTCTGGATATTGGACAAGACAAGGTCCTGTAAAGTAGAAAATAGATCCTATGTGCATCTGTTCAAAAAGCTTATCCAAGAGCCATTTAGCAAACGTCACATGGGGAGGGAGGACCCTATAAAGCCACAACGCATCTATAGAGAACATCTCAGTCCCTTTAGGATCTTTACCACCAGCCATACATTCTTCCTCAGCGACCCCCTCTTCCCAAAACACCCAAAAGAAGCACCATGTGCGACACCATGGAGTTTGTGGAGGAATTTGAGGAGGAACAGGAGGAGGTAGAGGAAGAGGAGGCTGAAGAGGAGAATGAGGATGAAGAAGAAACCGATGAGAAAGAACAAGAGGAAGAAGATGAACAAGAGGCAGAAGAGGATTTTAAACCAAAGCCCAAAATGTATATTCCCAACATTATGGCACCAAAGCTGCCTGATGGAGAGAAGCTGGACTTTGATGACCTCCACCGGAAGCGCGCGGAGAAGGACTTCAATGAATTGCAGAGTCTCATTGAGCTGCACTTCTCCACCAGGCAGAAGGAGGAGGATGACCTCATAGCTTTGAAGAGCCGTATTGAGCGGCGTCGAGCCGATCGTGCCGAACAGCAGCGCGTCAGATCCGAGCGCGATCGCGAGAAACAGGCACGCATTGCAGAGGAAAGGGCACGGCGCGAGGAAGAGGCCGCCAAATTGCGAGCTGAGGACGAAGCCAGGAAAAAGAAGATCCTTTCCAACAAGGGCTACGGTGGCTACCTGCAGAAGGTAGATCAGAAGAAGGGAAAGAAGTTGACGGAACGTGAGAAGAAGACCAAATGTCTGCTGGAGCGTCGCAAACCCCTCAACATTGATCACCTCAACCAGGAAAAGCTGGGAGAGAAAGCCCTTGACCTCTGGAAGTGGCTCAGTCAACTCCACGCTGAGAAGTTTGACCTGGCAGAGAAGCTGAAGAGACAGAAGTACGACATCAAAGTTCTGCGTAACCGCGTTAGTGACCATCAAAGGGGAGCTAAGGTGACCAAGACCACCAGGAAGTCCTGGAAATAAATTAATCTGATTGACGCAATAACACACAGAACAGAGGAATCAGTTTCAAGTCTCATTGAACTTTACAGAACCTCATTTATATTTTCTTTTGATTAATAATTGTTTATTTAGTATTGTATCATACAAGTAATGGGTTTTTACTGGGTTTAATGTTTTGTTTCATGTAACCTGAAGTCTTGAGCTTATGCTGTGAACCTTTTAAAAGTGTAATCTTTTATTTTTGTTTCACAAGATTTCACAACAGTAGAAATGCAATCTTATATATGAATGTATGATTTTGTTTTGCATTCTGAACTTTTGCTCATTAACCCAAATGTTGACAAATTTCTAAAATTAAAGCAGTAATTTCACTTTGGAAAATATGTATCATCCCATTGGCATTACTAAGATCGCTCTTCTACAATCACTAATTGACAATATCCAAAAGCTCTTGCAGAAGTTACAAATAAGAAATCATTTTAAATTTTGTATTAAGTGCTGGAATACAACATATTAATAAACAAATACATCAAGATGTAATATATATGGAAAATGTCTTTATTTTAACAACCAAAAGGCACATATATATGACTGTACCAGCAGTAAAGGTTTTGGTACATACTTCAAAGTATCTATTTCTACAAAAAAAGCTAAATATTTAAGTTATGCTATGCAGTTCCAAGGACAGATAAGAAACAAAAGTGTAAACGACATTATTCTTCTATAAAGGCCTGTGTTAATTTCCCACAGTCCGCTCTGTCTAGTGCACAGTTGAGCTTTGACGCCATTCAAAGTTCATACCATTGATAGTTTAAGATTAATAAAATATAGCTACAGTTTGATTTCTAATATGCAACTTTCTGGCTCAATAAAAAAAAAAGATTTCTAAAAGCTTTTGTAGCAGTTAGATTTGGTCTATGATTATAGCTCAGCATTTTATAGGCTAAACACACTTCTGAGCAATTTATGGTTAACCCAACTATAAGAGCCTGAGGGCAATTATGACAAGTTACATTTTTTGCACACAACTGTCATTATGCAGAATTCTAATAGTGGTACAAAAAAAAAAAAAAAAAAAAAAAAAAAAAAAAAAAACTATGACATAAACAGTTCAAGATTAAGGATTTAAGGATCACAAATTGAAATTTGGATTATAAAGCCCCCTTTTGTCTAGTTAGCCTTTTGTTAGCATTTCCTAGTATCACTTTTTTCCATAACAGATACTGTATGACCTTTCAGTGAGACCTAGAAATCCCGGTTGTTGCTGCTGATCATTTTGGGGTATGATGTCCCAATGGAGTTCCCAAATCTGTACACCACAATCTCCAGCAGGTACTCATCCACTTTAACCTTAACGTTGGCCACACGCTCATCAGACAGAAGGAAGACGATGGTAAACAGAGCCACCTCAAACTCTGGGCTGACGCCTATGAAACAGCTGCCCACTGGCTTGATCAGACCATTCCAGCTGAACTGCAGGTTTAAGACGTGATCGTCCTCGTCTGGCTGAGAGATTAAACCACAGTGCAAATTTAATTGTTGAAAGTAATGCACACAAAGTTTTAACATGATTATACAAGTCTCCTTGTCAAATCATTAAATGATGGAATACCGTGTCCTTGTTATTTCTGGCCTTGTATCCTTTGTAGTCCACATGATTGTGTTTCTCCTGATGGTAAAACTGGACCCAGTTATGGAGGCCCATGATCTCTTTACCATGCTTGGTTTCACCAACAAACACATGCTCAAATCCACAGGAATCTTCACTGCATGAGAGATGAGAGAGAGATGGGCAGATAAATATAAACTTCTCTATGTATAAATGCTGGGCATACAAATTACACAAGTTATTAGCACATAAGCCTCAAGCAATATAATGGTAAGTGATTTTTTCATACCAAAAGTCATTAGTATGTCAGTTATTCATCTAACAAATCCAATTCAGGTCATATGTCTGAAACACACAGATGTATGCTTGCCTAATCAAATTAGTTTTAACTCACCCTCCACTTTTGTCTCTGCGATAGAGCTTGAACCAAATATCATAGAGTTGCCTCTTAAACTGAGCCGGATCCGACTGGGCTCGACCTTTGCCTACTAAATACCTGTGGGCACACTGCAAAGACAAAATCAGAACTGGACTATATTATAATATTTTCTTTCACTTGTAGGGTAATGTTTACATGTTAATGGTTGCAGGTATTTGCACGATGATGTCTTTGCACTTTGTGTAATAGTCTCCTCCTTGAACCAACATCTCTGTAGTACATTTGCACAGTTGTCTCACATGCTCATATTTACTCTCCACTTTCCATCCACTACATTAAACCATTATTAGTTTCTCTTAATTGTTTTTTTATCAATAGTTTTTGCAAGGCTAGGCAGTGCACTACAAACCAATAAATATTTATTTATTTTAGTATAAATTAAATTACTTTCACTCTGATCAGGAATTATCACTTTCAATCAGATAACAGTCAATAGTACACATACTACACATTCTTTAAGTTGCTAAATTTCAACATGTTCAAACATTATGGAAAATAGATACTAAATAGCAAGGCAAAAAGAGACCATTGAGTAATGCGATTAGGTACCTTCATTATCTCTGTCTTCAGAATGGCATCCAGGAAAAGATTGTTCTCCTTAAGCTCCTCTTTTGTCACCTGCTCAGCCACTCCTGTAGACATCTCATAATTGTCCAGCAGATTTATGAAGTCTGAGAAGACATGATGTAGATTTAACAGCCGTTAAAGAGACCATTGAGTAATGGAGTACTAAACTGCCATGCATTTCAATATATCTGTGAATTTAATGAAACTGAAAACCAGTGTATTAATTAGATTTATGTATAAGGATGCAATTAGAAACAAATTAGTATAGAAACGGCCCATGATTTCTTACAGCCATAGGTATCAATGCTTTTGAGCTTGTTTTCATTGACATAAGAGAAGAGAGGAGCTCTAGCGCAGTCCCTGGCACTGTTACTGCCCTCTGATACAAATCCAGCCTTCCCCTGTGTGAAAACAAATCCACTATAAATGACTGATTGATTCTCCTTTATAAATATATATAATGTTCTCATAAACCTGCCTCTTCCCCCAACCACCTACTTGTAGGTTGATTTTATAGTCTTTTCCAGGTTTCATGCGGTTCACATCCAGCTTCCACAATTCGTTCAGCACATCTGAGAGCTCCTGATTGGTGCCTTGACTGCTGTAAAAAAAAGCATGACTGAAAGTCTAGAATGAGTCAAGTCTGGCTGTATCGCCTAGTTAAAAAAAGCAATTATAATAATAACTGTAGTAACTAAGGTAATTGGGATTATGGGTACCGTGGCCATTTTTGGGGGTTATTTTAGTTCTTCTATCTCTACCTACCAACATGAGTCAATGACAAATGTCCAAAGGTTATCCAAGATGATAACAAGGAGAAATCTTTAAAAAATCTATATTACAACATGTCACATTATTAGAAATGTAATCTTTGTATTTGCGTTAGTTTAATACATTTAAAATGATAATAACTGACAATATTAATAATAAACAAACACAATCAAATCAATCAACACTCTTTAAAATGTCTTTTTAAGCAGTGATTTTCTCAACATTATAGTAATAAAAATATGCCGAATGAAGTGTCATCATTAATTTTTCAAGGATTTCGGCATTTTAATTATAACTTTTCTCTCTCTTTTTTTAAGATCTTTTATAGTCCAGTCATTTTAAGCCAAAATGGGGGTCAACCTAGAACAAATTGCAACAGAAGCAAACTCAACTTATTTTGTATCCTCAATATGTCCTGAGTAATAAAAAAAAGCCCCGAAGAATCCCATTAGAGGAAAGTTTCGAAAAAGACCCAAATAAAGCCTATTCATTCTTTTTCTCACGTGAATAGGGTAAAAACTTTAACCTTTAGATATCACCATGAAAATTACTGAGTTGATTACTTACATCAAGACAAACAAAAAATGTATTACAAGTTTTTTTTAATTGTTTGTTAACATGGACAAACGGTGCATAATCTAATTACGTATGTGCTAATTTGCATAAATATGCAAACAGTAAAATAAAAAGTGGCTGGATCTAAAAAATCAAATTATGTACACAATGCACTCAATGCCCAAACCCCATCTCTCCAACAATAATTAATAAAGGCTGGTATCTAAAGTACTTCTTCCTGCCCCCATGTATTAATGCTCTTGGGTAGCCCAATGGGTTCCATTCGGACCTTAACATTAAGTATTTTACTGTTATACGTCAACAAGATTCAACAAGACATTTTCACCTGGCTATACCCAAAGTTTAGATCTGTTTGGGTATTTATGCAAATTAGCACATACGTAATTAGATTGTGCACAGTTTGTCCATGTTGACAAACAATTAAAAAAAACTTGTAATACATTTTTTGTTTGCCTTGATGCAAGTAATCAACTCAGTCATTTTCATGGTGATATCTAAACGTTAAAGTTTTTACCCTATTCACGTGAGAAAATTAATGAATAGGCTTATGAATAGGCTATATTTGGGTCTTTTTCGAAACTTTCCCCTAATGGGTTTCTTCAGGGCTTTTTTTTTTACTCAGGACATAGCCTATTGAGGATACAAAATAAGTTGGATTTGCTTCTGTTGCAATTTGTTCAACCTTTTTTCAAAAAATGACTGGACTATTAGACATTTACTCCACCTAGACGTTTCCTTTATATCCTAAATGTCCGAAGAAAATACACGACGTCAAGCACGGTTTCTCTCGACAGTCGACACCTGAAATTCTAATCGCAATCAATTTGACACGAGTACAATGGAGAAGCGAGTTCATCCATGCCTTTTTATTCATAAAAAGGTTTTCAGTGCAGCATTAGGGTCACGTACGAACAACAAATCTCAAGGGGAAGACTGACTGGATCCAAAACGTTCAGATGACACACAGCTCAACTATATCAATGTGAGTCACCCAGACATGAAAACAAAACACACACGACGCTGTGTCACGCCGACAAGTGCAGTCCCGTTCACACAACGCATATTTACCGAAAAAGTCATGAAGATATCAGATAGTAAGCAAATCATGAAATAAAAGATGGTTGTTGTCACTCTCATTAATAACCGAACTGTGTGAACGTTACAACAGCAGTTCCTCGCATCTGGAAAACGTTAAATAGAGGCTGTTTGTAAATGGCATTGCCTCCACTTCAAACAAACATCGATTGTACAAAGACACCACACACGGTAATAATGTCGAAAAATGTTATCTCTCAAATATTTATAGACATGAAGCTTCGTACAAAAAATCCACCTGGTCGCGCGCATCAGTTAACGTTATTTTAATACGCACCGGATGTTATGCCTGCTTGCGCGTGAAAAATAAGTTCATAAGCATCTTCACCCAAAACAAAAAGATCACATCATGTACAGTTTAGTTAAGTAAAAGCATAGTCATTGTGATTTTAAAGCCACACTAAATACCCCTAAGTAATATTAATAAACATCAACAAAACTTTGAGTTGCGGCTGATATAAATTAAGCACAAAACGGAAGGACCGTTAAACATCTGTTGCCATTGATTTTCTCACCCTCTGGCCATATTCGCAGATTCAACTTCAAACACTTTCAAGAAACGTTTAACATTAATTACGCAAGCGACGAAAAGCTGGTTTTGATGGGTGTGTTAGTTTACGCAATGTCAATTTGATCGATTGACGAATCTGACCAATGAGAGTGGCGAACGGTAACGCCTCTACAGGGTGGGAAAATGTATTTAACCAATAGTAGAGTGGAAGAGCGGAAACGAAACTGACTAAGATCCAGGAAGGGAGTGTCCGAGTAACAGGTAGCAGAGTATATGCTCGTATAAACTTTCTCTGGTCCAAAAATTATACAAAAAATCTAAGCCTGAATTTTTCTTCATTTTGTAATATTTATTTGCAGTCAAAAGAAGCGCATATTTTATAATATTTCTATATTTATCCATACACTATCCATAAAAGTGCATTATACGCTATTATGTGGTGGTAGCGCTTCCCCAAATTCCTGTTCCTTTTCATAAAATATGAATATTTATACTGCACCAGTTCTCAGCAGTAGCATCCAGTAATGGTGTTCATTAACAACACCCAAAATTAGGCTATATTAGGATCTGGGGATAATTCTGATATTAAGGTAGAAATAAACTACAGCACTCACAAAAGTGTAGAAATGTTAGTTGTTGGTTTTATTACAAGCATAGTCCATAGTTGGGTTCATCGCAAATCTGTTTTCTTACCTTTAATTTGGAATTTCCATAGTTCCAGATCTAAATCACAGTGAATGAATCTACAAATATGGCCTGTTTCCAATGAATCTGGTTGTATTTTTGCACCAGAATGAATACATATTAATCAGAGCCCTGAAAATAAAGACGAATGGCATACAACGCCAACATACACATGTTAAAAATGTTAAAGTGTGTTACTATAGAATGGTTACTATACATGGTTCAATCATGTTGGAAAACACTCAATATGACAGTAATTTGATTGAAATTGGTCCAAATTAGGGATGGGTACACAGAAGTGACAGTGGTGATCACGTGACTTTGATAAAAGAGTATTTTCTTTTTCTCTGATCGTTTATCGTGGCATTTTGGGTTGTACTTTGAGGTCTGATTGGTTAGCGATGGGACTGCATGTCGTTCAGACAAGATAACTAAAGTGAAGCTATGTCTTCAAAAGCGAGCACGCACTGATACCTGGAATCAATTTCATAATGAAAATATAGTCAATTGCAAATTGTGCAGAGCTAATCTATCTCACATAATTATAGGATGTTGTAAATTCTTTGTGGTTTCGATGTTTTAGTGCATTGTTACTGGAATACATCCACAACAGGAGTTACACATTCTAAATAGTTCACTTTGCATTTCAAACAAATTGATTGATTAGGATAAATATATGAAGTAATATATCGAATTTTCAATGAGATCCTGTGATGATGGAGACCAAATGCAATACTTTCACTACCGGCTTCTTTGGTGAGGGTAAGATAGTGATTGTGGAGTTTGTCATTGATTCTTTGACTTGAATTTGCATGGGCGTCACTTCAGTGTAGGATTTGAGGTGGTCTATGCTGGCCTTGGGGAGACTCTTGCCACAGCTAAAACATTGAGAATTTGGTTGTTAACTTATCAGTTCCCAGGGTATCTGCACACTTTTTAAAGTCAAATTTAAGGTTTTTTAAGACCTTTTTAAGACCTGAAGAAATCAAAATTAATACCTTACATTAGGGGTGCGCAATATTGACAAAAATATGTCTCAATATTTTCAAAGTTTTGTCGATGATAATTAGATGATATTTTACTGATTGTGTTTGTGTACTGGTACCATGGCTGGTTTAGGCCTGTTGTTGACAGCTGACTCACGAAGATATTCATATTTTTCATATTCTATGCAGCGGTCAGTTCACAGCAGTGAAAGAAATTAACATTTTTTATTAAAGGGCAATATTTGCAACCTTAAATTGAGTTCCAGGGGCATTTTCACCCATATATGAACTTTTAAAAAAAAATGTTCTTAGAGGTAAAAAAAAATCACCTTTTATGTCAAATTCTAACATTCAAATTAAATTATATTAGAATAACAACACAATACCACTGTTACCAGTTAAATTAAATCAAAATCCATCTTTGCAGTGCAGAGACACAGAAGCAGCATCAGAACTGGCATTAATATATTTACATTTATTAATTTAGCTGACGCTTTTATCCAAAGCGACTTACAATTGCTATATTTCAGAGGTCGCACGCCTCTGGAGCAACTAGGGGTTAAGTGTCTTGCTCAGGGACACATTGGTTTCTTACAGTGGATTCGAACCCGGGTCTCTCACACCAAAGGTATGTGTCTTATCCACTGCGCCATCACCACCCATATATTTACACTCCATTTACAACTGCATAAATAAAGCTATGAGATATTCAATTCTTTCAATTATTAATTCAATATTTAAATATGAACTGATTTCTAATTGTAACATTTTAATTACAGGGTACTTTAAATGTGAAACTAAACCCGCCAGTAGGTGGCGGCAAATCACTGTCTCAGGGAGTCACTCATTCAACCGATTTGTTCAAACGGATGATTCATTCAGGAAGTGCAAATGATTGTTCATTGAATCGTTAGAATGATTCGTTCAAAATGCAGATTTCAGTCAAGAAATCATCGCTATCTTTTGCATTTATACTCTGCAACGGTTTCATTTTGAAATTCTCGTCAGCGAAATAAAGAGAAAACAAACAATATTGACAATATTGTTTATAAAATGTAACAATGTTAATTTAACTGTTATATAAAATAAATATCATATTTGCTATTGTGCACGGGAAAACAGCCCTCTTGCTGATGTAATATTGTATGATAACAACATATGATATATAAAATACAAAAACGTTATACGTCTATTAGGGAACATACATAACTGCACTGACACATCACGCAGTGAAAGCAAGCATGAGAGACAAGTGCGATGTCAGCTCGCAGTGCGCCCTCCTACATAGTTAACGTTAAAGTAAAACAATAATTACAATATCATAATAGACAATACACATCGCACACCACTACGCACATAAAGAATGAACTTACAATTGAACTGAAATTAACTAGCTTTCTTCTCCTTCTCTCCTGCTGTTTCGCGTGCAGGAAACAGACGTAATGCTGGCGCGAATGTGACGCGAAATGTCACGTGAACGAGCAAATCCACAAAGAACGAATAATAAATAAAAAGTACACTAATTAGATAGTTTTAATTTGGAAAACATTTAGATATGTCTAAGTCAAATTGCCATCGAAAATTTAAGACCTTTCATAAGTAAAAATAAGACTTTTTAAGGCCTTACATTTTTTAAATCTAATTTAAGACTTTTTAAGGACCCGCGGACACCCTGGTTCCATCCACAGAACTTTGGGCCCAGATCGGAACAGTATATGAGGGTGAGGCGGGTTAAGTCTCCTGGCTCCCCTCAAGAACTTGACGACCAAGTAATTTCTTCCTACAGACTGGATCTCCCCGGATCTCCCTGAGGTTTAACCAGAGGTGGCGCTCCAGGTCCACCAAACTGATCATTGACCTGCCGATCGCCTGGGCTGTATACTTTGCATAAACTGTCCTATGTTTTAAATACCCTATCATGCTTTATTATAAAAACTGCTTAAACCTGCTTGAACTGACACAACAACACGAGCGAGGGTATTGTTAAACTGTGAACAAACATGATGCATATCATCGAAACGAAAGACAAACAAACAGCTATGTAAAACATACGTGAAAAAAAAGAAAATCGACCTGGATTAACACATTTCAAATATTTTACCCCATCAGTTGAGAGCTGATCTGGTTCATTTTCTGAAACTGGTAGATCCTTGTATTCTGAATGTTTCCTTTACAGAACAGAGACCGTTAAAAATCATAGATTTGTCGGAAAATATATGAATTGTATTGTACATTTCAGTCTCACTTATAATGCCGCCACCTCGGTTATGTCGTTTCAATTATTAATGCTGCTGATACACTTATTGACCACAAGAGAGAGCCAATGATCACCTGTTTGTCACTTGCCTTTCTTGCATTTAACACAAATAGGGACTTTTAGTTGAGTATAAAAGTGTTAAAATATGCGTGATGTTTTGGAATAGTCAGTGACCTAATTTGATTCAACTTTAAATCAGCTGGCCTTAATACGGCTCGTTTGGTCGAAACTGAAGTGCAGTTTTCCATCCGCTCCTCTAGGCGGCGTCAACGAGTTTCAGGTTCAGTCTGACAGCTTCTGATGCTTGACAACATGACGCTTGTTACATTGGCCACAACATTTGCAGACCGTTTAAACTACATAAACTGCAGATGACAGTATTTTAATGTCACTCAACGATACATATTTCAGCCCATAAACAAACAAATCCGACACACGCTGCGATAAAGTTCATGAAGCAAAGATGTCACGCGAGCGACTCAAATGTCATGTAAGTAAACTCTACAGATAAAGTGCTTTTCTCTTGCATTATCTTATTAAGACTTTAAGTCATTATAAAAGTCTTAATAAGTCTGTGCTCTTAAGTCATTATTTACGTTTTTAAGTAGTTATGTGTTGTTGCTTTCTTCTGATATTTCAAAGCAGGGCTCATGTTAGCTTAAAAACTTAGATTAATATTTTGATTAATATTTTGATTAATATTTTGATGATTGAATGTTGCATTTATTGTGACTAAAATGAACGAACATGAACTAAAACGCAGTAAACTTTCATTTTGTTGTGGTCTTTAATGTTAAGTCTTGTTATTTGACAGTTATGAAGGGTATGAAGGTCATTCTCTATGAAGATTTATCAGACTTTTGTTTACATTCTGCTCTCTTGTTGAATTCACTGTCAGACTTTTAGAAAAACGAATGAATCAGTTGTTTTGCATTGCAAAATCTTTGAATTAATCGCCCTCTGATATTCATATTATGAAGTAAGAATCGTGTTTTTTCTGTTGTTGCAGTCTTACCTTAGGTAATAATCTATGACTTAGCTATTAAATAACTATCTATGACCCGTTAACACTTAGATTTGTCATCTTATTTTCTTTATTAATTGTTTATAGTGAATTATAAACAATCATAACCTTTGAAAGTTCCAAATAATGTAAAAATTGCATTGAAAAAAAACAACATGTTTTTTGTTTTGTTTTTTTGGTCAGCACTCACAACTGAAGGAGGGTGTTTGTTTGTATGCAATGTTGTTCCTGTATTTATGTGGCCTGTAAGACAGTAACTTAATTAAGCAGTAGATTGCATTAATTAACAGTAGATTGATCTATTGATTCAGCATTCATACTATGTATTATATATTTTACACCGTACAGCTTTAGGACTTTAATTTATGTAACCGATTGCATTTAACTATTGTTTAGACATTAAATTCTGAACTTTTAGTTATTCAGTATGTAGTAATGTTTGTGTTTATGTTTCCGCTACAGAATACGGGATGTGTTTGGAGCGTCCAGTCATCAGAAGCAGAGATCTGGGACGTGTGGACAGACATTCACTGTAATGATGGACTTCTGCTGATGGAAAGGTAAGACTTGCAACGTGTGAATGTTGTTGTTTGGCGCTAAACATGTAGGTTACCATCATTTTCTTTTTGGAGGGTCACCCCTTTAAAAAGCAAATGATGGGAACCTAAATAGGCGGGGAAGGGACGGTGGGGTAAAATTTTTAGTCAGCAAATTTGTTTTCATTGTATCAAGAAGCATAACCGCTGCTGGACATTGTGACTGGGTTCAGGGGGGGACCCGAAACATCCCCGCCCCTTCATACATACACCATTCACTCGTATCGCAGAGATCTGGCTGGGATCGAACCAGCAACCTCTGAAACCATGAGGCAGCGCTCTTACCTGTGAGCCACAGATCTCTTGCTGGGACTCTTGCTGGGACTCTTGCTGGGACTCTTGCTGGGACTCTTGCTGGGACTCTTGCTGGGACTCATATTTCACTTTTCACCTGCATGAGTCCTGTGATTTTACAATAAAGCTTGCAGAAGTGGGGTTTGAACTCATGCCTCCAGCGCAACCTTATCCACAACTAATGTGTGTTTAGCCACTTGCACCACTGTGGCTTTCACACTCAGAGCTGGTGTTTTGGCCACTTTGTTTGATGTAATCAAAACAATTTAACATAAGCAAGAGTGGGATTTGAACTCAAATCTCCTTGATTAAAGCCCAACGCTTTATTAACTGAGCCACTGAGTCTGTTGAGTTGAAAGGTTCTTTTTTTGAGAGTTTGTTTTTTAATCGATGGAAAAAATCTCAGCAGATCTGGGATTTGAACCTATGGTTCCAGCATAACCTTGTCTAGAACTAACATGTGTTTAACCACTTGCGCTAGTCAACATATAACAAGTCAACATAGGGACAACATACTGAGATGGGATTTGATCCCTGATCCGCTCCCTTACCATTACAGAACGTGTGTTTAGCCACTTGCACCACAATGAGGAAAAAAAAATGTTTTGGTCACTTTGTTTGATATAATAATGTCAACAATTTAACAGAAGTAATAGTGGGATTTGAACTCGGGCCTTGATTAAAACCCAACACTTAATCTACTGAGCCTGTTGATTTGAAGGGTGTTTTGGATGGGTTTTTATGAAGAGTTTTGTTTTATTTGATGGAAAAGTCAGCACTTGTGTGATATGAATCCAGACTCTCATGTTTGAAGGCAAATGATTATCATCTACACCACAGAAGTTCTGATGAGGCATGGTTTGTTTTTGGGTCATCTGGGAATTTTTATTGTCAAGAACGGTAAATAATTACTGCATCTGCGGGATTTGAACAGGTCTCTGTTGTAGTTTTGTTCTTCAAAGACTTGTTTAAACAACACATCAAGGCTGGTATGTAAAATGGGTTATTTTTGTTGATGTATGATTTATGATTTTGATGTATGATTTTTTTTATTTTGTTTTTTATAGTATGACAGAGAAAAGGTCATGAAAATCATTAGTGTGTACACCATGTAAAAAACAACAACTTGTAACCATTAAACTGACAATGGATAAAAATGTAGTGATTTATGCAACCACATCACAATGCAACTCTTTTAAAAATGACACATTTTAAAATAAAATAGAAACTTTATTTTCTTATGAACATTTTGTTGTGAAATACATCTGCTATTTTGTGTCACATGAAGAAAACTTGCATTTGAAAGATAATGCTTTGCTAAATGTGTATTTCACAGGCTCTACAGGCAGGTCAATTTCATGCAAGTGGACGGAGCCACTGAAACTGCAGCTGTGACAGGTCAGTACATTTCCCAGGATTCAATAACATGAAACTCTTTAGGATAATAACTGCTTCAAACCATAAAACTAGTATCCAACCTTCTGATTCCATTGAGTACTAATATAAACGGGACACAGATTTAATTAAACTATCCAGTAAAAATGCACTCCTGGGTTACAAAACGCAGGTTTGTTGTTAAGTAAATGTCCAAATTAATGCAGCTCGAGTACACAATGTGGTTTGGGCAGCAGGACTGAAAAGGTGCCCACTTGGGTTGGTTTGAGGAGGAAGGGGAGGTTGAAGGCAGGGCCAAAGGTCTGTTGGCAGCACTTAGGCTGCCAAGGTGGTCCAGGGATCTTCTCAACACTTGCTGTGCACCCTGTACCCCGGCCAGCTCCCGCTGATACTGTGCGTCCAGTGCATGCAGGGTCCGCTCTAGCTTCATGCTCTGACGCTACTGTGCTTTAGCCAGGGAGTGCTCTGAGGTTTACATGAAAAACTAAAAATTACTAACTCTTATTTGTAATACTTCAAGCTTTTTACATACAACACAAATCACTTTTCAGAAATCTTAAACCATATACTAATGGATTAATGAATGCAGTAACATTTTATTAATGATACCTTGTGTTCATTTTGACTTTTTTTTTATTCCTGACAGAGATGAAACTGGACATTCCACGCTCGTCTGAAAGAGATGGAGATATGCAGGATCCAGTCACAAATCCTGAAAAGTTGAGAACTCATATCATGTTTTAGTTATAAATAGAGCAGTGTTGCACTATATTCAGGTTTTGAGAATATATCCAGATAAATTTATATATGAAATATAGTGATTTGCTAAGGTTCATCATACATGCACCATGAATATCAGACACTAAATAATATATAAAATCTGGAAAATGAACAAGAAAATCATAAATATATTCACTTACCTTGAAATTGAATTTAGACCTATGATTTAGACTTGTATTTACTTACCCATGGATGTTGCAGCAAGCATTTAGTTTTCAATTGCTTCCAAAATACAGAAAAAAGCCTTTTTTCAACTTTAGATAAAAAAAAAAGACAAAGTTTGTTACTTAAGCGATGAGATCGTCTGTTTGGTAACCTAACCTACATAATATATATAATTTATATAATTAATTAACTTTCCAAAAGCGCTTTTACAGAAAATATTTCTTAAAAATCAACTTTGTAAGCCAAAAAAAAGCTAGTATACGGGTGAATACAGTGTCAAGATCAGTGTTAAATGTGACCGCTTTTAAAAGCAAGCAGTGCTTCACATTGAATTTCAAATTAGATGAAAATAAACGCACAAAAGCATTGCAGTTTTCATGCACTTCTTTAATATATCAGTTTTCATATTCACAACAAATACATTAAGCTCTTTTTCCTTTTATATAATACAGTCTTAAATATTTTTACACAGAAATATTTTCTCAGAATTTCATCTATCAAAATGTCTTTTCTTAACCGTTGTCATTTCTTAAGTTGAAACATTTGAAGTCATTTCATTGTTTTGTTTTTTATCTCCATGCCTCCTAGCAAAAGGACAGTACTTCCTTTGTACAGCTATTTACAGATGAAAAGAGTCTCCCAAACATTTGTATGATAGTTTTCCACTTGAATGAATTTGCACTGGGGTGGGGGTTTAAAGTGCAGGCAAGGCAACAGAAAGGAATGTGGTATGGATGTTTTTGGTGAAGGCTTTAAAAAGCAAATAAAATGGGTTTTTGGGTAGTGAAAGACTAATGTTTTAGAGGATACCTCACCGAATTGTAATCAAGTATGTCCCCAAGTATTCCAGAATAAAGAAGGATCAGTCCTACGCAAGTCAGACTTCTTCAGTAACATTCCCATAGAAAATAAATACAGCACTCTTAAAATACACCTCTACTATCTCCATACACAACCCATGATAAGTTTGCCAGCTTAATCTGAGAACAAGTCCGTTCAAACGTCTTGTCAGAAACTATACATGTGAAAACAGTGACCACTGTCACAACCAACAGAATTCATGGAGCTCCTCTCTCCTTAATGGCAAGTTTAAGTGGCAGAACCAATTCACAGAGCAACATCTTTATAAAAATAAAAAGAGACTCAAAATAAATAAATCAATCCATCTCAACAGAAGCAAGAAGATGGATCGCGTGTCCTCGCTTTTGTAACAGAGCACGAGTGGTGAACCAAGTGCAGAGCCTCAGTTATATGTGCAACATCAAGCATTTTGTGGAGCTGAAAGCAAAAATGCGTCATTTTGTACAAGAAAAAAAAGGGAGGTGGAGCCACTTTTTTTCAATACGAAGAGGCCGAAAAAATAAAAAGCATTCCTACGAGGGCACTTCCACCGTCCAGTGTCTAGGCGAACTTCAGGGCTACACAGTGCTAGTGTCACTACAGCACAAAGCTATGCTAGAGGGTTGACGCAGAAGTCTTTGGACCAACGTGAAACAAAGAGCCGCTGCTTTGTCGCGCACTGCGAGCAGGAACAGAGGAAGCCAGTTTGAATTATAGGGTGAATCGATTTGGTCGAAGATCACACGTTCTCTGTCAATGGCGAAGGTGGACACAGATGACATTAGAAGGTTGGTTTAAGCTTTGGTTTTTAGTGTCCTATGGCCCTGCCTACTTTTTAAATCAATTTTCATTCATTTTGCAATCCGGTAACCATGCTTTAACCTCTTCATATGACAAAATATAATAAGTCTTTAAAAAGGCAAAATTGCTTATCTGCATCAGTCATTTATACAAAGTGCACAGACACACTGCTTAATGTCCATCTTAATATCCATTTCAGCAAATCACAGAATCGGAGAGACAAAATAAATGTGTATGTGTGCGTGTATGTATATATATATATATATATATATATACACATACATACATACACACACATACATACACACACACACACACATACATACACTCCCAGAGTTTGAAACAACACCAAACAAAAAAGTGATAAAATTAAAGCAATATAAATTAATGTAACTTTGCAGGCCTGCCTGTCTATAACACAAGAAAAACTATATGAAAACAACTTAAAAAAAAACAACAAAACAAAAAAACTATGACCCGTGAACAAACATTTTGGAATGAATCCAGCGGTGCAAGGTCCAAAGAGTCACATGACTTGTAAATGAACGAAATCTTAAAAAAACAAAAAACAAAACATCAGCTAACCATTATGGCCTCAAAGGAATGGCTTCTAATAACAATTAAGCATAAATTTGTAGTGAAAAGTACAGAAATACATCTGAAATACACCCACATCTGAAACAAGGCTTCGTGTTGGCTTTATACAGTGGGGTTTTTCTACAAGAAACTTCAAATATGACCTTTGACTTTTTCAGAAACATGACGTCAGCAACTATGATGTGGCGAAACAAAATAAAACTAAATAATCACATTCTCTAGAAGCACAGAAATAGCTTTGATTTTGCTCACCTCGGAAATGTCTGATGGAATTTGTGCTGAACCAAAAGAGTGTAAAAACATTTACCCAGGCTTCTTTGCGTGGGGCATTCATGGGGATGTGACATGTAAAATAAAAGATACTAGAGTTTGCCTTGACAAAAAATTTAAAGCAAAGAACCTACAGAATATATTTATAAAAAAAGAGGTCTTTTCAATGGTTGCTTCATTTATCCCAGCTCACAAACTGACTGTAAAAAAAAAAATTAAAAAAGATACTGGGTCTGTTTATCTACAACATATGACCCTGTAGATTTTTTTTTATTATTAGCAACTCCAGCCACAGGCAACGTTACGTAACAAACTCTTTGCAAGAGAAAGAAACGTTTCTAAATATCATTCAAGTTATCTCCTGATATCCAGCACCTCTCCACAACGGCAACTTGACGTCCTTGCTCTAATGCCAATTTTTCCATCATTCCATGCCACTAGTCCAAATATGGACCCCGTTTTCTGATTGGCCAATGCTGTGTGTTCTTCCCCTCCAGGGGCGGAGTGAAGGTGGGGCTTGTGCTCCAATATAATTCATCCCAACCCTATTCATCCTTCTTGGGAAAAGATTTTTATCCCCCTTCACAATCTATGCCTTTTTTTCCAGTGACCAGGCATTGGTGTCTCACGTCAGTCGTTTTTTGTTGTACGCTGCATTATCGAGTTGTCCTATGTGATGTTTATGACATTTTTGTAAATTCAGCAATGACACCCTGCAGAGATCTTTTTATTTTAAAGCAATTCCATTGAGGCTGTAGCTCTTCGGGTAAAAAGGAAGAAAAACAGCACATTCTTTGAAAACTAGTCCTTTTCTGTATTATGGATGAACCCACCGTAGGAACACAAGACGTCGTAAAAACTGACAAGGGATGGAGTTGTAGGATTTGCAGCACTATTTAAACGCTGAGAATTCACCTAAAAGGGGACACAAAGGACAGATTTGTATCAGTCATCATACTAATTAATGCAATAAAAGTCAAAATGTACAACAATGTTTGTCTATTTGTACTTGCCATAGCCACCAGCCTGAATGGGTGTCTTGGGGGAAGTGCAGGCATACAGGCTGAAGTCCTCTGTCTGGAAGCCAGCGCGGTTAAGGGACGGTTCAGAAGCGCTGCGGTGGATCTTGGGCAGAGAGTGTGCCAATAACTCAATGGAGGCCAGGATCTGCCATAAATAGATGATATTTACATATAAGATAAAATAACCAAATAAAAATATATATATAATTTAATCATGTATATTTTAAAATCTAATATATTTAAATATATCTTAATAGAATAAATTAATAATTCATTACATTTATATAGTGCTTTTCTGGGTACTCAAAGCGCTTCACATATGGAAAGGGGGAATCTCCTCAACCACCACCAATATGCACCATCCACCTGGATGATGCAACGGCAGCCATAGTGCGCCAGAACGCCCACCACACACCAGCTTATTGGTGGAGAGGAGACAGTGATGAAGCCAATCATGACATGGGGATGATTAGGAGGCCATGATAGACAGAGGGCATGGGGCAAATTTGGCCAGGATGCCAGGGTTACACCCCTACTCTTTTTCGTAGGACATCCTGGGATTTTTAATGACCACAGAGGGTCAGGACCTCGGTTAAACGTCTCATCCAAAGGACGGTACTCTTTGACAGTATAGTGTCCCCGTGACTATACAGGGGTGTTAGGACCCACACAGACCACAGGGTGAGCGCCCCCTGCTGGCCTCACTAACACCTCTTCCAGCAGAAACCTAGTTTTCCCAGGAGGTCTACCATACAGGTACTGACCAGGCTCAGCACTGCTTAGCTTCAGTGGGCAACCAGTCTTGGGCTACAGGGTGATCTGGCTGCTGGTGAATAGTAAACCCATTCTCCTCAGCATATTACTTATATCCCTATCTGTTAATGGTATAAAGTTATGCCTGAACAAGTACTGATGTTTTTTGTGACCCTGCTGACCAAGAGTGACCATTTCTTGTCCAATGGTCAACCCTTATTTTCACAATTTCTATAGTATTGCATCCTTCTCATGGCCATTTAATTATGACTATCTGAATAAGGCATTTTTCCACTTCCAGCCCTCGTTAACAATTATAGATCACTTATAAAGGATTATATACACAATTAATAGTAGTAATTAAGATTTATGTGGTTTGAAATTGGTAAAATGTACTTGGGCAAAAAATATATAGATCAGAATATATTATGCACATGTGTGTGCACACATACAAATATATTGACTGATTTAAGAAAATTCTAAATATATTAAATTCAAAGCTGCAAATATATTCTGTTACATTCTGTTAATGACATCTTGATGCCATCTTGTGGCAACATACTTTAACATGCCCTTGACAGATGGCAGGCAAATTGGAGAAAGCAGAAGTCAGACAGGTTTCACAACATTACCTGAGGGAAAAGAGGTCTCTCCTCTCGCTTTTTCTTCAAACAATCTGCCATAAGTCTCTTCATGGCCTTTGGGCAATTACTGCGCACTTTGCTCAGGTCAGGGGAAAGGTAACCTCGGCCAACCATAAAGATAATCTGGATAGGAGAGATGTACTCATTACATTGTCCAATATTCAGATATTTGCAGTGATCCTTCAGAGTACAGACTTGATTTATGTCATAGACATCCTACTACTAGAACATTGCACATACAGTACATTAACATTAGAAATTGATGATAAGGCATAAATACTACTCATTATTATGTAATTAATCAAACTTAGACAAAAAAATTAAAGTAAAAAAGGTGCACTGATAAGAGGTTCACCTGGTCTCTATTGTTGATGTTGGAATAAGGCAGAGCCCCTGACATGAGCTCATAGAGCACAATGCCAAACGCGTAGACATCCGACTGGAAACTGTATGGGTTTTTATCCTGCAGTCTAATCACCTCTGGAGCCTGAAGAAGACCAATGAGTCAGTCCAGATGCAAATGTTGGTGCAAATAGCTAGTACAAGTGCCTTGACTCACCATCCACAAGATAGAGCCAGAAAGCTGCTCAAACTGGTGTGAGCCACTCCAACGGGACTTCACCGTAGCCAGACCGAAATCACCAATCTTTACTGTGAGATCTTCATGCAAAAAGATATCTAGGGAGGTGGTGTTAAGGCTAATATAAGCGTATGTATGTGCACACAGGCTTGGACATCACTGTAAAGTTGATATACCAATCAAAAGCAAACTGTATTTTTGTAAAAGACATTTTACAGCAAATCAGTCCTTAATTACAAAGGATACTGTTACTCTTCAGATCTCTATGGATGATGGACTTGGCGTGCAGATAGCTGTGGATAAAAAAAATATTTAAAAGTGTTAAATTCATGCATTATAACTTGAACAATTAAGTATCATTGCTATAGTGATCAGCAATTTATTTGCTATAGTGACTGCTATAGTGATCATCTGTGATTTCTCTCTAATCGATCCAGTGACTCACTCCATGCCCTGGGCCGTCTGGCGGGCAATGTCAATCAGCTTGATCATCTCAAACTTGGTCTCGATGATGTGCAGGTGATGGTAGAGACTCGAGCCTTCACACCACTGTGTAACTATCGCCAGCTGGGGTTTGGTGGTGTAGCCCATGAAGAGCAGGATATTCACATGGCGGGTTTTCCTGTGGGAAATAAAGAATTTTTCAATATGCTCTGGTAGAACAACATTTTGGCAGCTCTAGGGATACTTTGGTACCAAGTCAATACTTAAATTTTACCGGAAGTACCAGTAGTACCAATTATTGGGTCAATAGGCAGCTCCTTTCAAACGTTCCTGTGCGTATTTGAGTGTTTTTGCCATGATACCGAAATTGGTACAGAGAACCGTGAAATTTTACTGGTATTGGTACAAACAACTGAAATTTTGGTATTGGACAATCCTAGGTAGCACATAGGCTGAACTAAAAAACACAAGACTTACATTTTTTTATGACCAAATATATATAAGGTTTACAAATAATGATTGATTTTTTTTAGTCATTGTTCAAATACTAATCTACAACTTAAACCTACATGTATAAAAACACATTTATTATTATGAAATGCACAATTCTTTTTAGAATATTCTCATTTTTTCAATAAAAAAAATTCTCTTAATTATATAAAAAAAATATTCTCTTAAAACTCTTAATTCAATAAAATCAATGGTCAGTGAAACGAAGTGCTTAACCCTCATGTTGATAGACAATCTTAGGTCAAATTAAATATTTGATAATTAAATATGATTAAATAATTATAATTAAAAATTAAATATGAGATTTTATTTTATTATTTTATATTTAATTTAATTATTGATTTTAATTAAACTATTTTATTAAATTAAAATAAATAGATTTTTTGCAACCTTGTAACCAACAGGTGGGATAGTTTAAAAACCCTTTTGATTATTTTCTTTCAATAAACATTAAATAAATAAATAAAAATGTATAAAATAATACAAATATAATGCAATGGTATTTGTAATTAAAACAAACAAATCAGTTGACCACTACCTGAAACCTACATTTTGGACAGATACAGTCCCTGTTTTAAAATAATGAGCATTTTTAGTCCTTATCTCACCTGAGGACACCCACTTCATTTTTAAAGGCCTGTAGCTGCTGTGGAGTGGGGGCTGTGACATTCAACATCTTTACCGCCACATCACCTGTGAGGAAGAGGAAGACACACATTTAGCCTTTTCTGTGCATTCCTTATTAATCTGAAGTCCAAATGCTGTTAACATTCAGGACCCACCGTGCCACTTCCCCTTGTATACTGTTCCAAAGGAGCCAGATCCTATCCGCTGTCCCAGGGTGATCTGACCTTCTGGGATCTCCCAATCATCGCTCGAGTCCCGTCGACCTAGAGTTTTCTACAGAGCAAAATATTAGACAAAATAGATCAAAATGACCTTAGACCTGGACTAAATGTGCCAAGTGAGGTAAAAAGAAAAAAATCTTTACCATTTTATTGCGGTCCTCAGATGAAGACGATGGCTTCCGCTCCCTCGGTTGGCACGGTGATTTCGACACCTTCACATTGGGCAGGGAACCAGGCAGGGAGGCAGGAGGTGTGGCCGACAGGCCTGTTGTGGAGCCTGGCATTGCAAGAGGTCGAGAAACATCAAAGTTACTTCAACAGGACATATGGGAGCCAAAGAAGAGAGAAACAGAATAAGAGGAGAAGAAGACAGAAGGAAAGGAATAAAATCTTGTGTGGTCACATGAGGGAGAGAAAGAGAGGAAACAGCCCATGCAGTGTGAAACGGGGCTGCGAGTGATGTATGCCTTAAATATAAGAATACTAGCAAATCCTGAGCCACATCCCGTCTCTTTCCGAAAACCCAAAATCTAAAAGTATCCCCAAAAATATCTCACACAGATATATACGCAGAAGTATTGTAAGTAGGGATGCACTGATATAAAAATTTTGGCAAATACCTGTGTTGTTATTGTTAGCTGAATCTAGTAAAAAATATTATATAAATAAAATATAAATGTTAGATGAAAAACTTTTTCCTTCTTTTTCTTTTTTTTTCCACTGGCCAATACAATAAGCTGGTAATTGTTTTCAAGTTATGGTTAATTACTAATAAATGGCTCATATTAAAATTCAATAATATTTTATCTAAATAAAAGTGAATAAATTAAATAATATATATTAAATGCTAAATAAAATAAATATTCAAAAATATTATAATGTATAGTATGAAAATGCACATTTTGAGATTGGCTAAAGATAACATTTAACAGTGTAATTCAATTATTTTTTGTTTTAAAGATAACTAAAAGTGAGCTTTAGATAATGGCCAAGGCGATCTAAATTTAGAAATGTGCATGCACACTAAAATATACAAAACTGACCGAAAGAGAGGGAACTGTACTTATGAAATGTCTAAATTTGATATATGTACAATTTGTGCGTTACTAAGTGAGTTTGTAGTGTGTTGAGTTTAGGAAAAGTGAGTGGAGTTCAAAGCTCAGTTAAAGCGTGTGTGTCAGAGAAAGTGAGAATTCAAACAAGGAGGAGTAAAATACATCAAAAAAACATACAAGTGGAAGACAGACAGACAGGCAAAGGACGAGACAAAGTGTGTGACACAGCCACGCACAAAGGCCTATCTACCTCTGAACACTGGCTCAGGCTCAAAATCAAAGACAATTTCATTGGGGTGGGAGGACAGAAGGGGGCTTGAGGTCCGTGTTCGGTTCTTCCTCAAGCAGCGGGCTGGGTGTTGCGAGGGGGCTGCAGTGGGGAGAGAGACAGACACGGGATCACTGGCCCCTGAAGCTCAGGAGCACTTCCTGTCACCCACTACCCAAAATCCTGTGTCTACTCTCAGAGCTCATTTAGAGATGATCAAGTGAATTACAGAGCCAGTTTTTATTTATTCCTCTATACATCCATAAAAGGGTTGTTCACTCAGAAATGATAATTATGTTATCATTTAATCGCCTTGTGTCATTCCAAATGCGTTTGATTTTCTTTTATGTTTTTAATTTACATTTGGTTTATGGAAAAGAGCAGCTTGAACATTCTTCTAAACATCTTTTATGTTCCACAGAAGAAAAAAAAAATTGGCACGGGTTTGGAACAACATGAAGGTGAGTAAATGATGACCGGATGATTACTTATAATGTTTTGAAACAGAAAGGACAGGGGGCAGGTTTTGAGAACACTGATTAGAAATTAGTACTTTACAGCAGGCCGCTATTGATAAAGAAAAGGGCAGAAGCAATTCACAAAGCAGGGAGGGGAGAGAAAGGCCTGTTTGTCAGCTTTACTAGCAGGCAGAGTGAAATGGAACAGCTGTCCCAAACTTCTAAGGCCAATGACACAAAGATAGCACAAAGACATGGGATGACGGAAAGCCATTTGAATTCAGTGCGTCTTAAGTGTATGTTTTCTGTTTCATACAGCCCTTACCTCCATCTGACCTCGGTAAGCCTTGATCCCGTATCAAATCCTGTACAGGAATAACACCGATTAGCAGGGACTAGGGGAGTCCAGGGCAATTGTAACTTTTGACACAAATGTACCTTGTAAATTTGTTGGTGGTATAATAAACATTTATATTAACAGAGACTTATTTAAACAAGATTATAATAAACTAACATTATGGAGGTGATGCAGTGCTTGAGGGTAACTGCAACACTTAATATATGCATCTAAAATAAAAGCACACTTCAAATATTATCAAAATGTTAATATTTAGTAATATTACTAAATAGTTCACCTTTATATTATACTCTTTTTTTTTTTTATTCAAGAAGTGGGACCTACATTATAATTATTTAAAATACATATTAGACATGGTCTAAAATATATATTTATCAGCTGTTCAAATGTCCAGTTCTCACATCAATGTTGACCGGCTCGATGGTGTTGATATGGACATTAGGTGCCGAGGAAGAGCGATCCCTCTGGCCAAACTGGTTGCGGTGGTCCTCCTCTCCAGGTCTGAAGGACTGTGGGATAGGGATGGATTTGGACGGGGACACAGTAGGATGGCAAAGAGACCTGGAGTAAAAAAAGACAGGAGAGCATAATGAAATTTTGTTTAGTGCATGATTAAAGCCACTGTTAAAGTCACTAACGCACTACAGTATATACTTGAGGCAACCCTTACAATTTCTCAACTAAAAGACACACAGCAGTAACTACACTGATCTGAAAACTTGCAATTAATTTTTTTTTTGCAAAAGATTTATATTTCTATCAAATCCAAATAAATGCTCTATTTTAAAACTTTATATTCATCAAAAATCCTGAAAAAATTCTTACCCAGTGGACTCAGATGGAGGGAGGGAGGGGCACATCTCTGAAACGGGTGTCGTGCCCTCTGATGACATCTCCTCCTGGGTAATGGGGTGGTGCACTAGAAATTTTGATGCCAGCAGTAAACTGAACAAAAATACAAATATATTATGCATAATTAATTACCCACAGCACAAAACCATATAAGATGCAAATTATTCCAAATACAGTGAATATTAATATAGGAGAAAGAAACTTAGGCGAAAACATTGTTTTAATATTCAATTTAAATATTATTTACAGGCTTTATTTCACTGTGTATTATGTGTGGAGCAAATTTCACCCTTTAATGAATAAAGCAGAAGTGAAAGTATTTCCCATGAGCACTCACTCCAGCTGATCGTAGTTGACACACATGAGCGGGACCTCTGTGCTGCAGCGCTGGTGGAACTTGTAGCCGCACGTCTGGCAGCGGAAGCCCTGAAAGAGCAGCTTCCGGCAAAAGTCACAGAAGGCCAGCGTGAAGAAGGTCTTTCGCACCTGTTTAATCACCGAAATAACCCTCTGAGTTATTACGAAGCTTCTGGATGTTTCCAAAGCACAATATATTACAGCCAAGGTGGGTGAGAAAGATGTCAACGTGTCTTTAAGACACTCTTTAAGAAGAGTAAAATCAAGAATAGAAATGACCACACCTATAACATGTGAACTGTTTGCTCTAACTTCCTCTTTGTCTTTACAGATTCATTTTAAGGGGACCTATTATGCAAAATTCACTTTTACATGGTGTTTGAACACTGATGTGTAAACAACAACCAGCCTATAATGGTAAAAATCTACCCGCTCCGTTTTTTTCAATAATTCCCATAAATCATCAGAAGTGTCTGAAAATACGCTGTTCCAGACTTACCCCTACTGTGACGTCAGTCACATAGTTTGCCATTTTTATATCCTCGCTATAGCACCTATTGATATAATGTCTGCGCCACATAAACATTACAAATGTTCTGTTTTTGGATGCACAAATCAACGGCATCTGAGCCACTGAGGCTCAACGTATAAGGCTAAACACCACTATTCAATTTCTGACATTTTGGCTGCGTGAGATTCTCCAGTTTTGTTGTTGTTAGAGTATCCGGAACATGAGCTGCCTCTTCCGGAAAGGGGGCGGGAAGCTCATTTGCATTTAAAGGTACACACAAAAACGGCGTGTATTTGCTCACACTCAAAAAGGAGCAAATTGGACATGCTATAGTAAATGATCTGGGAGGTATTTTATAGACTCTTATAGAGAGATTACATCTTGTCATCTTGTAAAGGGGCATAATAGGTCCCCTTTAAGCCACAGCTTGTGGTCAGTTTCATCATACTCACAAAATTATGGGTCGTCAGTGGCACATTCTCTAAAACCTCAACATGGAGCTCCTCCCCCGTCAACCAGGAAATGTCTGTGTCCCAGCCAATAGGCTTCTTCTGCCTAATGTGGGCGGGACAGACATTAAATGTGAAGTACAGCTGGCAGTGTGACATAACATTGTTTTTTGCACTAGTGATGTTTAGAACAGTTATTACCCATCCTGAACCCTGTAGACCGCACAGCATTCTGGGATCAGGCCTCGCATCATCAGAGCCTTCTTTAAGGAGTCTCTCAGAGTCATCCCACAACGAGCTGGAACCTGAAACGCACACATAAACCACTTACTCAAGTAACTTTTATCTCCTTGCAGTGAGACTGGCTACTTCTGGGCACGTTTGATTTCTTGGCTCCTACTCATACAGCCGTTTTTCTTTGCTAAACCAAAAGAGACAAGCTGAGCAGATAATCAAAATAAAGGGGGTCACCTATATTCGCTAATTTCCCATCATGAACTCCCACTGCTCTACAATCTGGTTGGAGTGGAAATTCCTTTCAATAACCTCTTTTTAAAGCCCTGCCTGAAACCTTACTGTGAAGTATTGTCAAAATATCCTACCACATCTGTACCTGACAGAACTTCTCAAATCCAGCTGTGGGCAAAACATTACCGACGTAACTCACCCCATTTTTCCGATCCCTTACCTCATATTCTGTCATAAAGCCAGTATTATATTATTTACATGCTAATATAGCATTTATATAGTTTACGGTCTTTTTTTGGTACCTTTTAGGTACCAAGTATTGAGCAACAAATAATATCCAGCAACTCACCACTGTCCTCTGTTTGTTGGGCAGGAAAACCCTTACGATGGGTTTTTGGGGCGAGCGGGGATTCCCTCGTGATGCGTCAGTGGGGGTCTGCAGGACAGCCAAGGTATTTGGGGCGATGGGGGCACTCTGGGCACCCGGTCCCTTCACATCCAGCAGGGTGAGTGTCGGCGAGGAGCAGAACTCTGTTCCGTTTCCAATAGCCTCCAAAAGCTGCTGTTCCCTCTGCTGTAATGCATCCAGCTTACTAGTGTACTCCTCATAGGCCTGTGGCATGGAGGAAATATATCATTAAGACTTTATGAACGTTTCACATAAACGCTCATGTTTTGAACCTGTTGGAGGATAAACATCTGAGGTTATGCATTTGCTGTTATTGCATTCACAAGAGGGAATATTTTACTGCTTCAATAAAATACCATCAGTTCTTTACCTCCTTTGAATTCATTCAATAGTTTAATCTAAACTGTCATGGAGTGACAACGTTTTATGTAGGCAACAACTATCGTTTCATAGAAAGTGTTTTCCACTAGCATGTTGCTAAGCTAATGACAATAATAGGAAAAATTAGGAATCAAATATGGATATATTGGGAAAAAGTGATTTTTATTTAACACGAATGATTATAAATAATTTCTCCCACTTTGCACACACACTTGCATAGATTTCTGCACTAGGCTTGTAGTGATATGGAGAGTGGGATGGATACTTTGGATACTGCCTTAGAATTTAACCAAACAAGACATATTAAAGATGCTTAACTTTTAGAACAGCCGTTGTGTTGGGAGTGTGCAGTGGCGGCTCCAGATATTTTCTGTTGCAGGTGCTATGGGGATGCTTAACACTTAATAGGCGGTGCTCCGATGTTTTTTTTTGACGGCGTTGGGGGGTGTTGCTTGTCTCTCGCTCTCTCTGTCTTGCGCGCGCTACACGGTTTGGAGCTCGCGAGCTCTAGATGCCAGGAGATTTGAACTTTTTTGCGGCCATCAGGGAGCGGCTATCAATATAAGGGAGACTTGGGATGTCTGCAAACATTCGCCGGGCGCTGCATCCATTTGTCAAAGAAGATCGCCTGTTTGGGCCTCATGTTATTTTAGACCAAATATATATTTTTAAATTATTATTATAAAAATTACAGACATTTCTTGGGGGTGCTGGGCGGGTGCTATGGCTATTATAGGGGGAGCTACAGCACCACCTAGCTCCCCCCTGGAGCCGCCACTGGGAGTGTGGCTATGATGCCTTAAAATGCTGCCTATTTAGGCTGCTCACTAGAGTTTGGAACAAAGGCCAAAAGTTAATTGTAACTGTAGATGGTATCAATTCTAGTCACTTCATTTATTAGGTCACCATTAACTTTCTTGGTATAGTAAAACACCTTTCACATCACACCCATGACAGCAACTCTTTGTCGGGCCAACTCACCTCCAGGTATATAGATGGTGGATTGTGTTCCCCTCCAAACTTATCTAAAAGGGCTTCTAGGTGCTCCTGGGTTAACTTAATCATCTGTTTGATGTTCCATATCTGCAAAGAAAATGAGAGTTAGCAAAACCAAAATTCCCCAGCTTCCTTTTTTGAACTTCACCATAAATGAATGAGGACCTTATGACTGTGCTAAATCTAATAAACACAGAATCACTTGTCTCCACTAAGCTGTTAAAACGGACACTGGACGGCTGTCTCAGGCCCTGCCCACAGTAAATGAGCAATTTTAATTAAGTCTGAGGTGTGAAGCAAATGAAATACTGACAGTGAGCTCTAGCAAAGAAACAGCTTCAAAATGCATCAACCAAAGTGTGTATTATATTTTGTTAAATACTTGTTCCAGTCCCAAGCGCTAAATTATTATTATTATTATTAACAATATCTATATTAGCGTCCACGCCAACGCACAATATCGGTTTATGATAAGTGCGTGCTGATTCTGATTGGCTGTCAATGATTTTATCGTTCATCAGCCAGAAAAAAAAAAGTTATTGCAACAATATTGTTTCTCTGTTTGTTTGATGTTTTTAAACATCCGAGACATTTGTCAGGAGATGAGTAAACTACAATTTTTAGTTACTGAAGATTTTATACATTTAATTAAAGCACAATTTTAAAACAATTGGTGTTCCTGAGGTCATGGTTAGCTATGTTTCCAACATCCACATTTTTATGTGAATTTTGGGATATTGCAGAAAAAGAAAAACGCTGGATGGAAACACCAAGGTGTGCATAAATTCTAAAAATGTACACAAAAAACGTATGCACTCAATTGAGGCGGATCATTTTTTTATCCAATGTTAAGACATGCACTTAAACTATGTTTATAGCCTATTTTGCAATGGGTTCCAAGCATTTGCTCAAGGAAACATCCAAGCAAAGTTATTGTTCTAAAAAGCCAATAAACATTTTTCAATTTTGCCAAGCAATACAAGCAGCATCATAAAATACTCCCAAGTTTGTTGGAAAATGTCCCAGCCAAGTGAACACAATCTGACAGTGCTACAAAGCTTTACAAGTAAACTTTATTATGATCACCATTTTGAGAAGCAATTTTCCAGCAGACTGTCAAGAAACTTGCCATGAAATAGGACATTTAAGTGCATCTAACTTTAGTTCTGATTAAAAATCCTGCATTCCAAGTCAAGCTGCCACTTGATTCCTAATCAACGGTGCAGATAAACTGGCTCTACTAGTCAAATTAGTGCAAGAAATAGCTAAAAGGCACCCGTGCCGTGACAAGGGACTTTCTCAGTAGTCTTGCCAGTATCAACTCCTGGCAGTCAAAGATTGCTAACAGTTTCTTAAACAGACATTTGTTACAAGCCTTTGTTTAAAGCAAACCCCATGTGGTAATATACTGTGTTTCCAACATGATGTAACATAACCAAGACAGTTTAAAATAGCTCAATACATGAAATACTTGCAGGCATCCACAGCTTCTCTACAAATGGGAAAGTTCACCCAAAAATGAAAATTCTATCAATATTAAAACATCCTCATTTCATTTCAAACATGTATTAATTTCTTTCTTCTGTAGAACACAGAAGCAGAATTTTTGAAGACTGCACTCAGGTTTTTTCCCCCCCATAAAATTTCATAGCAAGGAACCAGACCTTTCAAATTGACAAACACCATATTATATTCCAAGGTTCTAAAGCCATACGGTAGCCCTGTATAAAGAACAGACTGAAAATGTAATTGTTATTCATTGAAATTATGTATATAATATATGATTCATTAATGAATGATTGATCCGGTTCTCAAATTCAGTTTGATCCAGTTGTGACAGGTGAGCCCATTGGAGGTGAAGATTTTAAAATACACATTTTTAGGTGAATTAATCCTTCAACATTCAAGTCAGTAATATAAAAACTAGCTGACAACAAATACTGTATTTAGCCAAACATTCAAGATTCTAGCTCAATGTATAAATTGAAGAAACTGCCAGCGCATAACCCATCTTAGTAATGTTAACCCTTCGTGGTTATGGCCCTGACCATTAATAAAACTGTTAACTAGGTTTATGGACTCTTCAATCAGATGAAATTGTGCTCCACTCTTTAACTTAGGAGTGAATTCAGTGCTAAAAAGTATGAGTAAAAAAAAAAAACTATAGGCTACTAAAGTAAATATAGTTACTATTACCAAAAAAAAAAGGAAGACAAGTCCTGTGTATAATCGGACAGTATAACCCTGTTACAGCAGCCAGCAGTAAAATTAATCTAATTACCACTAAGCACTCAGCATGATGACTTACACAAGCTGCTCTTTAATCCAACTCTTCCAGCAAAATAGGGAAGCTGTTTCCTGAATAAACAAATTTGTGACCTGTTCCATGACGGCGTAAACTTTTTTTTTACTTTCCGAATTAAACAGAATGAATGGATGCCCTGCTGGAAAAGCCATCTTAAGTTGGTACCAGGGAATTGACACACGGTAGATGTTTTCTAGAAAGCTAGAGAAAACAGAAACCAGCTGAAATGTTGCCCCAAAAAAACAGCTACAGTACCATTTAGTCTAACTGTTTTTGGAACATTGCAGTTGGTTTCTAGCTTGTAGACAGCCAACAAATCAACTACCAGCCGGTAATACCAGCTTAAGGTGGTTTCTGGAACATTGTACATGGTTAACTAGCTAATAACCAGCATGTTCCTAAACACAACTACTAACTTAAACTGGATGTTCCAGCAAGGAGCAGAATGTACCCAGTAATACGGTTTACCCCAGTGTGTACATCTAACAGCAAAGGCCCCTTATGGCAGCATATGTGATTTGTGCAGACAGACAGTTGACAGCTTAGAAGAAAGAAGCATAATGCAATACATTTACACGGGGTCAAAACATGAATATGGAACGTTCGCAGGGCTCCATGCACGAGCACAATGACATCACTGCAGATTTAAATGTAAATGCATTCGAACGCAGAAGGTGACACAAAGGAGATAAAACAATGCACGCGAGCAGTTAATATATTCCCAGTTACATCTGTAGTCTCCCATTAATACGATGCATCGCAAGGTGAGATACGAAGCATGCATGCATGCATTGCAGCGGGGTCTGATGGGGAAATAAAGCCAATGAAACACGAACAGGCCTTCTGATAAACATTGGCTCAGAAAACTGCAATGAGAGAATTATAAATGGCGTCATTCGGAAATGCACCTTGCGAAAATGCATAAGCGCACGATATAAGATTTGGTCGACTTATATATTGGTGCATCATCTCTATCCCCTGCAATGCATTGCATCCCCCCACGATCCGTTTTACAGCCGGTGTTTCCTGAACATCTCCATCCAGCCCAGCTCCGCTCTACAGCCGAGCTCTCCTACAACCCTGACTCCCCCATTGTACCTCCTCGGGAATGTCCTGTTGACATTCGGGGATCGCCGCTCCTCCGGGACAGGCGGGTTCGAGCCCCGCGCCCAGCTCGTCCAGTCCCGGGTCCCGCTCCGGATCGCGGTTCATGCTGTCTCCGTTGAAGACGGGCGGTGGGGACTCGGCGCTGCTCAACGCCGCCATTTTAAACCACGAGAAACTGAGTGGAAAATAGAGGAAAGAAACAGAGAACGAGACAGGAGGGGGAGACAGATTCACCAAATGTAAACCCGTGGAGGGGTAAATGGGGATACTGGACGACGACCAATGCACTAATGTTAAAGTGTAAATATTAAAAAGAACAAGTCACAAATTTGTTTCTGCCATGTCTTTCATTCTACATGAAATGTCCTATATTATATTTGTTTACCTGGTAGACCATTTCAAGGCAGCCGTTTAATCTAGAAACTGATTTTAACCAAAAAGCTCTGCATATAAACTTTATGTATATTGCCTATAAAGACTGAACAGAGTGCATCCGACATGACTCATTTGGCCAGATGTGTACAAAACATACTGTATCATGTCTGATACACGAATTTCTAAGACTTCTAAATTATGAACATCAAGCCTGTTGTTCACAGTCTTCTACACTTTTTTAGTAAGTAAAATATCTAGTGTTATTTTTATGTTCTTATAAAGTAAACATAAGAATAACTTTAGCAATATTTAAAGATGAACATTTACAGGAAAGAAATGTTCTTCTCATTATTCTTATATCTTTTTAAAGAAAATACAAGTATCAAATATGATACAACAGGCTATTGAGAAATGTGTATTTGTATCTCTCATTCATCATTGTATTGCATTACATTATGTTTTGCCAGCCACGTTTCAAACTACAAAGCATTGATAAAACTAAGCATTTAAATACTATCTTTACTAAGACATACTACTGGGAGATAAAGAGTAACAACTGATATTTATAGTAGTTTGTAGTTTGCTATACTGTTGTACAAATCTAATTGATGTACAACATTTTTTGATTTGATGAAATCAAAATTTAATATAAAGAGATAACAAATAATAACACCTGCATGAATTGGCATATTTTTGTTCAGTTTGATCCTAAAAATAAAACTGAGGTTTTCTCCTTGAGTGTAAGCTCCATATTCTCACTATATCATGGTTAATAAAAGTCTGATGTGTCAAATTATACCAAACAAAGCCGTAATGCATTTATTTAAACTTTTAGACCATATAAAATAAACTGGTCCGTTTCAAAAATTCAATTTTTTTCTGACTATAATTTCATGTCAGGCTTTTCAGAGTTAAGCATGGGTACTTTGTAAAAAATGTACATAGCCTAATTATCTAGCCAAAAATATTTTCTCATTGTTATTTGTGATACATAGTAGTATTTGAATAGCATTACTGTTTTGTTTTTGTTTATGCAGTATCATCATCTTTTTGTGTACGCCTACACCTCTCTATTGTGTATATGCTAATGTAAAGTGCCTTTGAGCTTTATAAAGCCTCTATATAAAAGAAACTTAATACGTTTGACAGAATAAACCAAAAAGTAGGAACTTAATCTGTTGCACAAGAACATTTTAGTGATTAAGGAACTGATGACCCTCTTGTGCCTGTGATTCTTGGAGGAAGATTTTTTTAAAGATGCAGTTTTATCATATTGGGGGGTGGGTTGGGGGGTTCCCGAATATAGACGGGTTCCCAAAATGGCATGTCATCCACAATCAACATTGTTGCTACATGAATGCAACATGCTGAAGGCTAAATGAAGATGCAAAATGTACAAAAAAAAATGATATTTAATTTCCATCACAGATGTCATGTGTCTGTTCTTTGTTTGTTTTTCACCACAATCTCTGCTAATATAATGTTGCCAATGTTATAAACAATGTCCCTTTGTCCATACAGGTATTTAGCTCAGTTTCTTCATCAGATTCTCAAGTGTTCGTTCATAAATAGCTGAAATGTGTTGGTCTACTTCTTCTTTGTGGCTCTCTTCCCTTCTCCCTTCTTAGGTTTTCCTTTCCCCCGCAGTTTCCTCAAGCGTCTCATTTCCTCCTTGAAATCCTGGTGCTCATCCCTAAAACAATACCAGAAAAATGTCATCAACAAAAACAGAGGAATTTGAAGATAAAATGTTCATATGTGCACTATAATATTATGCCAGAGCCTACCTGAAAAGCCCCAAATATCTGAGCTTCTGGGTCATTGAATAGTAAATCTTGTGCGGGGGGTACCAGTCATACACTTCTTTTCTCTGGGCCGGAGGGGGTTCTTTAAAAAACCCAACCACTTTCATAGATTTGGAATCTGTGTGACGGGACACATCTCCAAATATTCGGGCGCTCAGACGGGCCATGCGCAGGGCATAGCTAGAAAGACCAGCCATCTTCACCTAACAGAGAACACACAGATAAATGCATTAGTTAAATGAGTCGTGCATGCATAAATGGTGAAGATGGATAGATTAATTTAATTCCATATCTTTAAATACATGAGTGCATTTTATTAAAGAGGCTTCAGTTGTTTTGTAGACACCTGGCAGAAAATTGATCCAAATATAGTTTGCTTACCCTTTATTACAATCGCGAACGAAGCAGGTGGGGTCCAAAAATATAGACTTTATTGTAACGGCATGTGGACATTAGATACTTAACAATACAGACAATTCAATAACTAGTTTAAAATTAAAACTCGTTTATGGTTAGTTGAGAGTTCAACCTTCATACGCTCAAACACACATTAGGGAACATGAAAGATGCGCATGCGCGGAGCAGGTCAATCACTTCCTGTTATCCTACAGTCTCACAGGTCCTTAAAAACAGTAATATGTGACATGTCATTCAATATATCAAGTAACATTCATTTTACTCACTTATAATTTCCCCGGGTTAAATATTATAAAAGCTAATGAGAATATCTGTCTGTACTAATAAGACTTATTGGTGCTACAGATTTCTTTCTTTATTTGTAAAAACTACGGCTTAAAGGACCTGGCTGTTGACGATACTTCATTACAAATTAAATGAGATTTCGTGTATTCAGTCAGTGATTCGTGACAGTCTATGTTCGTGACTTAATCTTAACACAACTAAATATTACGTTTAATAGAGTCGAAATACATTTTTTGCGGTTTGTTTGTTTGTTTGTTTGTTTGTTTTGTTTTGGCATCCTCTTTACTGTGGAAAATGTCTCGTACGTCACAGGAAGTCGTACTCATTCCGGGATAAAAGTTCTGTCTTGGTAAAGGCTTTACATATTTACATAGTTTATGGTTATGCTCACATAGTTTATGATTATGTTATGTAATCATTTAATGATTTAAAATAACCTTTCTTCATATTTATTTAAATTTAACACGAAGGTAACATAGTTTTTTCATTAAATGCCTTAACAAGTTGTTAACAACTATGTCAAGTATTGAGCACGAGGTTATTGGAAAATTAAATAAAATTATGATTTTATTTTAGGCTAAATGTATCTAAAATCATTTAAAATCATTATTATTAAACCAGTCAAGGTTTTTGTGACGCACACTAGATTTACTGTGATATCTTTGTTCACTAGATGGCGATATATATACATTATTAAAGACATTAAAAAAGAAAGAAGCACTGAAGCCGAGATACATAAATACATAAATTGATGGACAGCTCTCTGGATTAGCATGACAATCACATTGTTATTGTCCTTCCAATGGATGTATCTATTAACACAATTCTGGAGACAAAAAAGGAACAAGATAACACATCCTCAAACAGCACAAGACAAATTGCTTTGTGTATCGGCTGCATTTTTTAGATTACATTGTTCAGTTTTCAGTGTTAGCTAAAAATAAGTTCCAAACAAACTTTGCCTCCCTTAAAATGTAATTAAAATTTAGCTGTCAAGCTGTCATTCATACTGTTCCAGAGACAATTACAGTCCGACAGAATTCAATAAAGAAAAGACATCTTTGAATATAAAATAATAGTCAATCCAATACAAGTCAATATTATGCAGTTTCAGACCCATTTAGCAAATTATGTCACATTCAATATCTGCAATAGTAGCCATCGCCTAGAACATGGCATAAAGATCCACTTAAATAGTTAGTTTTCCTCAATTCTGTTCACTTATAGAATAGAAGGACAAATATCTGACATTGTTTTCACTGAAATTCTGACTTTTAAATGCAAAACATCAAAAAAATTTGTTTTATATACACTGCTGTTCAAAAGTTTGGGGTCGGTAAGAATTTTTATGTTTTTAAAAGAAATCTCTTCTGCGCACCAAGGCTAAATTTATTTGATTAAAAATACAAAACAAACCCAGTAATATTGTGAAATATTATTTCAATGTAAAACAGCTGTTTTCTATGTGAATATATAGTAAAGTGTAATTTATTCCTGTGATCAAAGCTGAATTTTCAGCATCATTACTCCAGTCTTCAGTGTCACATGATCCTTCAGAAATCATTCTAATATGATTATTTGATGCTCAAGAATCATTTATGATTATTATCACAGTTGAAAACAGTTGTGCTGCTTCATATTTTTGTGCAAACCGTGATTAATTTTTTCAGGATTCTCTGAAAGTTCAAGAGACAAGCATTTAATTAAAAAAGAAATATTTTGCATTATTATTAAAGTATTTACTGTCACTTTTGATCAATTTAATGCATATTGTATATGCAAATAATATTCTCTTTTGTTCACTTTATTGCATGTTGTTTTAGCAAGAAAACTTTACAAATAAGGTCCCATTAGTTAAAGGTAGGGAAGGCGATTTGTTCTAGAATTTGTTTTTGTTATGCTGGTTGAAGGTCTCTGCACATCCTGATAGCAATCACAAAATTAAGTGGTTTAAATGTATATATATATATATATATATATATACATATATATCATCTGTGGAAGGCGTAGGACCCTAACATGTTCATCCAATCATTGCATTAGGTCCGAATGCAATGATATGATGTCCAACTTACCTGTCCATGTATGTATTTTTATAACTCCGCGTGACCGAGCCCTGCAAACAAACAGCAGCCACATTTGACAGTTCCTCCTGAACCAAAACAACGAGTTTATGCTGCATTCACGTCATAACTATTGCAATTTGGAAGAGATGGAAACCTGTGGCATTATACTTGGAGCGGTTCGTGACTCGAAATTATGCATTTCAATGGCAACACTATCAATAGCGAAATTAATCTGCAGCAGTCAGGTGTTACAGGTCAGTTCTCTTTGAGTTGTTTATGTTGATTATTGTAATATTATGTGCTTTGAGACATGAACGACGTCTATCGTGAAGCTTTGTTTTTTTAAGGAGGCGTGGCTTTGTAGACACTCTGAAGAGGGTGGGATCTTATGCTTTTTAAGCTAGCTTGCTTTTGCTAGCCGCTACACAATTAGTGAATTAACATTAACAATGACAAATATATTTTTCAGTATTTATTATATTTTGTTAACAGTTAATAAAAAAAATCTTATCAAATTGTTCATTGTTAGTTCATGTTTGATTTTAATAGGCCTAATTTATTAGTAAGTATTGAGATTAGCATTAACTTAATTTATTAAAATTAACTAAGAAATGCTTTAGAACTTTAAGTAAAACAAAGAGATCCACCAGCCAAAGAGCAAGACATATACTATATTTCCAACAGTAACCAGTGATCCTGAATTATGTTTGATATAGTTGAGCTCAGAATAAAGCACCTTAACTACATCAGATCTGTCCTCAATGGGCCGCTCGACTCTTCCATTTCCTGAAACCAAACTTGTAGTTGTTGGCAAGTTTATGTGCCTCCACCTCGTTCATTGCTAGTTCATGTTAATTAATTTAAGGGAGAACAAATTGAACCTACTGTGTTACCAGAAAACATTTAGCCTATTAACCAAGAAATTGCATATCAAAGGTAAACAGTGTATCTATAACATTTTGGCCTATATTAAATAATTAAGTCTAAATAAATAAGTAGTCTGCTAACTGTTGAGTTTCCATTAAAACTGCATCTTTACTAATATATAACCTCATATATCAATCTTGTTTACATAGAACAGGAGAGTCCCAACATTATCTGAAAGCTGTGGCAGTGGCAACCCAATAAAACAGAAAACGTGTGTACAAGGGCGCTCACACAGATGTCACCACTCTCATTCATTATTCAGCAATATACCTGACTGCTGTTGGTTCTGGACAGTGCATAGTCGTTTCAAATAACAGACCTTTATGGAAGGCTTTTGGTCTGGTGTAGTATCATTTTATAGCTCTGGTGATGCAGAATGACAAAATGAAAGATTCTGCAACCTTTGATTATTTATTCATGAAAGACACTAGTTTACTTCAGTAAGTGTAAATCTAAGAGAGAATGCCAGCAAGGCAACTCCAGTTACAGTTCGACACGGAACCAAGAGCAGTAGTGCGACTCCTTTAAGGAGCCGCTTTAATAAACAATGAACATCTCATATTGACAGCATGACATCACCGCTGTTTTTCCCAGACAGAGGCAACATGCACGGAGGATGTTGGGACCAAATTGTCCGAGGAGGAGGATGCGTAATCCGCCAAATGTTCTGATATTGATAGACTCGTTTAAACGTGAAGCTTTTGAGATGCGGCGTCGTTGAGCGGTTTGATATTTCCTGCGCAGAGCATTTATAAACGCGTGTCGCTGTTGAATAGGATTATTTGGCAGTGAATATCAGCATGTAGGCTAATCAGCATATAGCGTATCATACAGTCACTGCAAACGCAAAATGGTCTGGAGATGCATTATTGGCTTCTTATACTGTCTATGATTATTGGAGTGGAGTGAACCCGCTTTGTCAGTTTTAATTGTGGTGAGTGCGGAATTTAATTTACTTGACCAGTCTTATAAACGGGGCCCGTGCAATGGATGCAATAAGAGCATTGATGTATTATTCTTACACATTCCTTTACATGAATGATCTACTATTGTGATCACAATTAGCCTACTATACATTCGATTTAAATAACGCTTAGTTAATTGAATTAATGTCGAGTCATCTTAATAGGCTACATTTCTCTTTAACAGCCAGCAAATGTTTTGTTTAACGCCATCCTACATATTCCAGAGAGAATGTATGAGAAAATGAACCTGACTGCCGCGCGACTGTGCATTTCTATGAAATAGATATGTAACATAAACCGGAAAGCAAAAATCTATAGTCTGTCAAGCGCCAACCTAAAAGAGATGGGAAGGGCTGGGAACCGAAAACCTGTTCTTATTCAGAACCGGTTTTAGCCTATTTAATACCAGAACCGAATTTTCATCCATTTCTGTTTTTTTAACGGTCCTTCAGCAATTACTGTAATTAAAATTAAAATAATTACGTCGTTAATTAGGCTATTCTTCCGCCTATGCGAACGGAACTAAAATACTCTTGACAGTTTCCTAGCTATTCGTTGAATTTACCGAATCTTCGCGCGACCAGTAGGCTACAGTCCGAGAATCACTCTTAAGAGCTGGTTCTTTTTAGTGAATTAAAACATTAAGTAGCATACCAAAAACCAATAAGCATTTTTTTTCTTTTTTTTTTTTTGTGAATTGAAAACATAGAGCGTGAACATTCTACTCCGATTCCCGAACGAATGACTCGGTTCTTTTTAAGTTATTCAAAAGCACTTGGTCATCATTGGTCGATTTCTTAAAGGCATTTTTATAGAAACCCATAGGTCTCTAGCAACACATATTGTCATTTGACCACTAGCACAGTTAACGAATCGACATGCAAAAGACTTACGAAAACAATTAGGCCCCTACGTTGTCTGTTGTATTTGTGATGTAAATTTATAATGACGACAAATATTTGATATCCTGGAAGTATCATCATTTTTAGATGCTTGCAACAGAAAGCGCGTAACTGTTGCTATGGTTACCGCGATTTATCTAGCTCCTATTTGGCCACAGATGAAATCCTGCGCTCTGACAAACTTATAATCTAACTTTTGTGGCTTTGTGGTTTGCAAACACAATTGAAACGTATAGCCTACTTGAATATCCACACAGACCTTTTCTGACTTCCTTTGGTGGTGGTGGGGGGGTTTAAATCCAAACCCAAAATGAATGGCATTCTAGATACATGATATAATAACAATATTGTTCAAAAATCTTCCTCTGCTTTTTTTTTTTTTTTTTAAGGCTTGGTTCGTGTGACCGAGGACCTGACTGAATCGTCTTGTCTGGTTTCATCACTGTTATTGGATGGGAAGGGTTACGGATTGACCTTAAATAAGGCTTATATTTTCTGTCGGGCTTCAGCTCAAGGTCTTCAATAGAAACAGATTCCACTGCACCGACTGATATCAGTTCTCTCAGTCCGCGTGCCCGGCGGGATGCGGGTGCACGTCGAGGAGCTCTCCAAGCTGTTGTGGTGCTGACGCGGCTCTGAGCGAACGCGAGCATGGCTGCTGGGAAGTTGCTGCTCTACGCCGGTCTGTCTCTGTCCCTTTGCGCGCTCGGGATGCTGGCAGTGGCTATCTGCTCCGACCACTGGTACGAGACGGACGCCCGGAGGTACCGAGAGAGGTGCCGAAGTTTCTCCAGCCGCCGAAAGGACCCGGGCTTTATTTACATCCCCAACAACAGCCTCCCTCTGCGGGCGAGCCGCTCGCGCCTGGACCACTGGGAGGAGAAGCTGCTGCTGGCTCGGAACAGACGGCAGCTGTTCGCCATGAGCGCCGCCGATGAGTGCAGCAGGCAGTATAACTCCACCAACATGGGGTTGTGGAGCAAATGCCATCGGCTTGGATTTGATCAAGATATCGAGGACTTCATTCGAAAAGGTAGGACAGTGACGTTTTGTGTCTATCAATGTGAAAGGCAGACGTGATATCATATTCTTATTAGAGTGTTTGCAAGGCAGCAGTGTACCGATATTCCTCAAAATGCCGGTCAAGGTTTATTCTGAAACCCTAACATTACAACTATTAATTCTGAGTGGCTTAAATAATATTTAAACTACTGAGTTCTGCTATCTATTTCTAATTAATAAACAGTGTATCTTTTAAGATAAACCAATAGGTTGTTTCACCTATATTTTTAGCATATATTCACAATTTTCTACATAATTCAGCAATGGGGTCAACCGATAATTTATCAAGCAACATTTTACATAACAACCATTCATACTTTAATCCAACAACAACAACAACAATAATTGTTACATCATTTTTTTTTATTATTAATTATCGGTTAACCCAGAGAACCTACATTATAATTGCCTATATTGGTTTATAGTCATTATGCATATCTAGTTATTTTACTTTTTTGTTTAAAGAAATAAAAAAAAAATCAGTTTTGCGTATTATCGTTCACTTGATAAAAACAATGAGAAAAATATCTGTATCTGTATTGGTGATAAAAAAACAATGTCAGCTGATCTCTATTTTTTTTTAAACAAATTTGAGACTAAATCAAATATATTTGAATATTTAGCATTCAAAATGCAACAGCTGTGATGGTGTCATTGTAATATTTGCATTCTGAATTGTGGTTGGTCTTGAAATCTCACATTTATTTTGACCATCCATAGCCGACCAATATAAAGTGTCAGCCTGAAAGTTTGAAACTTTAGCACTACTCTTTGCTACCCAGCAAACACATGCACTACTTTCAGAAACAGCAAATCTATTGCATGTCTCTTTGGAGTGCAAGATTTGCTAAAACACTGAAACATTTTCATCCTCTAGACATATACACAAATTGATGTCAGCCTTCTAAACTGGAGGCCCATAGGCAATTGCCCCATTCATGTGCACAGACACAAATAATGTGTAACAAACAGAGAAGGTTAAAAAAAATAGTTCACTACTCATGTATTAGCTGGAGTGATGAGTCCTTTGCATATGAAGGTGCGAAACCCTACGGCTAGTCTCACATTATGGGACTTATTATCTTCCACAAAACCAAGTTAATTTACTCCTCAATGGTTAGAGGCTTATGTAATGAATATATTAATAGCTACACACACACACACACACACACACACACACACACACACACACACACACACACACACACACACACACACACACACACACACACACAAGGATGTCTATAAATATATCCTGAGCCTCAAACTATGTCAGCCCAAACACTGTAGGTTGTGCTTCAGTCAAGTTACACCAAAACAATAGGCCCAGAGTTGCTGAGAGTCGCATACTCTCCGGTTACACGCTAACCTCTGTCTGCAAATGTGCGCATGTTCTGGGAAAGTAGCAGCACAAAATGCCCTCTATAATAAAAACAAGGTTAATTCTGCTTATTTGAATCGTGTCACCTCCACTGGTACCTGTGCCTAATGTGTGTGTGCGATTATGTAACAGGGATTTTGTGGTGAAGAGGTGCCCCTGTAGTGCTGTGTGTTATGACTGTGTGCAGTACCAGCCGATTGTGTATTGCACCATCAGCAAAAGCTCATTTAACTCTCTGGGGCACCTGCCAGCCACATACTGCGTGCTGATTTGGGGTGGGGGTTGCATTGATAGAATAATGCAGTGTTATTCTACACCATTTCTGCCATTCACCTTGGGCGATGGGTGATGATGCAAGTAGCATTTTGCCTGTGTGTCTGAGATATAATGAAGAGTGAAGAACAATTTGTCATTAGCTGACTGTGTTTTTTTTTAGTTGAAAACATGTATTGTTCAGATAAACAGCTGTTTCTTTATCTGTGCGTGCTTTGTTTGGTAAATATTTGTCAATAGCCGTACGTCTTTATATATAAATATGTGAATGCTACCGTTACATTTCTTTTTTATGATTATTCATATAATTATCTGGCTTGCAAGCACATCGTTTTATGAAATGTGCTGACTGTGCTCATAATGGCATTGCCCATCTCTCAGAGGAAGCTTATTCTCTGTCTCTACCCAGGATCCTCTCTTGGGAGAGAGAAGGAGGAATAGAATGATGAATGAGAGAGCAAAGCAGTAGTGCACAGATAAGGGGTCAAAACTTGAAGTCATTCATTGGGAATGAAAAATGCTCCATTTAATCTTGCTATTGTATTTTTTGTGGGGATTTAAATTAAAACTTTTTTTCACAGACTCCAGCTTAATTAGCAAAGATAACTAAAAGTAAGCCATTCGAAGAATGATTCCAGTTAATTTTGTTAAAAAAATGTTGATTGACAAAGTAAAAAAAACAAAAAACAAAACAAAGACGAGATGAAAAATGCACATCTAGATGAAAATTTATAATGTAAAATATTTCAGAAAATATGACAATGTAAAAAAAATATATATATATATATATATACATATATTATTATATTATAAAATATTAGTCACACATTGTGAACCTTCTCATAACAATGCACTAAAACACAATGAAAAACTAATGCACTTTTTTAAATGTAGTTTTCATATGTTGTTTTTTGTTAAACGTTGATGTAGAAGGCTTGCACCTTGGAACCTTCAAGCAATGTTACAATCTCTGTTACTTTAATTTCCTAATATCACTGTAAAGCTGCTTTGAAACAGTCCATATTGTTAAAAGCACTATATAAATGAAGGTGACTCGACTTGACTTGAGAAATGAGAATTTGCACGGGCACACTTTCTTGTCAACTAAACTAACATTTTTGGTGACTGAAATTATTAGTTTTAGTCAGTATAAAACAAAAATATAAAAATAAAAATGTGTTTATTGTAAAAAAAATAATACAAAAAATGAATATACAAAATGTTTAAATATTTTGTGGAAAAAAAAAATCTTGGTTAAAAATAAAGACTATAGCATTATTATTCTCACAACAGCAGTTGCTCGGGTTTTAAACCCTGGGAGTGTGTGATTTGTGTAGAAATGACAGTTCACCTTTAAGAATTGATTAGCACCATGCTAGAATGTTACTTATATCACTGGAATTATTCTGGAAGATTTAACATTGTAGCAACATATTGCAGCACAGAGGAAATGGTTTATGTTAGTAGTTTGTAGAAAGACAAACCTGCACAATGGAAAGGATGACAAGAAATAGGAAATGATGCGAAAGATGGCGGCATCTGGAGTTTGTGGAAAATTGAGAAAGTCTATCTGAGTGAGAGTGTGAGAGGAGGGTGAGATCATGCAGAAACAGCCAACCCATCTCATTGTCCACCATCTGTCCCTGCCTCCCAGAGGGACACCCATCAGGGATGATGAAGACATTTTAGACCTGGAACACAATCACAGCGACAGGAGAGTGAGATCCAACCTCCCAACGTTAATACAGGCAAACTGTAGGGAGAGAAAGAGAGAGAATAGAGATGAGAAACACCACAACACATGCAATTAGCATCAAAAAAATGGATTACGGACCGAGCCAGTGTAACCTTTAGATCTCAATTTTAGACTTAATTTTGCACATTTGGACATTAAATCTAACCTTATTATAAGAAGGGCCCTCCAAATCCATTCTTGCTTAGCAGGCTAGAGCGAAGACAAGGATTGGATTGTACTTGAGTTCTCAAAGGATCTGGCTTCCTTGTTTTCAGTGTTTAAATTGGATGCCATGGGAGGAAGACGCCACACCTTCACAGTTCAAACAGTAAGCCGCACTGGGACTCGGGCGCTAACACTAATCAAATACACAGGTGTTGGGGCGGGATGCTGGGTACATCTCTTGGGAACAAGGAATAGACTGTGCAATGGAGTTTTTATTGCTTTGAATTTCCTCTTACAATAAATTTATTCCAAGGCATATTATATCACAGAAATTGGGTGTGACTTTCAATAAAGTGTAGAGAAAGGGAAAAGCGTTCAGTAATTTTCAAGGCCAAGAGGCATTCAAGATCTTTGGAGGAACTACGCTGAAATAAATGAGGTATCCAATAACCTCCCTTTTCATTTTCTGTTACGCCTTTCATTTCAAACAAATATCCGTGTAGTGAAATGCTTGACAGAGTGCTTGGACTCAGCCCACGACCAGCAGATTATGATTTGGCCTCGAAGTGTGTAAAGCACCCTCATTAGTGCGGGGAGAATATTTCTCACTTAGTTCGAATAAGATGTACAATTGTGCATTTAAGATATGACAGACTTGAAAATATGAAATCAAAATTGATTTCTTTGATTGACTGATTATTCAATCATTGATTGATTACTTTCTTAATTCACATTCCTGGTCTTATTATGCAGAATTCATCAGTGCACATTATTTAACAAAAAATGTTTTTGTATTTCATCTAAACAGGACTTGCTCCGCCTCTGAAAGTCTTTCCATTTCAGGTGGTCATAAAGCCCCTGTTTTTTGTTTTTATTTTTACCCTCTCCAAACATCTGTCGAATTCTGGTATATATTGTCTATTGCCTACTTTTTACAATCCCCTCATTTCCTGATAAAAAAAAACAAAAAATAAACCAAGTCATCGGGCATATTTCACCTGACTTTAAAACGATTCCTCAATAAATCTGTTATTTTAGAGCCATGCCTGGAAATCACTCTGGAAATAAGCCACCAGAATACTTCTCCCTAATTAAAACGTATAATTATTTTCCTGTCACACTGCTGTAGGGTTGTTATAATTTGTCCCTGAAAGCTAGAAAGCACAAGCTCTGCTTCCAATATTTAGCTGACAGCCGTCTGTGTTTCAACGGGACTGATAAATGTGGCCGTTTCATTTGGCACCACACCGCAGAATTGATATCGGTGAATGCTGCGTGACCTCAAGTCATTATGAGCCCTGTTGTTTGTCTTTCTGTTTTCCCTGATGAAGCCTGGCACTGGTCTCCTTCTCACAATCGGCCCTGCGAGGTGAACAAAGCGGAGGCGTGGGGGTTGCCACGCAGGGAACTGGAGGAGGATGGTTGGCAGGTGAGACGCTGAAGAAATATCAGAAGTAATGCTGCACCTGAAAGACAGACAACAGATGTGAGAGAATTGCAGTGGAAATGTTGGTAAAAATGTCCAGTCAGATGAATGTGACTGCTTTGTGCAATTACAAGCAGAAGTGGAGGGATAAAGAATAGACGGCGAGGGCTGTTAGTCAAGAGGAAATGACACTCGCCCCTCCCCCCTCGTTCGATTCGTCTCACTCCTTCTTGCAGCCCAATTTATATTCTGGCAAGCAGATTAGTCTCCTGAAAATGGAGTGCTGATGATTTCACCACCAAAGGATTGCACACTGCAGTGAAGGAAGGAATGAGGTAAAAGAATGACCAAAAAGGTGTTTTTACTCCCTCCTCATTCACGTCCACTAGAGTATTTGGAGTTTCCTTTTATAGAAGTCATCAAGAACAGCTAAATTTTTCAAAACACTTTCTGTTACTGTTTCACCCCCCAAATCATCTCTGTGGTGTTAAGTTGCTATTTTGGATTTGCTGTCTGTGGGAAATGTTCTTTTGGAGCAGATCAATCATAGGGAATCTTTGTAAGCTGAGCCATAAGACAAGTAATGCATTTGAAATGGTGAGACAGACATTGATCCATTCAGTTGCTCATTAGTTTGTCATTGAATTTGGGAGAGTATGATAAACACCGGATGATCTTCACTCAATATGAGAGGGTCAATGCCAAAGGGAAAAGCCTTGGTGCCGTTTAAAATCTGAAAAAGTCTAGGCCAATCTCATGCATTTAGATATACAGTGCTGGTCAGAATTATTTGCCCCCTTGGTAAATATGATCAAAGATGACTGTAAAAAATAAATCTGCTTTGATAATCCTTTTGATATTTTATTAAAGAAATTAGCAAAAATAATATTTAATAAAAGTGGGCAAATAATTCTTCCCAACGTGTTTTGGAGAAAAACATTTCATAATGTGATTTTACCCCCACTTTCAATTCTTTTACTTCAATAAAAGGTTCGATTTTTGCATTTTAAAAAAATAAAATATCAAAAGGATAAACAATGCAGATTTACTTTTTTTTACAGGCATTTTTGATCATATTTACCAAGGGGGCAAATAATTCTGATCAGCACTGCATAATATGATAATTCAAATTCAAATAATATTTTTGCCTATTTGGCTATTTAAAATGAATTAAGCCTTATCATGGCAATGCAAAATAGGTCATTTGAATATGATAAACAAAGTTGTGGTAACCTACTCTTGTCAAGAGACCATTTCAGTTTTTATCCTTCTATCAATTTTAACTATTTTAAGCAAAAAAGTGTTGCTTATTGCTTATTGTTGTTATTGCTAGAAGTGTTTTCAAGTTATTACTCAAGTAACCAGTGAGTCATAAGAAAAACAAGAGGAGTGATACTCCCCCCACCCCTCAATATTTTCAGTTGATAATAATATTAAAGACAAAATAGACATCTGCAGGTATACTGTAGAACAAGTTTTAGCATCGACTTGGTATCGAAGTACCTTTACTTTTAACATCTCTACCAAACAGAATGGCAGCAAAAACAAGTACGGTTATACTAAGAAATCAACAAAATGTTAATTGTGTATTTTTTTCTAACTTAATAGGCAGAGAAAACTATAATTAATCTTTAATCTCTATGTGCACTCAATCAATTTATCATCATCTTCATTTTCTTAAGTATTTTATTTACCAGTAAAAAATGCCATCATTAAAACGAGAGGAATTTGCTTGCAGGCAAAACTCTTTAAAATAATAGGATTATTAATAAGACTTGTTGTTTGTTTTCAAATAATCTTGTTTTTTTTTAATACCCTGCTGGCAAAGTATTTTAAACACAAACTTTGGTAAATCTTGTTGAATTTATGCTAAAAACAATATAAAACCATAAAACATCCCAAGCTGCAAGCAACACAACAAACACATTCTCTAAATTTACATATTAATGTGCATTTAGATGCTTTTAGAAGGTTTAAATATCTTTTAATTCCCCAGTAAATGTATTTGTTTTAAGGATGTGCAGATACAAATACTGATTAAGAAAGTGTTTTTGCGCCGATCAATCTTTACTTCCTGTTATTGGCTATGAGTCTAAATAGGGTCGATTGAGCGAAAGCTGGAATCCAGACCTGATCTCTGATGTATAAGCCCTCCCTCCTCCTGGTGGACGCCCTTCCTCTTTCTCACCCCCTCTTCCTCACATCCTCTCGTTTGATCAATGGTTCATCAGAAGGGCTGGACTTCAGTTGGGTTCAGCTCACGGTGCAATGACAGAAATCAGCAATCCATTCAGGCCCGAGAAAGACAAGACGCTTGTTAAAAGCTCTTTGGGAGAGAGCAGGCCGATTCGAATGAGAACCACGTCCAGCGCAGCTGCCGGGTTGAATGAGAGCTTTCAGGAAGTCGACAAAGCAAGAATTATGGCACACGGAGGAATCACACAGCTGCTTCTGCTTCTTGGGCCGAGCGTGTGAAGGGCGTGCGAGGTGTCTCAACTCGCCCCGTGGAGCACGTGAGCCGTGTTAAGGTGTTTTACGCTGTGAGTGACGGATGGAGGCAGTTTGTTTTTCTTTTTCTCACTGAGGCTGACAGATAAGGCACAAGCAGAAGGTTGAGTGACGTCATCTGTCAAGATGTGTGGAATAATTCTCTTGCTTCTGTTGTCGTGGCAACGTGAAGACACCTGACAAATTATATTCTGCTCTCTGATGCAAGCGTTTGGTCCCCCCCACCCCCCCTTTCTCCTTTCTAATTGCTTTGGTATTTGCAGAATGGGCCTGGAGAGACAGAAAATGTGTGTGTGTGTGTGTGTGTGTGTGTGTGTGTTTATGTTTCCCATGAAAGGCAAAACATCTACCTGAATAGATGAGTTTGATTGTTGGATTATGTCAGAAATGGGGAGTCATTCCGCCAACTACTGTCAAATATTTATTTTTAAAATGATACATATCGCCTACTATGTTTTTTCTGTGTGGGAGAAATTTATGAAACCTGTCAAGAACATGTCTGGGTCATGTTTCACCTCAAAATGACAAGAAAGACACAAGAATTTGAAGAAAATGAAGTCTATTTTAGGCCAATTATGATTTTTTTGTGCAGTATATATATATATATATATATATATATATATATATATATATATATATATATATACATATATACTGTATATATATATATATATATATATATATATATATATATATATATATATATGTGTATATATACTGTATATATATATATACTGTATATATACTGTATATATATATATATACTGTATATATATATATGTATATATATATATATATATACTGTATATATATATATATATATATATATATATATATATATATATATATACACACACACAGACACATATAGTATATACATGCAGTATATACACACACAAAGACATATATACACATAGTAGTTTTGTTGCATTTAATGCTATTTAATTAAATGCAATGCAATGTCATGTTACAATAAAGATAATCATGAAGAACAAGAATTATAACAAACATGAAATACAAAAAACTAGACATTACGTTAATGTTTGTGGAGAGAATGTGTGTAAGTGTCATGACAATCATGTCAACTTTTTAAAAAATGTAGTGGGTTAGGCTTTATTTTCTTTATGCAAAATATATATATTTTTTCCTTATGATGAAATATGATCAGGATATGTTTTTGTGAGTTTCACCCATGCATGCTTATACACCTTGACGTTTAAAAAGTTATAACACAAAAATCTGTGTGCATATCGACAAAGGGTATGAATTTTGATCAACTCTGAGAGGATTTTACATAAAGCATTACATGCTGCTTAAATATTCGATAGTTGACTAGTTGTCCAACAACCATAATGACCCATCTCTACTGTGAGATGAAACAATCTATATTAGTTAGATATTCATAAAACACCCTCCATCCACGACTTGTTCATTATAGTTATTGTACCACTGCATGCTCAAAAGGTGTTAAAATGAAGTGAGGTGGGAAATCGCCCCAGACAAATTAATATGCTGTGTTGACAAAATAGAGCTCAAACATTTTTCACCCGTGTCACTGTTTAAACGTTCCTTTATACTTCATTTACTTTCATTTTGACTTTGTAAGCACATTTTCACACTCTTTCAGCCGCTGCAGCATATGGTGCTGTAGTAAGGCACTTGATAAATGCATCCATTCAACTTTGAGTTTTCTAATTATCAGCTTTCACTTTGAAGTCAACAGGAAATTAGAATTGACCCTATTTACTTTCTTAACCCATGTTCCTGGTCTAATAGTGCAGTATTCATCATTTCACGTCATTCAAAAGAAAAGAAAATTGTTTGCCTTTGTAATCTTTAATCAAAATCTAATAACTTGCTCTGCCTCTTAAACAACTTTCCATTTCAGCTGAAGTCACTTTGGCTAATGTTAACCAATATCTGAATAGCTATATAGACATTGTTTTGTGCTGCTTTTGTGGGTAATGCAGCTTTTTCACAATCGTACTTATAGTTATCGCAATCATTTCATACTGGTTATTGTTAACGCAATAAAGTGAATGGGAGTAATATGCATTATTTGGATAAGGTGAACTTGACCTTTAACCTACACTTCCCAATCTCAATTCCCAATTGATAGAGAGTAAGAAATTCCTGGGACCAAATTTCTCAACAACTGACTGCAAACTTGCATTCAGGACTTGCTCAGTAGTGATGCGCAGGTCGTCTCATAACCCGCAGACCCCGCGGGTAACCCGCGGGTCGGGTTGGGGCGGGAAAGAAATTGTCACTTTATTTGCGGGGCGGGTTATTAAAAGCAAAATAAAAAAAAAATCCATGTATGTTGCGTGCAATTTCCAGCCTATATTAAATATTTGGGAATATATATTTTCATATTTTATTAAGTTATTTGATAAGGTTACAATACGAATGCCGTTGCAACGTAACTTGTGTGATTTCCCCAAACCTTTGGCGTCACGAAAGCGGCGCGCCAAGCAGCTCCCGCCGCCAGCCACGACAACAAGAGCGGAGAAATAAAAGTGAAGATGGAAGACGAGGTGCGGGAGAAATTGAGGTCGGGAATTTACATAATTAAAAGAAAAAAAAGGTCAGGCTGCTAAATCTAATGTTTGGAACCGGTTCTCAAAAATAGTTGCAGCAGGAGACAGTATCGGCTACGTGAAGTGCAACTCGTGTGAAAATATACAAACAGGAGAGCCACAAAACGGGCATTTCCACTTTTCCAGCATGTCAAGACATATTTGTGGGGGGGTCTAAGAAATAAAAAATTGTTTAGCCTATTAGATGAATACAAACGCTGCTTTGTAAATGTTGAATATGTTTATCATTATCTTATTAATATGACCAGATTTATGGTTCATATTCATAATCGTCTGTTGTTGCAAGGACGATGTTTAAAGGACGAGTTTACAGGACGATGTTTCCAAGCACTTTCAGGCTGAAATAAAGGCTGTTTTCATTTACATTACAATACCTAGTATGTCTATTTAACGGTCACGGGTGCGGTGCGGGGCGGGTTGTAAAAATAGATACAGTGGTGCGGCGGCGGGCTGGGGCGGGCCAAATAATTTCATAAAAGCGGGACCCGCTGGAAATAGATCACGTTACAGAAGTAAAATGACGGATGCAATTTCGGCTCGAAACAATGTTAGCCATTTGCTATTATAAGAATTCAGTTGTTTCCTACACTATAGATGACATCCCGCATTCCATATTACGCCTGGAATATGCAATAGACCTTTTAGGTTCATGTCAAAGCACAAAAGAATCAACAGAGGGTAAGCTCGCCAACAAACCCATTTTTACCGTTCACTTGGGTGCATTTAAGCTCCTCTCCTCACTGTCTGAAAGGCCCATGTAATCAACACCAGGAAGCTGGATAAGTAAAGCCAGCTTTCTTCCGTTCCTTTTTGATGCATTAGCGATAGGAGCATTAGCATTTCAAGCTTCCTTATAGAAGAATGTGGCCAAAAACACGGCACGTACCCCCTTTAAATGCGAGCAAGCGCCTGATAGCTACCTATTAAGGATCAGAGGGGCTTTGATCTTCTAAGCAAAGCTATAGTGTGCAGAGAATCTGGTCTCAAACCCTCTTTGCTACTTAAAACTTAAATAAGCCGTAAAATTCAGGTTGTTGTCAGCCTCTGATATCCATCCTCCAAGGCCAAAAGGGACCGTGTCATGTATTAGACATTATCAACATTGCTAACGGACTGCTTGAAAGCGGAAATGCATGAGAATTTTTTATTGATTGACTGCAGTAGTGGTGTAATCTAACACTAGTATCTAAACGAAGCACCCAGATTCTTCTCCAGTGCTCTCTGAATTCAAGACGTGTGCATTTAAAGAGCAGGGCATTCAGTTAAACTTTTTATACAGGGGTCAAAGTTTAGTTTGTTATTTTTTTCCATTGATGGCCATTCAAAAGTAGCTATGACTTCTGAAATAGAATTCAATTGAAATTACAAAAAGTACCAACAATTGCACCATTAATAATATAATTTAATATAATACCTACAACCTATTATTGTAATCATTATAAGCCATATTGGCAAAATGTTTTATTTTTTATTATATTATATTATATATTATTAATGGTGCAATTGTTGGTGCAAACCCCTTTACAGAAATTTTAAAGATTTAAAAATAATACGTTATAATTGCCTGTAGTGAACCATTTTTAGGAGGAATTTTACATAATTTCTTGGTCCTGTAAAAATGTCTATGTGTCCAGACAGAAATGAGGGTAGCGACAAATATGTGATGAAACATCTGGAACATGGAGACAGTCAGCAGGGAGTTGATGTCTCGGCACACCTTTATAAGACGGAAAGCCTCAGGCGATGAGCAGACCACTCAGATGAGCAGACGACTTACGGATGTGAAACTCTGAACATCCACCCTTTTTTTTCACATTCCCAAAGGTCTGCTGTCCAGAGGGCAAACTGACAAGCAGAGAACAAGAAAACAGCAGAGGATCGATATTGGCATGACAAATAATGCCACAATGCATGCGGCAAAGGGATAGATGTCTGTGCAGAGTTTGAGGACCGTAGAAGGTGTGGACTAAATAAAAATCAAGAGCACAGCATCATGTTTCCATTTTTACCTGGGAAACGGAGGAGGAAAACGAGAGTACTCGGAGAAGGGAGATGGAATTCTCTCTCGCCTCAGGGAACTGCCATTAACTCGCTGGGCTGTGGGCAGGCGGTCATGCTGCTGTTGCTAGGTGCTCACTTCTCATCAGCTTGTGAGAGCAAACCTCCTGCTCCATCTGTCCACTATATACTAAAATCCTCAAATGGAGTGATTTGGATTTCTTTTGTCTGTGGTGCTTGCTCATAATTGGGGTTAGTGATTTTTCAAAACCTCTCATTTTAATTAGTAGAGTATCTTCTTTTGTGGACTTGGAAGTGGGATCTTTGGACAAGCAGCAGCTAGAACTCCCTAGTAACCACCTAGCAACAAAAACCGTCTAGAACACTACAGAAAGCACATAGCAACATCCTAAAACTGCTTCGAAGACCTGGATAGAAACACCCTGACAACCAGCTATAACATTCAGATTGTGGTTGAGAGTTTGCACAGGCAAGCACCACCCCAAAAATATAATATATAAAATATAGAATCATTAAATCATCTAAAATAAAAGTATACTTTACCTACAATGAGCAACACATTGTTTGAATAGCTTAATAGTATCTTTACACAAGGACAAACACAAATTTATAAAATGTATTGTTTAACCCCATTGTCTTTTGCCAGTTAACTGGAATGCAAAGTGATACATTTCCATAGATTGGCAAAAATATTGCTCAAATGTTTGTGTTTGCACACACATACATATAGCACACATACGCCTTCCTGTTGCCTCATTATGAGTGAAAATGTTGCCCTCGCTCTCTTTCTCATTTGCTCTGCGGGTCCCCAGCTGATACATAATTGAATATACGGTAACAAAGTTTGTGAGAAGGGCAACCAGTGACATCAACACACCCAAAACTAAAGTCTCAGGGGGCCGGCAGTCTCCTCATCACTGCTTATTTAAAGACTGTCAGTCAACCTGCAGTGAACACCTTAGGGATATTACTGCTGTTTGCAGATATAAGCACATCACATAAAACCAAAGGATCTCTTTTACCTTTTAACAACAAATACCAGACGTGCAATTCACAATAGCTTATGAAAGCATGGTTTAATGGGGGAATGGTTTAATTACTAAAGTGCCAATGACATTGAATTATTTGTTTTTTGTGTAGGCTACTTCTGATGTTGCTCTTCTGCTCTTTTGATGCTCCTCTTGATGGAAATAAATGTTGTGATGTTATTTCCATTAAGAGGTGCATCAATGTTTGGTCAAGGTCTTGTGCTGACAATGCAAGAATAAAGCACTCTGTAAAGTCTCCTCCAGCACATCCCAAAGACTTTCAATGAATTTAAGGTCTGGACTCAGAGGTGCCAGTTCATGTGTGAAAATTATTCTTCATGCTCCCTCCCCAACCATTCTTTCACAATTTGAGCCTGATGAATCTTGACATTGTCATCCTGGAATATGGCCATGATGTGTCTTGCTACATGGTTGTTTAGTAAATGAAAAGCTACACACTCCATCAATTAGGGTTAGAAGAACTGATGCCAACATATTACATGCTAGAAACATAATAATCACTGCAATAATGATCCAATCACAGACTCTTAAGCATTTGCCAATTTAAATCCAAGCAACAACATTTTTTTTTGGGTCGGGCAATGTATCTTGTGAGAGCAACATCAGAAATGCACAAATAAATAGATTATTGTAATTAGTTGTCATTTTAGTCTGAATACCAAGTCATTGGCTCTCAGATTTAGTAATAAACCATTCCCCCATTGCCATCTACAAAATCTCAGCACTACACCGAAAAACCAGCAGCTATGAAAAATCATTACACCGCCAGCAAGATCAACTGTGAGCGTCGGATATAGAAACTGATTTTTATGTCGTTTCTTTTTGCCCTCTGCTGTGACAGCTGTAAATCTACCTGTGAAATCAGGGAGAAAAAAAGGAGAGAGTCATGCGAGAGAATTCAAGAGAGGGTGGAGAGGTTTTGCAGGTTGCCACAGTGGCGGTTCTCTCTCCACTGGTGTGTTGAAGGAAGAAGCTGATAACTGTCTGGCTGCTTGTATCGCTCAGAGACTGGCAGCAGCAGGGTGCCCTCTGGGTAATTGCCTTTCCCCTGTGCTCTCTATAATGCCTCTGCTGCTCCCCATGCATGTACATGAGTGCAAAAACATACTTACATAATAAACACTGACACACAACCACTTGAAACGGCAGCAATATATTCAGAGTTTTAATATAATACCGAGCGGTTCAAGGACACGTAACAAAAACTAACAAGGGCAGATTGTGATAGGCACAATGTTAATGAGGTTCACAGCAAGAATAACAGCTTACAAAATGCTCTCAGAAACTTGAAAAATCAGACAATTTAATCCAGAGAAAGCGTAGGCGGAAACTCAGAAAAATCAAAGCACAGATGAAAACGGAAAGCAGCCCAACAAATGTTTTCAATGGGATGAATTTGGATCCAATCTGCAGAAATTCACTGGCTCGGTCTGGTCTAAGGTGGAGCCCAACGGAAACGACAGACTGCCAGTGCCCGGCTAATTTGGTCTGATTGTGTTTTGCTTTCATCAAGTGAATTTTGCAAAGGCACTCAAAACACAAACACATTAGGAAACCTCTCGCGTATTATGAGCAAACTCTCCCTCTGAGTGCCAAGCCCATAATTATCAACAATCAAAGATTACAATTGCCTATCTAATCTGAATATTATTTATGGACGCCCATTAAGAGTTTTGTGGCATACATTTTGCATGTAATAGGCAATTGTTGATAGCAATTTTATTCTTTTTTGTTCAATCAATCAGCGGTTGGGCTTTAAACCAGAGAAGGTCCCTCACTCCGCTAACGATACGTTATAAACCTGATTAATGCTATTAAAGTCACATTGGTTCAGATTAAAGAATCAGGGGACACAATTAGGAAGACAGACTTGAGAGTTGATCAAAATTTTTATGATGGTCCCTGATGGACACAGTCCATTGATTTTTTCCCCCCTCAACTAATTTCATGTTTGCCAGGAGGAGCTGTACGTGATATGAATGGCCACCTGATGCACACAAATCTGGCCCCCGGCACTGGGGAAGTGACTTTCAAAGTGTCCTAATTTAACAGTTGAACTATAGTCAAGATTCCCTTAATTAGCTACACTAGTTACAAAAACTAGCATTGAAGCTATTTACGGAGGATATATTTAAAGAGAGAGAGAGAGAGAGAGAGAGAGAGAGAGAGAAAGAAAGAGAGAAAGAGAGAGAGAGATAGAAATAAAGCAAAATAAAGTTAGTCATCTGATTTAATATATCACTCGCAAGAGTGTGAAATAAACTATTAATAAAATCTAAAAAGACTAATAAAAAATGTATATACTTATAAGTCATAAATATAGTAGTCAACATTTGAAGTGGATCAAAAAAGTTAATCAAAGATACAGATGAACTGTATACATAAACAGATACATTTAATTTAAATATAAATACAACAACAATAATAATAATTATTATTATATAACTAATCTAAAATCATAGTAGTGAGGAGCAGCATTTAGATCATCTTTTTAATAGCACACAGATGTTAGCAGTTACTTGTTGCCTCCTTTGTGGGAAAAGTACCTTGTAATTTGTTCTACTCAACTTGTTTGTGTGACATGATCATCAAACAACTTTGTTTAATTGTCAGACAACATATTCAGAAAGCTGAAGCCTTCTGAATATCGCATAACCGGCATTTTCATGTGAACGGGTCAAGCAGCCTGTACATTCCTGGTTTAATTTCCTTTTTCCAACCTTTGTCTCTGGTGTTAATGACCTACACTAGAAGCAAAACAGACATGATAGATTTTAGGTTACTTGAGCCTGGCATAGTTTCCAACAGCAATTGAAACAGAATCCACATTCGACATCCTGTCGGCAGCCAACGGCAAAACTCCAGTCATTAGGAGCTACATACTTTCCCAGTCCTGCTGAAAAAGTTGAGTGTTTAATGCTTCTTTCCACCTCTTGAGTTTCCCTAGGAATGAGATTCATTAATTTGAGCCCAGTATGAAGTGATCGAGAGAGTCTCAGTAAGCCGGTCGCAGCTTTTTCTCCATCTCCACATCGGGTCTGTAATTGAATTCCTGCTCTTAACAGCGGGTACAGGGGTGTGTTAATGTGGTGTGCGCTGTGAGCTGAAGTACACTGGAGTGTGTAAGATGTGTTATGGAAGAGTACAGAACTGACACCGCATGACGGATACAGAGGAGCAGAGAATATGGTCTCCTTTTTCAGTGGGATACAAATTCATAGATCTGGTACAGAATGATTGCGGATAATTAACTTCACAGAAGGACGGCTTGTTTTTGGGGTTTTATTTGATGGAAAAGCACCAAAAGTAGGAAAGCCTTGTTCCCCCATCTTATTCTCCACATTTTTTAGACCATCCCTCTGGGTTTCATGAGCACTGTACCTTAGTTTCCAAATGTCGTCATCTAATGACAGCTCAGTCATTCTTTGGGCCATTAGAGGTTTCTGTCTTCCTCTAGAGTTTTCAACAAGGAGTCTGTGGGAAAGATTTATAAAATCATATTATGAATTTTTAGTACCCCATTAATAAGAGGCCATATTATGCCCTTTTACAAAGACTTGAATTTGTTTTGGGGTCTACAAGAATAGGTTTTCATGCTTGAATGTTAAAAAAACATAATTTTTCACATATTTTTCATTATCGCTTCACCTCTCTTCCCAGTCATTTAGTAACTCTGTTTAGTCCCTGTCTCTATAGGGCGTTTCACACTGAGCTTAACCCTGGGTTATCATAGTTCTACACACTATTTTTAACCCCGGGTAAAGGAACCCTGCTTTTGCAGTTAACCCCGTATTGCGGTGCCAAACTTGTACAGTGTGAAATGATGCAGTGTTAGAATGTTAAAGCTAGACGGTTAGCAACAGACAACCAATCGTGCTCTCATATTTGCGTGCTTTGTACAGTCACGGAAACACTGTGTATTGTATATAAACAATAAATTGTGTTTGAGAGGAAAATTTTCAAATGCTGACAGAAATTGCGACAATTTGAATGAAGAGAAGACTGTTTCATTTAGAGTACCTTTATAGTCTGTGGTTCTTAAACTCAGACTGCCAACATTTTCACTGGCCTCACCTCAAAATATAAATGTTTATTTTCAACACATTCTTATGGATGGTTTTAAGACTATAACAAATCATGGTCGCATTTTCAACAATAACCTCATCCATATTAGCCAGATAACACTTCGTCTTGATGGCAGAATTTCCAACAATGATGTAGAATATGTCACAGAAGACTAAACATTTAAGTTTGCAAGGCATAAAAATGAATGCAAAAACTCTACAATGAAAATGTAATGCAAATTTGGAAACACACCTTTATACAATATCCTGAAGTATTTTCTACCTATAGTGAGTGCAAACTTCTTGTCACACTGCCAAATATATGTTCATTTGACAAGCAGGCAGCTTTTGCCTTCAGTCAGATGGTAATCCGTGAAGTAGTTACAGTGTACAAATGGACTGACAGCACCGTAGTAATTGCCCATCTGTGAGGTGACATACAGGAAGGAAGCAGTCATATACCAGATTGTGGATAAAGATGGCACACACCATGGTGCCAGCCTACAAAGTCACTGTATTTATGGATCATTTTTTTCTTTCTGCTATTCCTACACTTTTCAGCTCAGAAAGCCTAAGACCAAGTGAGAAAACATAAGCATATTGCTGCATGTGTAACAACTATGCCTGTCAATAGATTAAAATAACTAATCTCTCTTAATCACATAACTTTCTTGGCATTAACCCGATTCATCTCAATTTGTGTATTTGTTGAAGTTTGCAAAAGTGCAAGCTGATGTGTCCCTTCAACACAGTCATCTTACCTCACCATGTGACAATTTTGCCCAAATAAAATGGGAATTATGAATTGAATGCTTGCTGATGTCAATATGACATGTTATGTGCATTTTCAAATGCTGAATTAAAAGAATTTGTCATTAAAATTATAATGAGACCAATGATGCACAAAATCATCCATTCCTGGTTTCCGTACAGAAAAAAGATTTTATATAAAATTTACATTTGTAGTCAATTTGGTTTTGAGGACACATAATCAGATGTGCAGAAGCAGAAATCTTGACATATATTTTCAACTTGGTTGTTTTCCATGAATGGGGTCGAATATAAATGTGTCTACATAAGACAAAATTTAAAAATAACGGAAAAGACAGCAATGCCGTAGGTAAAAAAAATGTATGTGGGACATTCAGAAAATTAAAGATAAAATGAAGATTAAATATTATCCCAAGAAACACCCATTTAATTTACCACAGAAATAATATTAACTTCAGCAGCTATAGTAATGAAAAGTTGTATAAAAGTTCTATTTGATTTGATATCCAGTCTGTAAAGCTTTCAGTTTATTCTATTAAAGGGTTAATTCACCCAAAAATGAAAATTCTGTCAGTATTTACTCACCCTCATGTTGTTCCAACCCCGTAAGACCTTCGTTCATCTTCGGAACACGAATTAAGATATTTTTGATGAAATCTGAGAGCTGGATCACTCCTCCATAGGCTTCTTCAGAGATTGAAACTTGCCAGCCCCGAAAAGTCATTAAAGACATCGTTAAAATAGTCCAAGTGACTACAGTGGCTCAATCTTAAGTTTATCAAACGACGAGAATACTTTTTGTGCGCAAAAAAAACAAAAATAACGACTTCCTTCTTTGTGGGCCTCGAGTCAGTTCACTAGTGTAAAAGCGTAGAGCTTTTGTTGTTGTACGTCACACGCATCACACACATGACCAGCGTCGGCCAATAGTGAGCCTACGTGTGACGTAGCTCTACGCAATCACACTACGTTAACTGACTAGAGGCTAACAGAGAAGGAAATGTATAGTTGAAATAAAGTCGTTATTTTTGTTTGTTTTTGCGCACAAAAAGTATTCTCATCGCTTGATAAACTTAAGATTGAGCCACTGTAGTCACTTGGACTATTTTAACGATGTCTTTAATGACTTTTCGGGGCTGGCAAGTTTAAATCCCTGAAGAAGCCTATGGACTAGTATGGAGGAGTGATCCAGCTCTCAGATTTAATCAAAAATATCTTAATTCGTGTTCCGAAGATGAACGAAGGTCTTACGGGGTTGGAACAACATGAGGGTGAGTAAATACTGACAGAATTTTCATTTTTGGGTGAACTATCCCTTTAAATAAATCTTCTTGCATTTCATCACGTTTAAAGATGCTAATAACCAAGATTAAATGAGTACTTCTCGTCTAATGAGAAAATTGTAGTGAAACGCTCCAGCAGCATCTGCCATACCTGAGACTGGTGCGAGGCTATTCCTCTCAGGCAGTCAGCAGGGACGTCGAGACTGAAATAACTTGATTAATGTATGGCACTGCTGTCCGCCAAAGCCCCCCGGCTATGACGTATTTAAAACAAACAGCATTTCTTCTTGTTTCCCCCTTTTAGCTTCCAAGTTTTGGCTTTGTGGTGAGACCGACTGGCATTGGATTTTACTCATCTTGTTTGCACATGCATTGATTGATGATTTTCACTGTTATTGAGTTGTTTTATGCTCAGGGCCAGCTTAGCTTGTTATAAACCAAATTAGTTCAGTCAGAAAACTAATATCAAAGGTCTCATCACGTCGCACGACATTCAGATCAGCATGCCTCAAGCTTTAATTGCTATCAGACACCATTTTTGCTGCTGCCACACACTCAGGAATGAGTCAAAAGATATTCTATGGGGCGTTTTGCCCTACCGCCATTTTAAAGCTGTTATTTTACATTACAGCGACTAACATGCACACTCTGATAGAGATGGATGTGCCGAGGATCTATTCGTCCTCTTCAGGGGGAAAAGCACGTGGCTAGTTCCCAGAAAGGCTTCATTTCAAATGGCTGCACCGTAAGGAGGACTTGGCAGCTTTTAATTAACAACGAGGTTTGCTTTGGGAAAGTGGAAGATAACGTACCACTCAAAGTCGGCGTGAAGCACGCAGAGAAAGACGGATGGAGAGAGTAACGTTCTGTTCACGTTAATTAAACGGCTGGCCGACCCAGCTTCACTAAAATAGTGAGAAAGGAGCAGATCAAAAAGGAGGGAACAGGCTTTCAAGCTCTAGGAAATGGGGGAAAAATGCTCAGGGCGGGTTTATGCATACTTATTGACTCTCAAACAGATTTTTGCTTTGCACAATTCAGCCTTTATGTGTTACACGGTACAGTATAGGTGTCAGCATGTTTTTTTTTATTAGCATTGAACGATAAGACGTAGAGATTAATATTAAATGAATTTATTTTTGAAATGCTCAATTCCCCTGCATTTGCATGCCAAACTTCTTTGTGTAATCTTTGCTCATCGTCACACACCCTGCAACAAACTTATGGGATTTTTAGAGACTAAATGCTCCAATTAAACCACACAGCACTGATGAACCCACTGGACAATCTGTTGGACTAGTAAACTAGTTTTCCAGGTGGTCGTTCATTGCCATTCATGCACAGACCGGTGTGCATATACTGTATTATATACGGTCTGTCATTTATTGCGATCGTAAAAACAATTTGTAAAAACAAGCGTTTTACTTTCTTTTTTTCATTATACAGAAAGTTCTATTTTTGCTGTCGACAAGTGAATTTTTAGCATAACATAAAAGGTGTTCCCTGACTTTTTAATGTACATAAGTGCATTTACACAGGGATCAAAAAAGTGGAAAAGTCTTTAAATCTTTTTGGTAACGCTTTACAATAAGGTTTCATTAGTTAACATTAGTTAACCACTTTAGTTAACATGAACTAAGAAATAACAATACTTCTACAGCATTTATAAATCTTTGTTAATGTTAATTTCAAATCAATTAAAATCAAATGCTGTATTTAACATTATTAATGCACTGCGAACTCACATGAACAAACAATGAACAGCTGGATTTTTATTAACTAACATTAACAATTGATACCTTATTGTAGTGTTACCATTTTCTTTTACAAATAAAATATTAAAATGCTAAAAGATATACATTTTATTAACTTTTTTACCGCCAGCGTTTTTGAAAAAAGTTGCCAACCACCACCAGCATTTTTGATAATTTTCACAAAAATGTCATGACCCCCAGAATATTTTGTTGTATGAATATTTGAATATGCAAAATTTCAAAAGAAAGAACAGACCATCTCCTTTTAAACAATAATAATAAAAAATAACTTATTCTAGCTTCATGCATTCCTTTTTTATCAACACTTGATTGTGGGAAAGTTTCATAAAAAAAAGCAACATTTTGAGCAAAAATCTGAGAAAATAGTGTTTTTGTCAAAGAATACGTCTGGATGGGATTCAGAACTATGATCAAAACATAGATTGGGTAGATAGTCCATCAACACCTCTAAAGCTTGCACAGTCCTATACCTTGTCCAGGGTCAACATTTCATTCTTTAACATTAGGCAGTTTTGATTTATATGCCGTTTAATGTTGATGATTATGTTATTTTACATATGCATATGCTTACATATGATATCGCTGGTTCCCTTTCGAACGGTCACTTCGTATTGCGTAGCTATACGCAGTGGGGGAAACTCCTTTTCCTCGATTTACTGAAGCCTTTATGTAAAGCGCATTTGCAGCTGCACAGCTAGAACATGAGCGTCTGGCTCGCTCATAGGCTGCGCTGCGGCAACTGCACATCCAATGGCGCGGGCGCCTCTGACGTGCGACCAATGAGATTACTCTGCGTCATACACGTCAGAGCCCGCCAAGGGGGCGTGACCTCAGTCTATAATAGTCCCCGAATTCGCCATTATAGCAGATTTTACTCCTTCAGCGACAAACTTCATGTCTCTGACCATTTATTGAGTCTTCGCCGTCGAACAAGCCTTCAGCCTGAGCGAGCTACAGTTCAGCAGACGACACTATTCATCGTGTTTCTCCTGACGCCGTCTCTCCTGTGGCTATCCGGCGATATCCTTTTCACCACAATTGTATTATAGTGTGTATTATTTGTTACGAGCGTTGTTTCAAATGCCTCGTGTCAATACCTGCGCCACGTGCGGATGCAAGCTGCACGAGGCGGACCAACACGCTAAATGCATTCCATGCCTGGGACTCCACCATGCTGAGAATGCACTGTCTGCCGGCGGATGTGCGGCCTGCGAGAGCATGCCTATCTCCGTGCTGCGATCTCGGCTAGCCCTCTCCCGTGACGGTGATGCCGCCCTTCCCGCGCTTCCTTCTCCGGCCCTACTTCAACCGAGGAAGAAGAAGCGCCGCAGCCAACGGCATCCGGAGAGCATGGATGTTAGTGAACGCACGCCGGCCACGTCCCCGCGTGCCTCACTCTCTCCAGCCCGTTCATCTCCGGTCCTGTTCGAGGGAGATCTGCGCCCCCCCCACGTGGCGGGCCTTGTCTCCTTCGGTGGGCCTAGCGAGCACGACGACAGCCTGTCTATCGCCGCGTCTGAGGAAGAATGGCCGGGCTCTTTCGACCCCGTCATGGCTTCCCAGCCGACGCCCAACGCCTCAGCTACCAGGACTAACTCCGACGCGGAAATGCTTCGGATCCTGACGCAGGCCGTAGCGGACCTCGAGCTCGAGTGGGCCGCGCCCGCTGAACCCCCTCGAAGTCGGCTGGACGGCTGGTTTCTGCCAGGGCACCAACAGGCCCCTCGCCACAAACCAGCGCCATTTTTTCCTGAGGTACACGAGGAGCTTACCAAGGCCTGGCGCTCTCCTTATTCTACACGAGGCCCCGCAGTTTACGCGACGCTCTCCTCCGTGGACGGAGCAGCGGGAAAAGGCTATGAGTCGTTGCCGCCCCTCGAAGAGGCGTTGGCCGCTCATCTTTGCCCGAACACAGCTGCTAGCTGGCGAACTAGAGCTGTTCATCCCAACAAGCCGTGCCGTAGCACTTCAGCCCTTGCTGGACGCGCGTATTCCGCCTCCGGTCAGGCTGCATCGGCCCTGCACACGATGGCCGTGCTGCAGGTTTACCAGGCCAAACTCCTCCGGTCTATGGACGAGGCTGGCCCGGACCCTGAGGCTTTTCGGGACCTGCGGAGCGCCACGGACCTGGCCTTGAGGGCTACCAAGGCCACAGCGCAGGCTATCGGGAGGAACATGGCGAGTTTGGTCGTGCTCGAGCGCCACCTCTGGCTTACCCTCACTGACATTAAGGACGCGGAGAGAACGAAGTTCCTCGACGCCCCAGTATCCAGCACCGGCCTCTTTGGCCCGGCGGTGACGGGGTTCTCGGAGAGATACACCGAGGCACAGAAAGCGTCCCAGGCCATGCGTCACTTCCTGCCAAAACGTTCTAGCTCGGCGTCGAGTGCTCACAAGCTAGCCCCGTCGACGCCTCGGCAAGCAAAGCCCGCGAAACAGGCCTCTCAGCCCCGCCCTGCGGCTGAAGCCCAGCGCCAGCCGAGAGCAACCAAGCGCTTCCCGCTTCCTCGACGCCAAGGCCCCAGACCAAGCGCCGCGCCTCACACAGCGCCGCCTAAGTCGTCCTAGCATGCAAGAGGAAGAGAGAGGGCACGGGTCCCGCACTAGCCGGACCACCCTCAAAGAAGTCAACAAAACTTCCCACAGCCCCCTGTTCAGTTCAGGCGGCTGGGGATTTTATTACTGCAAACAGGCCCGCAACAGTAAGCGCGTTCTTGCAAACAAACGCCGTTTTCACGGCGACCCAAATAAAGCACAAAAAGAGTATGTTTCACAAACACAACACGTGGGTTCACGGTCCCCCTTCACCAGGCGGCCCCTCCCCCGTTGTAATACTGCCTTCCCTACACGCAAATGCTTGTACAGTCAGTCCAATACTCAATGTGTGCACAAATCACAATATAAGGGTATCAGGTCCCCCTTCACTAGGTGGCCCCTCCCCTGTTGTATCACTGACTTCCCCACACGCGAATGCCTGTACAGTCAGTCCAATATTCAATGTATGCACAAATCACAATATAAGGGTATCAGGTCCCCTTACATTAGGCGACCAGCCCCAATCTGTGTGTCAAGCCCTAGCCACACGGGTTCTAGCCTGGCAAGCTATCCCCGGTGTGTCGAGTTGGGTCATAAACACTATACAGCGAGGTTACTCGCTCCAATTCGCTCGCAGACCCCCAAAATTTCAGGCGGTTCTCGAGACTTCGGTGAGAAGCAGCGTGAGTCACGTGCTTCGCACCGAAGTACAGAATCTATTAGCAAAAGGGGCGATAGAACTAGTCCCCCCCGCGCTAAAACAGATGGGTTTTTACAGCCGCTATTTTCTGGTTCCGAAAAAAGACGGCGGTCTCAGACCCATTCTAGATTTGAGACATTTGAACAAAGCTCTCATGAGACGGCCGTTCAAAATGTTAACTATCAAACATATCCTCGCGCAAGTGCGCCCGGGGGATTGGTTTGTCACAATGGATCTGAAAGATGCTTACTTTCACATTCAAATAAACCCTCGTCACAGGCCATTCTTGAGATTCGCCTTCGAGGGCCAAGCTTATCAATACACCGTTCTGCCGTTCGGTCTATCGTTGGCGCCCCGTACATTCACGAAGTGTGTGGATGCAGCGCTTTCTCCTCTGAGACATCAGGGAGTGCGTGTGTTAAATTATCTCGACGACTGGCTGGTGCTGGCACAGTCGAGAATCGAGCTATTAACACACAGGGATTTGATTCTCGGCCATCTAAAATGCCTGGGTTTCACAATCAATGTTTCAAAAAGCAAACTAACCCCCAGCCAGAGCGTGATTTTTCTGGGCACAGTGCTGAACTCGAGAGCTATGACAGCGCGTCTCACACCAGAGCGCGCGCTCTCAGTGCGAGCGCTTGCAGGCACTTTCAGAGCGCGCGAGCACGCGCCGCTGAAAAAATTTCAGAAACTGCTCGGTCTCATGGCAGCAGCATCGCCAGTACTCCGCTTGGGATTACTGCGCATGCGCCCGCTGCAGCATTGGCTGAAGCGCCGTGTGCCAACTCACGCATGGCAGTCGGGCAAACTGCGCATCGTGGTAAATCACGGTTGTTTAAGAACCCTGATTCCCTGGCGGGCTCAGAGCTGGTACAACGAGGGGGTGACAATGGGAACAATTTCCAGGAGGAAAGTGGTTCTTACAGATGCGTCCAACCTGGGTTGGGGAGCGCTGCACGAGGGCATGCCTGCATCCGGCCTCTGGTCGAGCACGGAGCAGAGCTTACATATCAACTGTCTGGAGATGAAAGCAGTTGCATTGGCCCTGATGGCGTTTCTGTCGAACCTCAGAGGTCACCATGTTTTAGTCCGCACAGACAATATGTCAGTGGTGGCCTACATAAATCGCCAGGGGGGCATCAGGTCTGGAAACCTGCATGCGATGGCGAGAGACCTCCTCTTATGGGCACAAACCAACCTGAGCTCTCTGAGAGCAGCGCATATACCGGGCGTCCAGAATGTGGGCGCGGATATGCTTTCACGGGGCAACACTCCCCTCGGCGAGTGGTCCCTGAACCCACAGACGGTCAGTCTGATATGGCAGGTGTTTGGCGAGGCCGAAATCGACCTGTTCGCCTCGAGAATCAACACCCACTGCAAGTGGTTCTTCTCGAAGGACAGGGACGCGCTGGCCCATGTCTGGCCCAACCGTCCCCTCTATGCCTTTCCCCCCGTCTCGATGATCCCACAGGTCATCAAACGGGTCAGAGAGAGCGGGTGCCCAGTCCTTCTGGTGGCCCCTCTCTGGAAAACCAGACCGTGGTTCCCGGAACTGGTTCAGTTATCGGACACAATCCCATGGCCTGTCCCACTGAGGAAAGACCTCCTCACACAGGCGAACGGGACACTGTGGCATCCGAGACCCGATTTATGGGCCCTCCATGTGTGGCCCCTCAACGGGTACCCAAAGACCTTCCTGAGAAGGTTTTAAGCACTATATCTGAAGCCAGGGCCCCGTCGACTCGGCGCCTCTATGCTTCAAAATGGTCAGGTTTTTCCAGCTGGTGCTCGAAAAATCAGGCTGACCCAGGGTCATGTGAGATATCTGTGGTTCTCTCATTCCTACAGGAGCTGCTGGATGCGGGTCGCTCCCCGTCCACGCTCAAAGTGTATGTGGCAGCCATAGCAGCACATCATGTTCTGGTGGCAGGCCAGTCACTGGGAAGAAACGACTTGGTCGTGAGATTCCTTAAAGGTGCTAGGAGGATGAACCCCTCCAGACCTCCATCTGTGCCGTCCTGGGACCTCTCCATGGTCCTGAGGGCTCTGAAAGGTCCGCCTTTCGAACCGCTCCAATCGGTTGATCTAAAACCCCTCTCGCTGAAGACTGCTCTCCTTATGGCTTTGGCATCTATCAAGCGAGTGGGAGATCTGCAGGCGCTCTCTGTGAGCCCTGCATGTTTGGAGTGGGGTCCGGATGACTCCAGAGTCGTCCTCAAGCCCAGACATGGTTACGTCCCTAAAGTGCTCTCAACACCGTTCAGAGCACAGGTGGTGACGTTATCAGCCCTCCCTCCTTCTGCAGAGGATGGAGAGGTTAATCTTCTCTGCCCTGTCAGAGCGCTGAGAATCTATCTGGAGCGTTCTGCGTCTTTTAGGCAATCAGAACAGCTTTTTGTCTGCTTTGGTGGTAGATCCAAGGGGGATCCAGTCACTAAGCAAAGACTGTCTAGATGGATAGTGGATGCTATTTCTATGGCTTATACCGCAGTAGGTCAAGTTTGCCCTATAGGCGTCAAGGCCCATTCGACCAGAGGTATGGCCTCGTCATGGGCTTGGTCATCTGGCATTCCCATAAGTGATATTTGTGATGCGGCCGGCTGGTCCTCGCCTTCCACATTTATGACTTTTTATAATATGGAAGTGCCTTCCCTGCAGGCGAAGGTGCTTTCGGTATGATTAAGGCCCGTCTGTGGCCGGTCTTGTCATATATTACTGTGCACAATCACATTCACATATATATATATATAAACCCGCTGTTGCTGGTTATAATTACATATATAAAACCCGCTTTTGGCCGGTTATATGATATAAAACCCGCTTTTGCCGGTTATATTCCATACATATATAAAACCCGCTTTGGCCGGTTATAATTTCATGTATAAACCCACTTGTCTGGGTATACGTTCATATACTAATAACCCCGACAGTGTCTGGGTTCGTTGGTGTAGTATGTTGGGTTATTCTAACTGATGCGTACTATTTAGACCGGACGGTGTCTGGTCTATTTATGCATAATGGTGCGGTTATGGCTTGTTCTGTATGCTCAGGGGCCTGAGTTGCAGTGGCAGCCAGTTACTCAGTGCGGCGTTTTGCATGGCGTCCCCACTGCGTATAGCTACGCAATACGAAGTGACCGTTCGAAAGGGAACTACTCGGTTACTCACGTAACCTCAGTTCCCTGAGTTAGGGAACGAGTATTGCGTAGCCGGCCGCACTATGGTAACATGGCAAGTTGTCGCTTCAGTCGTTAAACCTGCTATAATGGCGAATTCGGGGACTATTATAGACTGAGGTCACGCCCCCTTGGCGGGCTCTGACGTGTATGACGCAGAGTAATCTCATTGGTCGCACGTCAGAGGCGCCCGCGCCATTGGATGTGCAGTTGCCGCAGCGCAGCCTATGAGCGAGCCAGACGCTCATGTTCTAGCTGTGCAGCTGCAAATGCGCTTTACATAAAGGCTTCAGTAAATCGAGGAAAAGGAGTTTCCCCCACTGCGTATAGCTACGCAATACTCGTTCCCTAACTCAGGGAACTGAGGTTACGTGAGTAACCGAGTAGTTTCTGCTTCTTCTTCGCCTGTGTTTTGATCAGGAGATTCAGTACTCTTTCAGAAGATGCCTAATAGCACCCCCTACCCTATAACAGTGAAAACATTGAAAGCCAGAAAGTTCCGTCAATGGCGGGCATTTTTAATTTTCATGAATATTTAAGAATACACATTCCATGAAAAAGTAATCAGATCCTAAAAAATTTTAGACAGATCCTAGCAGGAGACAAGCTTGGCCGTCGAGTCTTGCAGTAACGTGACTCCCAGCAGAGGAATTGATCGAGTGGCCTCCCCGAGTCTCTTGCCCTGGAAATTTGCAAGCCAGTCAATCAATTAAAGATCTCAGTGGGTCAACAGGCCTCAATTGGAAAATGTGTTTATGCGTGCTTTGCTTAGCACATTAGGCTTCAAGCTCTTTTCAACACGGCTGAAAAAGATTGATGAGAGAGATAGTCTCGTTTCCCTCTGGCTTCTAAATTGGCCTTGTAGGCACCTATCAGATGTAGACAGCGGTCACATGCTTTTTGGAAATTTGAGATTTAAGCTCAGTTTCTAAATTTATTGAGTTTCCTCCATAAAGAGCATTTTTTAGGCATTGCTCTTGATGGAACGAAATACACAAGGAGGTTACTAAACAGTTCTAAAATTGTATTGTCATTTGGACAAAATCATTTTTAATAAAAATTATAAATGTGGTAAAAATGTATTTATAGGTGGTACATTTTCTTAATTCACCCGCCATTTAGCAGTTGTGGCAAAAAAGTTAATTTGGGACCCTGCAGCTAACTCTCTCTTAATGGCATGATGGCATTTTTGCAATTGGCATGCCAGCATGGCACACTGTGCAGAAGCAGTCCATGTTGTTAGGCATGTATTAGTACTTAGGGAAGAACGCCAAGAAACTGTCTGTGGGACTAAGAGGCAAAGATGCCGTGCTAAGAGAACACATGTTGACAAGACTTGACCCAATGCTGCTCCATATTTCCTCTCAATCAATTAATGTGTGGGTCATATGACCAACTGAATTTGTATGTTGGCCAAACAACTTGATAACATAGGTATTTTTAGACCCTATGAAGACCCCCTTAAAAATCTGTGATCTAGAAAAGTGTACAGTATATAAAAAATAATAGTAGCCAATTAACTGTACAGTATATTCCATTAGTAAGAACAAAAAAAAAAAAAAGGTTTCACGGGGACTTGAATCAGTATATAAACTCACAGCCACTTTATTGCACCTTGCTAGTTTGCCTTCAGAACAGAACTGCCTTAATTCTTCGTGGCATAAATATATTCAACAAGGTGCAATTTGGTCCATATTGATATGACATCGGCTGCATATTCATGATCCGAATCTTCCGTTCCAGCATCTCTCAAAGGTGCTCTATTGGATTGAGATCTGGTGACTGTGGAGGCCATCTGAGTTTAGTGAACTCGTTGTCATTTTTCCAAAAAAGTTTGAGATGCTTTGAGCTTTGTGACATGGCGCATTATCCTGCTGGAAGTAGCCATCAGAAGATGGGAACACTGTGGTCATAAAGGGATGGACATGGTCAGAAACAATACTCAGGTAGGCTCTGGCATTAAATGATGCTCAATTGGTACTAAGAGGCCCAAAGTGTGCCAAGAAAATATCCCCCAGGCCCACACCATTACACCACCATCAGCCTGGACCGTTGATTCAAGGCAGGATGGATCCATGTTTTTAATGGTGTTTACGCCAAATTCTGACCCTACCATCTGAATGTCGCAGCAAAAATTGAGACTCATCAGACCAGGCAACGTTTTTCCAATCATCTATTGTCTGTGAGGTGAGCCTGTGCGAATTGTAGCCTTAGTTCTGTTCTTAGCTGACAGGAATGGCACCAGTGTGTGTTCTGCTGCTGTAGCCCATTTGCTTTGATGTGCAATTAGAGATGCTCCTCTGCATACTTCGGTTGTAACGAGTGGTTATTTGAATTACTGCTTTCTATCAGCCCGAACAGATTCTCAGTTTGAACTTCAGCAGATCATCCTGACCATGTCTAAATGCCTAAATGCTTTGAGTTGCTGTCACGTGAATAGCTAATTAGATATGCAAATGAGCAGTAGATCAGGTGTACCTAATAAAGTGGCCGGTGAGTGTATATCTTTTTAATTAGTGCTATTTTATGCTATGAACAAGTATTTATCTCTCCTGCATATTTTGCATGCAGAGAGGACAGGTAATACCACAAAAAAAAAAATGAAGCAAAGCAGTAAAAAGTTATGTTTCCTGACTTTATAATGCATCTTGTGTATTTACAAAAGAGAACAGTTGGGAAAACAACTGAAAACATTTTATTAAGTTAAATATTAAAAATAATATTTTAAATATAATGTAATTTAGTTGTATTATATTATACAATGTAATTGTATTTTTTAATATTTAGTTTATTTAAAAAAAAAATTTATTAGGCTACAGGAGTTCATTTAAATAAAACTTTAAGGCAGGATGCACAATACAATGTGACAAAACATCATTATGTAGCATTTTGTTGCACTATGCTATTGAAAAAGTAGCTTGAACTTAAAAATATATGCCATTAGGAAAACACTATTGTCATGCTACTGAAAAATGCAGTTAAGTTTGGTACGATCACTATTCCTAGTTAGTTACTCCACAAAAACTAGAGGAAGGAGACAGTGAAAGTGATTACCTGGAGCAGAGAGTGGGCTTTCTGCATATTCAAGATGGTGACATTCTTTTAGATGACTAGTGAAGTGGATGTGTAGGGTGAGCAACTGAGATGTATTTTTCTCTTTGCAGCATCCATAGTAAGATGGAACGGTAAAGCACAGAATCCTGAGGCCTTTGAGTTTCCCTGACCCAAATTTTCATCTCACTGCCTGATTTAGGTGTGCTGCACTAATGTTTGAATCATAATGTGTCAGCTCTCTTATATGTCAACCTTTTGTGTAGGTTTTACACTTCAATGATCCCAGTAGTGTTTATTTTTCCCCAAAATTGGCTTAGCTTTACAATGCCACAGATCAAGTGTGGCTTGTAGAGACATCACTTTAGCAGTGGTGTAACTTCAAGACTGACATGGTCAAAGTGAAATGCTCTGGCAGGATTGCGAATCTATCGTGAATACATCCACCCCCACTTGCCCACCTGCTCTACATGCACCTACAGCTCTCTTCCTACTTCAGATGACATCTGTGTGTGCCTAGTGAATGGAATATATTTGTATGTCCTCTCCGCGGCTTCATAACCCTCTTGGGTCGAAGCCCGCGCAAAAATCCAAAAAGACCAAGCTAATGTCTGCATTCTCTTTCTCGATCGCTCTCAAAGCACTGAACGGTAAATTGTACACATTTATGAAAACAATTGAAAAAATGTGGGTGTTTGGAAAAGCAGGAACGAAAGTTATGGGAATTTAATCGCCTCAGGTTGATGTGACTCTTCAACTACACCTCACCAAAGGTCAAAAGTGCAATCCCTTGCCTATTCCCATAGACTTCATTCAGATAAATCCCACGTCTATCTGGAATTGAGATTCGAAACAGCAAAGGTTGCCTCTTTCTAAGGGCCAGGTTTGACATTTTCATCCCCCAAAAAACAGGAAATCTCTCACTTCAGTCTGCTCAATGCATTTGGAAATGTGGCTAGTCCTGCAATCCTGGAGTCTATTATGACCAGCTAAGATGAAAGGTTTTGCCTGGAATTAGATTTGACTTGCTGTGAGCCTGCTTTATCTACACGCCGCCAAATACGGGACTGTCCTCGATCTAACAATTTGTGGACAATCAAATGTGCACTCCTGGCAGGGATTTTCAAATTTCAAGCTGAAATTCAAGAGTACTGTCTTACGAAAAAAAGACAGGCAGAACATTACCAAGAGTCTCTGGCTTAGTCCCATCTTAGACCTTCCCATGCACATGAAAATGGAAAGCACTTTTTCAATCTGGCAAGCTCAAATCTTACTGACTGACTTTATACAACAAAGTCGTGCTTGCAAGGTACTGGGTTGATGCAGCGAGTGCTTTTGATGCTCAAATAATGACTGGATGTGCAATGTTGTCAGGTTACTGGCATCTAACACTTAAAAGATATCTAGAGTTTAATTTGAGCCATTTATTAGTAAGTTAACTAGATTTACATTTACATTTATTCATTTAGCAGACTCACTTACAAATGAGATCTATAATATACAAAATTCTGCTCTGCAATGTGGACCAAACCTTATGGTTTTTTGTCAAAGGCTACATAAGACTACATTACCATGAACCACAGATCAACTTCATCTTTATAACAACACCACTCAAAACACCCTGCATGCAAAAACATTGATGTCAAGGATCCATGAAATTGGGTGAGTAATGGAGTGACACCACAAAAATACACTCCAACATTCAGTTCATTCAAACAGACAATAAGGTAGTCCAAAAGGAATAACTGTCTGATAATTTAATAAGTAGATAGCAACAAAGATAAAACTCTTCCCCCCGACCTCTTGATTCTTAACACAAAGCTCAGCAATCCCGGCATTATCATTAGATCCCATGTAAAGTGCTTTATCAATAGACTACTTAACATATAGATTCTAGGACCTGTGGAAGATCATGTCCCTGTCTCCTTTGGCAGAAATCCAGGCTGCTGTCTCATAAAAACTTTCACCGCCACTTAATTTAAGCCAATGCCAATCTTGAACTACAGTGTACATTCCTCATTTATTATTTACAGGCAATATGCAGCTGTTCTATTTGCTGTTCTGTAAGAAAAACACAATCTTCTGTCCAAACAATCCAGTTTTGGACCTCCTAATTATACTCTTTCAACAATAATAAAGGGTTGCAGTCAATACCTTTCTTCATTTCTTCAACTATTCAAGAATTTCTCCAGCATTTATATGCTCCACAGTTTAATCTTTTCATAACGTGTAAACAGGATACAAAATTAAGACTCACCAAGCACCTCCTGAGAGTTAAAATCAGCTTTGGCGAGTAAATACAATCTGGCCAGTTGGCTGGTTTATTTATTGGGAATTACTATATGGTTCAAATCTTAAAGCTGCAACCAGTAATTAATTCATACTGACACCTGTTGTAGATGCGGCATCCCACAAAATCAAATATTTTCAATTAAAATCTTTAATGACATAAATTTATTCCACATTCAAAAATCCACTGGTCATGTGACCTCAAAATGGCTGCCACCATGAGGAGACCTGCTCTATGTAAAAAGCTACTTTTATCAGGCTTAATCTCGTGTGTACATAATTGTAAACATATTTCTCAAAAGTACTATTCATTTTTGGTGTAAAATGCAATGTAGGCAATTGAGGGACAAGTTACTGAGTGCACCTTTAAATGCTTGAACAAAGCAGACTGTTTAGCCAGACTGTTTGGTTTCATGACCAAACAAACAGTCTGTCTAAACAGGCTGAAAGAAATTCAGCTTCAACATTTACCTCAGTGACTGTAATATTTTTGCCCAATAATAAAACAAGGCAAAATATAGTTTGTGACTGATAATCTTCACCTGATATGGAAAAAAGTTAATGTAACTTGTACTATTGTCTGACTGCATAATTATCATCCCCTCTTCTCACATTCAACCTCTAGACAAAGGCTCCTCAAACTAAATGCATCTCACGGGAGACTCATGTTAGTATTGCGCCTGCCATTATCTATTTGCTGTGTGTGTCAGCAAAAATATTTAATGGCAGTGTGAGGTTTTCTCCTACAGGAGTGAAGGACAGTGCGTTGGCAGCCATTTCCAGGCCTTTAATTAAGCAGCTCTGTGCCAGTGTCCAGATACTATCAGTCAGTAACGTCTGCCCATACTTCCATCTCCTGCACACAACAGATAATTAATAGGCCAATGCTTTTTTATAATCGTCTCATTCTTAAATCACATGCAAACTGACCAAGACAAACAGCGACTGGTGTTCACAACACCATCTGACAGCTTGTCAAAGACTGAAAATGGACTTTAAAAGAGTGCCAATTAACTCGATAAACAAGGTTATAGCCTAGTTATAAAACGAATACCATTACGAAGAAGAATGCTGCTCTAGCATATTATGCATGACTGATTAGGGCTATTGCACGCCCACAGACTTTTGAAGAGTGATTAGATTGGCTATTTATTTATTTTTCCACTGGATCAGAGTGAGTTCCTCCACCCTCTGTGAGTTTGAGCCGAACAGCCGCACACCAGCCTAGATTCATCCATCTTAATTCTCGAACACAGTGGTCCTGAGGGCTTCTGCCATACTGATTCTGGCGAATTACAAGAGACAAGCCACTCCTGAGGGAAGCCTTCATGGCCCAGTGTAAAACTCTCAACATGATCCATAGCAAACCAGGCTCATTGTTCCCTATCATTACCTCCTGAAGGCATGCCACACTGTTTTCCAATGGATCTTCGATTGCAAAAGCTGAATATCAAGTGGTGTATATCTAGGCTACTTAATATGGATATGGTCTTAAAATGAACACTGTTCCAGTACAACCACTAGTCTATTCAATTGAGTCATTCTAATGAACCGATTCTTCTTGATGATTTGTTTTAATCAATTCACTTCACTGTAGAACTTTGGAAATAAAACAGTGGGCCACACAAAAGTGTACCATTGCAAAAGTTGCAACTATAGTTATAAAACAATAGTTATTGACACTACAGAATTAAACATGACAGTAATATTCTCACAATGTTTCAAGGACAAATATTATTTCATTATGATGGTATTTTGACAGATATATAAACTATGGTTCAAAATTTTGTGGTTTGGTAAGACTTTTTAAATGTTTTTGAAAGAAGTCTCTTATGCTTACCAAGGCTGCATTTTTTGATCAAACATACAGTACAAATAGTAATATTGTGAGATATTTATATAATATTCTATTTTAATATCTTTTGAAATGTAATTCATTTCTATGAGGTAAAGCTGAATTGTCAGCATCATAGCTCCAGTCTTAATGTGAGTCTTAAAGTCAGTCTTAATTTGATGCTCAATAAACATTTATTAATGAACAAATGAATTTATTTAAAACCAAAACTTACTGACTCCAAACTTTTAAACAGAAGTGTATCTATGAAAATGCAATTTACTATACAAATTGAACACAAAAGGACAAAAAGATATGTAAAGGTTTTTACACTGTTTAAAGAACATTAATCAATTCATCATGATTGTATTTTAACAGAAACATGTCTAATAAAATGTATTTTACTGCAAAAATCATAAACATAAAATGCAGTAATTCTTGCAACAATTCTCGTGGCACTTCTGAGTGATGGCTCATTCATTGAAACGAACAGAACCGGATTAACTAAATCACCATAAAAAAAACCTTCCCCGTTATAACAAAAAAAGGGTAAACTTAGTACAAGGTTGTCTGATTGGGCTAATTAGTCTAAACTAATTTCTAACTAATCTTACTAATTTAGTCTAAACACTGCAAACAATGCATAGAAAGTATCACAATCACAGGAAACTGTGGCTCCGATGCCTTTCGCCTTTAGTCTGCAGTGTGGGTCGGCTATAACTATAACTTTCGAAGTTCACACTTTATTTTAAAGCCAGTTTCACTTGTCTGAAAGATATTTACATGTGTTGCTTTATTAGACTCTTTAATCCAAAGCAACTTGATAATAAAACAGGTTAGTTACTTGGTCAATCACTCATGGATGACATAACAGTTTTATCTTCCAGCCATAAAACGGTCACAAACTATATTTAAGCTTTAGTGTATTTTTTAAAGGACATTCGAAGTTCTCCAGCATCCACTATTACCTGTAAACAAGATTGTCCTCAATGACATCTGCGCACTGGCAAAATTAACTGCACATTACATTCATCATCATGTCATGCTCAGCCTCTGCATGAAGCATCTCTGAATTAATTTCACTTCACTTGTAAAGCAGAGACAATCTATCTGTCACGTTCCCTGCAGCAACGGACCGCTCTACCTGCACAAACCTTCCGCTGATGTGCTGTAATTATGGAGACAATGAAACACATCAGCTGGGTCAGAATACTTGACCGTTATAATATCCCTCCCCCTTACAACCAACCAATGCGCTTAACTGGTGTATCTCGCCGTTAATCCAGTCTGGTTTGGGTTCGGGGAGGGATGGACCACAATCTGGGTCACGGAATAATGAGGCCAGGGCGCGTACTGCACCACGGTGTCCATCTGGCAGCTCCACGTGCCTGTCTCTGCCAGCAATAAACAGGTCTGGAGGAATAAACAGAGTGTGGGCACACAAAGAGACATGTTACCCTGCTCTGGAATAAAGTGTGTGAGAACATTTTTGCTTTTGTAATTTAGTATGGAAGCATACAAAATATATTTTAAAATAGCACTTTTGTCTTTGTGCACTGCTCTATATATGTATGAGTATGGAACCAGTCAATTAAAAAAAGACAATTATTTAAAATATAAATAAAAAGATAATATAAATATTATATATATATATATATATATATATATATATATATATATATATATATATATATATATATATATATATATATATATATAAACGATTAAAATATATAATTTTTATTATGTTTAAAAATATATAAAAATCAGCAATTTAATAATATTTACAGTCATGTGAAAAAGAAGTTTTTCTTTATGTTCATTAAGTAACTAATGACACGGTGTGATATGTCACACGTTGTGGTTCATCTGAGGTTGTATTTACCTAAGTTTAAGACCATGACAGATGATTTTTTATTACGTCATGATACATAAAACCATGGAATTCAAAAGATTGTCCTTTCTTTTTCACATAACTGTAAATATCTTAATACTGAATTTTAGGAGTAAACCAGGTTAGATCTGTTATTTAAACAATGACATAATAATAATAAAAAAAAGTAATAACAAAATTATATATATATATATATATATATATATATATATAAAATTTAATATTATATAATTTAATATATATATATATATATATATATATATATATATAAAATTTAATAATAATGTATGTAATTTGTTCTATAAAGTACTATTTTTTTCCCTTTTGTGGAAATAATACTATATTCAATTTTACACATGCATATTTCTTTTTTTAAAGACTTTTAGGGTTAAGGTGCACTGCCGTTTAGCTTGCACAGAAACTAACTCAGTTGCAATAAAAACAAAAAACAAAGGGACATTTACTCAGATGTACACAGTCATTAGCACTGTGCTTTCCCAGCAATGCTCCTAACTGAAAAATAATAAAGCCACACATGCATTATGTCAGCCATTACACTGGGGGCAAAGAGAGAGAGAGAGAGAGAGAGAGAGAGAGAGAGAGAGAGAGAGAGAGAGAGAGAGAGAGAGAGAGAGAGAGAGAGAGAGAGAGAGAGAGAGAGAGAGAGAGAGAGAGAAAACAGATTGTATAATGACAGGGATATTTGAAGTCCATATGCATGTGGGTGACGACACACAGAGGAGTGAAGCAGAATCTTGACTCATAGACAGAGTTATGCCATAAGCCTCTCTCAGTCTTTATCAACAGCCTTTATCTTGATCATAAGGACAGAGACCACCATGAGGCACATTTATAATTAGATTGTGGAGTGTCGGGTGAAACACTATGAGTCGGCTAGATGATAATGCCGCTCTGGGACTGTTAGTGTCAAGCATGGCTTACTCCAGCTTTGATAAAGCACTCGTATCATGCCTTATGTTGATCTTTTGCTATCTCACAAAGGTCTGTTATAGTGCACAATGTCTCAGGAATTGCAACACTCATTTCTCTGCTTTTTCTAAGACACCATGCAAGGGGAAATGACATCTAACTGCTAAAGGTGAAAATAGTTAAAATGTGAGAAAAAAAAAAAAATAATAATATTTACATAATTGACTACCATTACTATTCTCAAGACTGCTTGGAAATTAGATTCACAATTATTTTTTAAAGAATATCTATATATGTTTTCTACACAGTTTCTCGTCAACTTTATCTTGCTTACTGCAGTTCAATATTCTCTGTAAAACTCAATATTCAATGGGAAAGCACTGTACAATTTATTTTGAAAATAAATTTAATTGGTCTAAGGTGGCATTCTTTATGCTTTTGTATAGTGACCGCGGAAATTAATGATGTCCCTTTTTTTCTTGTTTGGTAAGAAGCATTTACTTTAAGTTTACTTTATCAGTAAACTATAAACAAAACATAACTAACTAAAAAATAAAATAAAAATAAATAAAATTAAATAAATTGAATATATAAAATAAAAGTAGTCATGTTTTGAGTTGTTCATGTTTAGAGATTACTTTTGATATCCTTTTCTGTTCTGTTTCTAGGTTGGTTTTCTTGTTCTGCTAATTAGTTTAGTCATCCTCTGTTTCCCTGCCTGTTAAGTCTCCTAGGTTACACATGGTTTGATTTAGTGGTCACAGGTGTTTCACGCTTCTTTGATTGGTTTGTTCTATTTAATCCCTGTGTCTCTTTCATTTCATTGTCAGTTCTACTTTGCGTTATGTTTCAGTTCTTTGTTTTAATAAGTAGCTATATATAACTGCTACATTTAGATCCTTTTCTACTCATTTACTGCAACCCAACTGTGACAAAAACAATATAGAATAGTCTTGAATATAGCCTATGTAAATAAACTATTTGATACATTTTAGCCTTCTAATGATCCAGAGGTATTCAATATATTAACAAATGTTTCTCTGCAGATTTATACAGGTCCTTCTAAAAAAATTAGCATATTGTGATAAAGTTCATTATTTTCCATAATGTAATGATAAAAATTAAACTTTCATATATTTTAGATTCATTGCACACCAACTGAAATATTTCAGGTGTTTTATTGTTTTAATACTGATGATTTTGGCATACAGCTCATGAAAACCCCAAATTCCTATCTCAAAAAATTAGCATGTCATGAAAAGTTTCTCTAAACGAGCTATTAACCTAATCATCTGAATCAACTAATTAACTCTAAACACCTGCAAAAGATTCCTGAGGCTTTTAAAAACTCCCAGCCTGTTTCATTACTCAAAACCGCAATCATGGGTAAGACTGCCGACCTGACTGCTGTCCAGAAGGCCATCATTGACACCCTCAAGCAAGAGGGTAAGACACAGAAAGAAATTGCGGCGTGGCATGGAGGCAATCAGCCTGTGGCACTGCTGAGGTGTTATGGAGGCCCAGGATGCTTCCATAGCGGCCTTAAGCTCATCCATAGTGTTGGGTCTTGCGTCTCTCAACTTTCTCTTTACAATATCCCACAGATTCTCTATGGGGTTCAGGTCAGGAGAGTTGGCAGGCCAATTGAGCACAGTAATACCATGGTCAGTAAACCATTTACCAGTGGTTTTGGCACTGTGAGCAGGTGCCAGGTCGTGCTGAAAAATGAAATCTTCATCTTAAAGCTTTTCAGCAGATGGAAGCATGAAGTGCTCCAAAATCTCCTGATAGCTAGCTGCATTGACCCTGCCCTTGATAAAACACAGTGTACCAACACCAGCAGCTGACATGGCACCCCAGACCATCACTGACTGTGGGTACTCCAGTGCTGCTTATCTGTAGCCCAGGTCAGGCGCTTCTGCCGCTGTTTCTGGTTCAAAAGTGGCTTGGCCTGGTGAATGCGGCATTTCCTGCACACGCCTGTACACGGTGGCTCTGGATGTTTCTACTCCAGACTCAGTCCACTGCTTCCGCAGGTCCCCCAAGGTCTGGAATCGGTCCTTCTCCACGATCTTCCTCAGGGTCCGGTCACCTCTTCTCGTTGTGCAGCGTTTTTTGCCACACTTTTTCCTTCCCACAGACTTCCCACTGAGGTGCCTTGATACAGCACTCTGGGAACAGCCTATTTGTTCAGAAATTTCTTTCTGTGTCTTACCCTCTTGCTTGAGGGTGTCAATGATGGCCTTCTGGACAGCAGTCAGGTCGGCAGTCTTACCCATGATTGCGTTTTTGAGTAATGAAACAGGCTGGGAGTTTTTAAAAGCCTCAGGAATCTTTTGCAGGTGTTTAGAGTTAATTAGTTGATTCAGATGATTAGGTTAATAGCTCGTTTAGAGAACCTTTTCATGATATGCTAATTTTTTGAGATAGGAATTTTGGGTTTTCATGAGCTGTATGTCAAAATCATCAGTATTAAAACAATAAAAGACCTGAAATATTTCAGTTGGTGTGCAATGAATCTAAAATATATGAAAGTTTAATTTTTATCATTACATTATGGAAAATAATTAACTTTATCACAATATGCTAATTTTTTTTAGAAGGACCTGTATATAGCTAATATTATTTCAGTAGAGTGCTGAGAAAAGACTGTCAACCTAATCCAAAGTTTCCAGATAATATTTTATTTCTTTTAGGGGCTGTTTACGCGACACCGATTTCAACTAAAAACTTAAAACTTGTTATGCATTTTGGTCGTGTTGACATGACATGACAACGATGTTTTAGGTGTGAAAATGCAAACTTTTGAAAACAGGTTTCAAAGTGCAAGTTTTTCACGTGCAACGGTCTCCGTGTACACAACAAAAACGCGAATCTCTGAAGACGATGACGTCATGCACATGTGTATTACATGTTCAGTCTATAGTGTTTCATGTTTCATCGCCATCTAATGGCCTGGCAGCACAGCGTTTGGGTAGTTTTCTCGGAGATGTGTGAATGGGGACCGTTTTTGACAATGCTGTCGTCTAAAGGCGGAAAACTCAAATGAAAAACTTCTTAGTTTTAAGCATATCATTGTCATGTAAACTTATTTAGTACATTATTTATTTTGTAGATTTAGTACACTGACAGTACATAATAAGCCAATGAATAAATATTTTGCATAGTATTGTTCTCACACTATAAATGGACTTGTACTTGAAAATATATAGCTGCCTTTATGTTTTAAGAAGGGGGTCCTATAAAAGCATCACTTTCGGCGATCCTTGGCATAATGAAGTTGTTTAGTGTATCACCAAAAAAAGAGGAAGATTGCATTGACTATAATTACATACAAACACTAAATCAATCTGTCATTCTTCTGAGAAACAGCAGTGTATTTGACTCGAACACTAAGGCAACATGAACAGCGTAATGATGAGTAATGCTTGCCACTGAACAAAGGGAATTGCAGCACATGGCGGCAGCATGGCTACAGGCCTGTAGCAGAGGGGGAGTTTATGATTAATGGAAATAAATATGAAGAGCATCACATCAGCCCCAGCACCTGATCACTCTCACCTCCACAACTGCATTACTAGCGGATACATCCCTCGGTTCAGTTCAGTGTGCGCACTACACTCCTGGAGTCAGCGGCAGTGACGCCGAATATCTCCTGACAGAGAGGTCAAGATTAATCCACTGCTACAATTTGACATGCCTTTTTTTTTTTCTTGAAGTAATAATGCCCTACATGTTAAATATTTTTATATAAGTATGTCAGATGTTTATATACAGTTATTACACAGGTCTCTGGAATACTTGATTCTGACTGGTAAAACGTGGCTTTCTGTGGCTAAATATTTTTGTATTCCAAAATGAAATAATTAAAAAATATATATATTTTCATTTAGATTAGCTTGATGTACTAAAATGCCTAAAACTGAAATAAAATTAATAAAAACTATATAGATAGACACACTTTATTTTAACAAAATTACTTTAAATTAAAATGGAAAATATAAAAATATATATTTGTATATATAATATAATATAATATAATATAATATAATATAATATAATATAATATAATATAATATAATATAATATAATATAATATAATATAATAGTAGCTCAATCAATGATACTAAAATAACACTGATAATTTCTTCCCCATTTATTAACTTATTTTTGAGTAGCCGGTCATTATCGCTAAAATAAAAAAAATAAAAAAAAAACATTGAATAGGCCTATTATGTACATAAACAATTTGATTAATTTTATTGACTCCAAAGCACATATTTACAAGGATCCAGAGTTATTAAATATATAAACAGTTGTGCTAACTGTGGCACCCAGTTTTATTATTTACTGTTTTAAAACGACCTGTTAGAGAATATTAACTTCTGCTCTTATATTACCTAAAAATGAATGTGTTATATATTTGTGGCTCTTTTAAAGGGGAGATCAAGTTAAGCCCCTTTGCAATATTAAAGCTGCAACACTGGTGACTTTGCATGAACCTCAGTAATATTATGGTACACCACACAGCATTGATCCAGTTTACATGTAATGAGGACACTGGACACATATCATTGACCCCAGGCCAAGTCAAATTTCAGGCTATTTGTAATCTGTTACCTTATTAACATGCAGTCCTTCCTCAAGTATAACGGTTCTATCTTACTGAGTTGTCAATATGGTGTATCTGAGGTTTTTCTTAGAAAGGTTTTGCTCATTGGGAGGCAGTGTTGGCCAGAGCGAGTGAAAAAGTGAAGTGAAGAAGGGCTCATGAATTATTGACAAAGACATTGGAAAAATGGCAAAGTGACATCCCAAAGGATCCAGAGGAAATTTAAAGGTGCCATATGTTAAAATTGAGGTAAAAATATCCAAAAAATGAGCTACACATATCAGAAGAATGAGAAGAAATAAGTGCAATGATGTCATTAAAAAAATGACAAGTTATAGTGCTGCCGAGATATAAACCTGAATTAGCATGCTAAATTACTAGCCCCGGCCCGGCCGGTGTGTAATACCAGTTTCGGCCATGGGAGGCGGTATGCGGGCAACATACATAACCACCAGCCAAACTGCAACACACGAATAACTCGCACGGCTTGTATCTCTTTAATCTCTAAAAATCTCCAAATGCTCCACGTGAAACTGCGGTCTTACTATAGTGTCAATTGATTTGATTAATATGCGCGAGGGAGAGAGAGCAGGACCGCGCTCGTGTTGTTTGTTGACGTGAGAGTGCGCGCGCGCGGCCGAGCTCTCTCTCTCTCTCTGCTCGTAATGCGCCCTGTCAAGCGGATCAAATTAGGCTTTGGCGGGACAAAGCGGAATATTTGACGGTTTTAGAAGATTAACAACCTGAAACTAAAAAACAGACTAGAGTAGGTCAACTTTCTGGAGGTATACTGCCCCCATTTGGTATGGAATATGTGGAGTATGAATTTATTTTTTGACATAAGACACCTTTAAAGATGAGGTTCAAGGGTGATTAATTTTGTAACGGTTTCTTCGCACTTCGATTGGCAATGTGTGAAACGTGTCGCAAATGGATTATTTAAAATCCAGTTATTTATTTATTTTGAAATTCGGCTGAGCAGACACATTAGTTGTGGATAATGGCAGTGATTAATCCTGGAGTGAACAGCTGAAAATGCCCTTGCGGGGTAAAAAAAAAAAAAAAAATAATAATAATTCACCCTTCAGGGAAAAAAGAAAAATCTAAAATGTCCTTTTTCTCTCTATGATAGTTAAAGCAAAGTGAGACAGGCTGGAGATTCATAAATAAGTAAGACTCTTCCAGTCTCCCAAATGCCTGTCTGCAGACTTTAGATTAGCACAATGAGCAGAAAAGCAGACAGCACAGGAGAGTTTGGCAAAGAAACAGTAGCCTACTTGCTGAGTCTCTTTGTACTGTATATAAAATTGTACAAAACTGAATGAAATAGGCAGCCCTTGTAAAAATATACATGCGCACTAGAGCTGACTATTTAACAATTAATTAGTACAAAACATGATAATAAGCATATATACTTTATATTAAAACATTTATTTTATGTTTTAAAATTATTATTAATTGTAATTAAGCCAGTCCTGAAGGCAAAAGAGGGGGTCCAACCCGCTACTATAGCAAGGTGTACCTAATAAAGTGGCCAGTGAGTGTACAACTCACACGGTCTCACCAAAATTGGACAATAGAAGATTGGAAAAACGTGAAGCGTGCGCCTTGATTTCTGCTGTGACATTCAGATAATAGGGCGTAAACAATGAAAGTATGGATCCATCCTGCCTTTTATCAACAGTTGAAGCTACTGGTGTAATGGTGTGGAGAGATTTTCTTGGCACACATTGGGTCCCTTAGTACCAATTGAGCATCATTTAAGTGCTACAGCCTCCACAGTCACCAGATCTCAGTTCAATGGAGCACCTTTGGGATGTGGTGGAACGGAAGATTCGGATCATGGATAAATCTGCAAATCTGCAGCAACTGCGTGATGATATCATATCAATATGGACCAAAATCTCTGAGAAATGTTTCCAGCACTTTGATTAATCTAATCCACATAGAATTAAGGCAGTTCTGAAGGCAAAAATATATATATCATTTTTATTTTATTTATTTTTTTACAGGAAGAATTAAGGGGTCCAACATGGATCCACTTTTGCCACTTTTGGCTGTCAAAGAACTAAAAAAACATAAATAAAAAATAACTTGCTCAAAATTGATCAAAAACTGTCCTGGTGCTAACAGCGCAAGGCGTCAAGGGTAGCCAAGTGACCTTTCATTGACTGGCTTGTAGCAGGACTTTTGAGAATGCTGGGAGTGTAACTTGGAGTGTAGTAGATTGTTCTGTAAATATTTTTTTTTACTTGACAAAGCAAACTTATTAGGCTTCCACTACCATTTATACAATGTTGAAAGGTGTAAAAAGGGATGGAAGCTCACAAGTCAACGTCCCCAATTAAACTAAGCAATTCTGTATTTGAGTCACACATCCAAATCAAAGTAAGTACTGTGCTCCCAGTGACACTGCCATTCTGCTATGCCCTTAGATTTCTTTGGAGTATTTAAAATCTATTCAACTCTCCCAGGCTTTGGCCATCAAAAAATCTATACCCAGGAACACATGCTGTCTGGTCAGCCTGGAAGAAAGATGGTTTTGGTTTACACTCGGTCGCTGACCCGATCAGCATCTGCCCCACAGGGATGCATAGGGCCAAGAACAATCTGTCTTACAAGCCTGTGTAACAGGAGATGTTCGTGGAGTTGCTCATTAAACCCAGTGTGAGCCATGTTTAAACATGAAATTTGTCATTTTCTATCCCACACAATATGCGAAGACACCTATAAGTAAGCCATTGTAGATTGATTTCCCCACAAGGTGTAAATACTGTGGCAGTACACATAGTAAAAACATAACAAATATGATTTTAGAAAAAATAATAGTAATAATAGTGAAAAACAAATGCATGTACTGTTTCACCCCTAAATAAATTTATAAATATATTATGTGGTTATGTGTTGGCTCGCCACTTTATGACCAATGAAACTAAAGTTCCACTGCAAGCGTATCCATTCTCAACTTCTGACACTAATGATTTGTTAATCAATGTGACACTAGAACTTCCCTCAGTAACACAACATAGATTTTAGCTGGTTTAGTGGTTCCTGGAGGAATGAGATAATGGAAGACAGAGTAGTGCATTGGGACTATAATTCTCTTTTCTGGATGGTACAGGCTGCCATTTTCTATCTGCAGAGTTTCGTAATCAACAGGAAATGATATCCTGGACAATAGTGCAAGCTGGAATGATTGCTGGCGTGTACCGATAGGACACAGAAATATGTATCATTATCTTTGTCAGCCCTTTTCCACTGCTGATCAGTGCATGTGCGTGAGCTCTGAAGACACATGAGCACATCATCTTCCTGTATAAAGGGGAGGATGTGTGCAAGCCTCATTCTAAAGGCCATATCATTCGCAAACGCGCTTCAGAGTGCTCCCAAATTAAATAATTTCAGACACGACGCCGGATAACTCATTCCTCAAAGCTTGAGAGATATGCTGTCGACCAAAAAGCCTCAAAATACACTGAAGAAAACAGAAGGAATTCAATTCAGATGTGACAAGCTACAAGAAACCACTGTTTGATTAGAAACAAAGAGAAAGAACAATCACCCAACTTTGTAAATGTTGAAAAAGCCTCCTGGAATGCTAAAAAATGGGATCTGTAATCTCTCAAAGTGAAGGAGAAAAGGGAATAAATACAAAAATCGAAGGTGTGAAGATTTGTATTCTGGCCGTGCTGAATACAGTGAAATGAAATGGAAATCTCTTTCAGGAGTGTGTGGGATGTATATCTGGAAAATTAAGACAATATTATCTCCATCAAAATCAATACATTATCTACTGTTGTTCTCCTTGTCAATGCAATAAGTTGACTGATGTTATCTTGTCATATTTGTCAGCAGTGTTGACAAATATGACAATTTCACCAACAATTTCACCATAAACACGAATAATTTCTTATTCACAAAGAACTTAAACTCATTTTTTCTTTTTCTCTTCTTGCAGGGTCCATTGCCAGATGCTCCTATATCAAGTACCACTACTCCTCAGCCACAATACCCAAGAATCTCTCTTACAACATCACCAAGACCATACGTCAGGATGAATGGCACTCTCTACGTGAGTACATGGCTTTACTTTGAAGACGCATTTAAGAAATGCCACTATTGTGATTAGAGGAGACTACAAATTCTGTACTTGTAAAACAACTAAAGAATTAATATCTCAAACTGTCATATTTGCTTGACAAACTTACATTCATAGTACAAATAAGTGTATAATTTAACCATTACTACTGAGACAAGCACTTTGTAAACAGTACAAATAGTAATCATGCCCGATCTAGTGTGTCCTTTGCTCAGACCCTACTTGCTAAGGTCAAGTCAAAGCCAGATATGGAAGTTGTAATGCAATACGTTGTAATTTCATTCATTTATTTCGGGCAAGCTGTCGGTAGACCTAAAGATATAGATGAGGTGATTTGTTGTTGCTTTGTGGAAGGAGTAAGTAGGGTACATATCTCAAAGTCAGTTGTACCTTGTCGACCCACTTTTGTTCTGTTTCCACCCTTCCCAAAATGGAAATTATGAAGATGCTTTAACACAGAAGTGGTGGGAAAATGCTTTAATACAGAGAGTGGGCCATTAGTACGCAATCTGACCCACAGGAAGGTCAGCAACCTTTGAAAAGCCCATCATTCATAAAGTTTTACACATGCCACACCCTGAGTGGTTGATATCATCAAATTAATATTACACATCAATAAGTTCACTTAACATTACTTTTATTTATAAAAGGGTGTATATAAAATAATAAAATAAAATTTCCACTTGAGAGCCATTTCAAATTTCCATTTGAGAGCCAGTTCAAAATGTCCATATGTGTCACATCAGATTTTTGAGTTTTAAGAACATATTTTAACACCAAAAGTAATTTTATTCAGAGTCCTTATGAATAACAATATGTGTTTAATGCAAAGGCCAGAAGTTATAATTAATGAAATGCATAGTAATTATTTTATTTTAAGCATTTATTATTTGGTTTTGCATTCACTCCTGCCTGATTTAGCTGTAGAAACACATTTTCATTAAATGTGTTTCCATTTTGTGCTAAATATCTGGTTCACATGAATCTATTATTCTATAAGTTTACTTTTTTTTTTCCACAAGAAATAGTTTGAGGAAGCCCACAGTACAACAAGCTCTTCTGCTCTTTTCCTTTTTGGCTTACAGACACATTTGTGACACCAAATTTATACTGAGTGGGGAGTGTGTAAATCTACACAAAAGGCCTTCTCTTTGGAGAGTATTGGCTTGTTTGAAACCCTCTTATGAGATGGGATTGTGGTTTGAAGCTGCCGTGTATCACGGACAGAAGAAAGAGTGGGATTCACCATGCCCTCAAACTGTCATGTGGTCTCACTCCACTGCACTGCCTCTGACAGGTGACTGGAGAGACACCTTTCCTTTAACCCCAAAACCCACCAGTATCTACACCTCCATCTCTCTCGCTTTCCTCATTTTCCAAAGCTCTAACAAGGAGGGTTAAGAGATCAGAGATGCTTAAATGACACTTCTGGAAAGATACAGAGCTCTCATGCAGTCAAGTGCAACAGATGAAAGATCTCTGTGACGCCAAACATTTCTCGCGGTTTCCATTTTGTGCTCAATATCTGGTTCACATGAATCTATTATTCTGCAATTTTACTTTTTGATATCAGAAATGAACTCCAGATCTGCAGGACTCATTTTAAACCTTGCAAACAGAGTTTATGTTAAAATCTGGGCCAATACAATATAAAATGCAGCCATAACATAATATGACCATAAATGATAAATGGCTGATATTAAAATTCTATAATACAATGAATTGTTTTAATTAGGAATGAATTAATGAATATTGGATACTGCACCGTTCAAAAGTTTGGGGTTTGTACGATTTTCTTTTTTTTACATTTCTTATACTCACCAAGGCTGCATTAGTTTGCTCAAACATACAGTAAAACAGCAATATTATGAAATATTCTTACAATTTAAAAATAACTTTTCTATTTTAATATATTTTTAAATGTAATTGATGGCAAAGCTGAATTTTCAGCATCATTACTCCAGTCCTCAGTGTCTCATGATCCTTCAGAAATTATTCTAAAATGCCGATTTTGTGCTCAAGAAACATTTATTATTATTTTTAATGTTGAAAACAGTTGTGCCGATTAATATTTTTGTGGAATATTTGTGCAATTTATTTTAAATAGAAATCACCTGCCAATGTCTTTACTGTCACTTTTGATCAATTTAATGCATCCTTGCTGAATAAAACCATAACCCCCTCCAAAAAAAAACTGACCCTAAAGATTGGCTTTAAGATTATATTTAACAATGTTATCAAATTATTATTGTTTTATTGATTAAATTTAAGTGAGAGTTTAATGACCGCAAAGGTATTCTAAATGTTAAAAATAGAGGAAAGAAGTATGCAATATATCCAATCTCAACAGACATCAATAAAAAATTAAAAAAATAAAAATCTAATATCGGATGATAATCAAACTGGTATTGGGCATATCTAGTTAAAATAGTTCTCATACACACTTAAGCTTAGGCTGGAAAATGTTCACATAGTATTTAGAGTCGCGTTCAACGAGTCTGTCATTTGATTCAAGCATTCTGACCTATACTGTAAAGAAAGATGTGGAACAGTCAATCTCTTGGTTAAGGTCAGGCTGAGATGTTTAATGTTCTTATTACAGCTTACACAGCTGCTCCAACAAATCAAACAGTAGGATGAAGTCGTTTCCTCTGGTGAGGGAACCCTAAATGTAAAAAACTAAAAGAATTAAGCCTTTATGGCTTTGACTCCATTGAGTGCCATATTGATTTTGGGTGCCAAGAGAGGTCAAGAGATCAAGAACCTTCCATTAGTGGACATTGAGAAGTAAATTACTCTAGTACTCTCTGGGAAATGTGTCTGAACCAACACTGCCAAAAAAAGGGCCCAAAAAGATCACTAGATGTCTGAACCGGCCACTGGTGACGGTATTAGATCAAAGCTTGTGTTTTTTTGTGATGCCTAGAATAAACAGAACAGGTAATGTTCAAATTCGAGTTGTTTTTGCTCATGTTGCGCTCAGATGAGAAGCCAGACCTGACATTTCATAAAGCGTGTGAAATTGAACAAAGGGAGGTTTGAACATTTCCCGCGCTCTCTGCTTATCTGTTCGTGAGTGACATCAGCAAAACTTCAGAATGCGGTGGGATATACACAGCACTCATTTGTACCCGTCAGTCAACCCACCAGGAAACCGACTATACCAGCAAGAAAGTCACAAAAGACGACACTACTTCTATTATGCAGAATATGAAAGCGAAAGATGAGACTCCACAGAAGCCAAAATCTCTTGTTTTTAGGGATGGATGGCATTTTCAGCTCAACAAGGGAAATGCTTTTGGACATTTCTTTGGATGAAGACGGTAACTTCAGCAGCTAGGGATTTTGTGAGATCAAAAGGAAGCAGCAAAAATGAGCAGCAGGAAGCTGTCAATGAACATGACAGGAAATAATCTGCCATGATGCGTAAAGGTGCCCAAAGAGGCGAATTATGATCTTGGTTTCCAAATCCTCCAGATCTCAGTGCACTCAATTTAGAAACTGCTTATAGTGCTTCAGAGACCAAAGAGAGACAACCATCGGATTAAAAGAAAGAAAGAAGAAGAAAAAAAAATGCAAAAAAGAAAACAAGAGTGTACTATTATTAGAGTCAATCAATTAAAAAAATATTAGGTAACACTTTATTTCAATAGTCCACTATAGACATTCTACTAACTATGAGTAACTTTGCAGCTACATGTCAACTAACTCTCATTAGAGTATTAGCAGACTGTCTGCTTAATATCTGCTAACACTTTATTTTGTTGGTCCCCCAACAGATATTCTACTGACTATAAGTAACTTGGCAACTACAAGTCAACTTATTCTCCTAACCCGAACCCTAACACCTAGTTGAAAATTTACTTGTAGTTAGTAGAATGTCTAAAGTGGACTATCGAAATAAAGTGTAACCAAATAGGTATGTAATAAAAATATGACATGCTAAATATGACATGCCTAATCACATTAATTGCAATTAAACATTTTATGCAGTTAATCACATATATCAATATTTATAAATTAAACTGATTTTAGTTACATGAATAAATTACAAATGTATTCATGTAATTAATTTATATCAATACTTTTAAATTATTTTAAAATAAAACAATCTATTTATGTAATTAAATAAATGTGATTAATTAATTAATTAAATCAAACAAATAATTGCATAGCATTCATCTAATTGAATGCAAATAAATCACATATATTAGCTGAGAAAAGCCCCAAATGAAGACAATGGATTTTATGGAAAGTGACCATACTAAATGAACACATTAAATAAACAGCTCTTATTATTATATACTTTAAAGCAACTGTACATCCTTTACTGAAGCGGTTTCTTACACTAAACATTCGTTAAATAGCTTAATGATTGTTGTCTTGGGACCCAGCTAAAAACAGGACCTGTAATGACATACTAACATCCTAAGCAGTAATTTAGTCTTTACCCCAGAGTGGGATCCGCAGAGGAAATGAATTGTACTTAATTGTCACTGCTGTAATCAGACACTATTAAGGTGGGATTGAGTAATTTGTATCATATCTGTACTTACATTTAAACTACTTAAACATTACCCTTCTATGTATTTATTGCACTTAGAGGACTTTGAATGTGACCTCACCATTCACTGCAGCTAAACAACAGCCGAAATGCATTATTTTCCTGTTATCACTGTAAAGCTGCTTTGAAACAATCTGTATTGTATAAAGCGCTATAAATAAAGGTGACTTGGCTTGACACTCTCTGTATACACTACTGATTTAATCTCCCCTCGATAAAACATTTCCATGTGTCTAGGCATTAATAAATGGAAATTGAAAATAGTGTCATCATGCAAACCATGATGGGTCTGACATTAACAAGGACGCCGTTATAGCGCACACCAGAGGAATCGAGGAGACTGTCGAGAAATCTCTCAACTGCGGTTTGGCATTTTGACATCCATGATCATTATGTTTTCTTTCAAAGCTGAGAGACCTTTTCCTCCATGCTAGGTGAGCCGTCAATAGCCATTCTGACAGTTAGAGACTCTGATCTTCGCTTGACCTCTTTCATTCAAGTCAAGAAGCAGAGATGCACAAAAGATGTAATTACATGTTGACAGAGCAGAGGGCGAAGGCAACATGAAATGGTATGTGCGACATATTTCACTTTTGTAATGTGATGTAAGCAAGATATTCAATGGAATGTGGGGCAGGACTTCATTTTGTCCAACAAGAATTGATTGGATTGTGGAAAGGTGTCTCTATATGACAGGAAGACTTTATTTTTTATTTTTTTTTATAAGACCAGGAACATTTACACAAAAACAAATTTTGATTTCAGGTTGACTTTAAAAAAAGTTATAAGATTATTCAATTCTGGTACATGACAGTAAAATGTTAAAGGTTTTAGAATGAGAATGATGATTAGATGAGGCACACTGGAAATTTGTTCCCAGCTTTCTGAGAAACTACTTCCACCGGAATCAAAATAACGGTTAAATCCTTGGCTAATGAGAATAAGAAGTCCATTAATATTGTAAAAGTAACCTTGCAAAGTTGGAGGGATTGCAAACGTGAGAAAGTAATAAATGTGGCATTATCAGCCGCCAAACATCCTGCTGTAATATTCACATTATTCAAATCCTTATTTACAACCGTAATCCTCTTTGTTCCAGATAACCTTGTCTGCATAAACATGTAGTAAAAACCTTGGTCATTTTGCAGTTGTTTATAGAAACCTAAACAATGCAGTTTATTTTTATCACTAGCAAGACAAAACTGTCTCTTAAAAATGAACATTTCAGCAGAGAAATCCTCAAGCCTGTTTGTTGCATGCATTTGATAATCCCTTTGCTATTAATTACAAACTGCGAGTTCTTTGTCCTGGCAGTTTTAGCGATTGCACCATTTTGACTCACAATTATCCACACTCACGCACCACATCCTCAACAGACAATTGAACGGCAGACTGCGCCGCCTCGACACCCCCCTGAATGATTGATGGGTAATACAATCAAATCAACAGACTATAAATGAACAGGAAAAGATGGGATAAAACGAGCAAAGCTTAGAGCTTTAGATCGATGGACTTTACACATATGCTCACAGGGCATTTCAGATTAGCCAGAGTTCCCTGTGGGTTTAGTTGTGACCCCTGCGTCCAGAAGGGCTGTAATCTGTCAGAAGGATGCCTAGTGATTAGTCTGTGGATGGCCGAGTGGAAGTTGCCCTGTGGCCATGAGTCAGAAGCTTACTTTGATCTCGGAGCATGGATGGAAAGAAAACAAGACAAGTGCTGTTTACACTCATAGTGCCAAAAGATGGAGCTGAATCAAATCAATAACTCGGCTTAAAACAAAAGAATAATCTCCATGCTAAAAAATAGGCAATATATTGTACTACCAATTCCAATTCAAATAAATATACAAAAAAAAAAACGGAATTTCTAACATTGGTTAACCATTAAACTCTCTATGGACTATGCAATAAGCTTGCATAACCTCTATAATGGTGGCATGTTACAGACACAAAAAGCTGTTTTCTATATTTCAGTGAAATATGTTGGCCAGATTATAGTGTTTTCAAATAAATTGAGCTCTTTTTTCCTCTGTCAGTCAAACAGAGGCCACTGACTCATTCTCTGGTCTCTCTCAGCTTTGGTGTTTATTTGCAGATTAAATTTGGCCATGAATTCAATGTGATGAGATAAAACAGGGTGACACTGCAGGCTGCATCTGTTTCTCTCCTGTGGAGTAGAAGTAGGAGCCATCTAGGTCAAGCATTTTGTCTTACGTCTTTTTGGCCATGTGCTTTTTTTGCTTTTCATCATGCTTTTCAATTCAAATGCAAACAAAAGCTATATCCTTGAGATTTTCATTCCTTCATTAATACATCCCCAATGACAGGGTTACAGTTTTTTCCTACATTGATTCTTAACAATAACATTTAAATCTTGATAGACCTACCATGAAAATCTACAATAATCCTGAAAAGGGATCAACCAATCAGGAAAGTCATAATGGGCCGCTTACTACCAAGCAGCGCTGAATAATGTAATTTAATCAGTTTACTATACTCTCAAACAAGTTATTTATTCAAATATTTTGTAATAATCGTCAAATATATTGTATTATATTTTATAAAAGATTCTAAGTTAGTTTTATATTGTACAGCTTTGATTCAGCATTGTCATTCGCAATGGGATGTTTGCAAGTATTAGCTTATAAAAGCATTTGTCTTTTTCTATGATTTTCAAATACTTTTTGGCATAAAATAAAATGAAAAACTGTGATTCATCTCACAGCTGGTTGGTTTGATTATGTCTTGATTATTTTTAAAATCCTAGTGGAAAGAAAAAAATAATGGGAAATATACTTCTGGATGTAACGTTTAAGTCCACTGAGAGGCGAGTTGAAAGAACCCAAGTGCAGTGAATTGAAAGTAGAACAAAATACAAATTAAACAGAACTAAACAATGACAGACTTGAACTTGACTTGAGCATAAGGAGACCAACAACTGGTGCAGAGAACAATGCATGACAAACAAACATGGCTAACTTGAGGAATAAATACAAAACTATGGGGAACATATACGACCAAAACAACCAATGACAAGATGGAACTAATGAACGTGAACAAACGAAACAAGACTGTTAACAAGATATCAGGACAATGAACAAATCAGACCATGGCACATGAAGCAAGGAAACCAATGAAAACAAAACAGAGAATGTGAACTAAGAACATGTGAATGCTCACTGTTGCGTTTTATTGCCTCTGTCTACTGATGATGTCCTTTACTAATCCTGGAACTGTCCCTGAATCCCTCTTGTTCCACAGGGAGAACTTCCTGTCCTCTAGGTTAGCACACACAAGAGAACAGAGGACTATAGCCAATTAAAAAAGGGGAGGGATGGGTGAGGACATAATATCTGAGCATGAATACGCCTACTATGTCCCAGAAGTGAACAGCCTCTGGCTTTGTTGCTGTAGGTGATGACATCCACAGAGACTCGCCTGGATTAGTTGAATTGCTGGACTGGAGCTGCGGCTCTCAGTTCATTAAGCGCCTCACTGGGAGAAGTTTAATGACAAACGCTCTAATGGTCCTTCCACAACTGACGTGGTGGAAAGTAAAAAATGTATCGAGCACTTCAGAGGCCTAAGAGAATATTTTCTCCCCTGGAGTGACCTAAAAATAGGTGTGCACGACACGTATACACCGCGTTCATGGCTTGATTAAAATCCATTCACATCCTTTATAGTGGTGGATTTTCCAAATTCTTAAGAGTATGGTTGCACTTTGAATTTGAATACGTGACATTTTGGTAAAATTATTAAAAAAATTGATTTCTAAGGTAATGTTGTGAAAACATGCCCAGGCCATATTTCACACCAAAATCAAAAGAAATAAAAAAAGTTAAATGATAAAACTTATGTTTAGTACAATTAAAATTATGTTCCGACCAGATTCTCATTACTGTGATGCAAAAAAAATAAATAAAATAAATGATTTTAATTAAGTGTAATGCAATTTTTTTTTACTCATTACCATAATGCATTTTACTTTTAGTAATTTTTCGGTAATATAGTAACTTTTGAAAGTTTATTTATCATAAAAAAAATAATGGCACCTTCCAGTAAAAAGTTTTTTCTTTTCTTTTGATTTTGGGGTGAAATATTCTGCTAATTTTTGTAACCATTTGTACTCAAAGGACCAAATGCATGCAAGTCAGCAAACAAATTGAAGGACTCAAAGAGAACTGCTTGCTAAACAGAAAGTACAATGATTGAAAAACGCGTTTCATCAAATCGGCGTGCTTGGCAATGCGTGCTTGGAGCATAATCACTGTTGTTAATCCACCCGATACTTCTCTATATTTGTCTGTATGGATAATCCGTCTTTTTTCCTCTCTTTTCTCATCGTGTTTCCTCTCTGCCTCAAAAATAGCTTAATTCTCTTCATCTTTGCCTTGGAGGGGCTGAGCAAGAAACCAACTACATTCCTCCAAGCATGTAGTAACGATGATGACTAACTAGCCCGAGAATCCAATCTCTACAGATCCCGTTTGCAAACAGTTCCTTGGAAAGCCAAGCAGTACTTTGTATTTCGACATTAGATTTACATGTCGACCCTCTTTGCCAGGCGATCTCACAAAGGCTTACAGCGTTGCATTAAAGTAAAAGCTGCTCTCCCCGGAGCAACGCTGTCTGTCACAATGAACATATTAGTAAGCATGAGTAAGTAACTATGGGCTGCCCAGTCACCTAAATTAATCATTCAGGACTGGGCACGCAATAGAAGGGTCCAAATGTCTAAGACCACTAGTGATTTTTTTTTCTATTGTTAATATGGAATAACAATTTGAGTGAAAAGCTGAATTAAGTATGAAGAAATGTGAATTTTATAATTTCTTAGTGTTTGGTAAATCTAAATTTTGCTTTAATCACAGCTACACTGAAAATGAAACAATTATATTTATAGTATATTTAAAATTCAAGTATATTCAAACAAATAAATTACTAAATAAATGGTCATTAAATTACTGCATAATAACTTCAAGTATGTATGGAACAAGAAAGGAAATAAATAAATTATATATTTTGAGTAGAGTATATTTAAAATAAGAGTGTATTTAAATAAGTGGCCTTCAAAATTTCATAATTACACCATGTATGCATCAAAAGGTAATGTATGTGCTTACAAGATGTGCTGTATTTACATAACTACACAACTAATTTTAAAATTAGTGCAATAGTCCTATCCTCAATTTAATGTCTCCTGGGTTTGGAGTATAAACAGCATATTTAATGCAAACAAATCCAGACTTTTAATGGGTTCTAGCATCATGTTGTTTGTCACCTTGGAGCCTGGCATTGATCAAGTATAGGTCTGACACCATGGAAGGTTGTGTTAAGGCAGGATAAATCAAGATCCATTACATGTGACATTTTTATAATTGATAGATACATGTAACATACATGTAATAACTGAGCCCTCTGCCCTCATGAGAGGACCAGACTGCTAAATACATGTAAAAATCCATCAAGCGTGCTCCTGTTTGTTTTGACATGCCTCATTGCAGCTGAAATACACAGTTTAATCAGAATTTTCCAAAGCTGCAACAGTCCTATTCCGCACAGATTTGAATGTTCCTGGGATAGGCAGGATGAGAAACCGCCATGTGCACGAATATATGTGTGTGCAGAACGCCTGAAACTGTCTGAGTAAGAGAAGAAAGTTGGAGGTGTGCCATGTGTTGGCTCAGCAACCCCAAACTGCTTGTTCTCTTAAAGCACTGAAAAAAGAGAGAGAGAGAGAGAGAGAGAGAGAGAGAGAGAGAGAGAGAGAGAGAGAGAGAGAGAGAGAGAGAGAGAGAGAGAGAGAGAGAGAGAGAGAGAGAGAGAGAGAGGATATTCAAACATTACTGTACTCGCCAAACAGTACACAGATGTCTGCAGGCCAATGAATGCAAAAGGCCTTTTAATAAACATCAATAATCAAGTTTAAAGCTTTATTTTAAAATTACAAATTACATTATGCTGCTAACAGACACAATATATGAAGTTATATTAAATAGTTTTAGTAATCAGCAACTTTATAATAACTTGCATTCGGGCATAAGATTTTGGTTTGTTGGCCGAAACTGTATTTTTACACTCAAAACAATTAACAAAAATAAATAAATAAATGCAATTCACTCAAACATTATTTATAATAAATATTATATACTGCCACTAAAACTAGATTGTAAGCCATGGAGAAAGACAATATTCTTATCAGTTAGCAGCATTTGAAAATAACTTTTCCGACTATAGAACAATTCAAAAGGATTTTTTTCGGTTACTATTATTCTAAAATAGTTTCTAATCCATCTTCCTTAAATATTTTTTGTAATAGAAACTATTTGAATGTACACTTAACTACACTGAAAAAAAATGGCTTTGAAAAAATTTTTACTCCGAAATTGCAAGTAAATTTCACAAATAATTATTTCCCAACTGTTTACATTTACTTAAAACATACCTGACTGTGTTTACATGAATACTCGCCAAGACCGGCATTTTGACATTATTTTGTGTGTATTTGACTGTTTAAGGCCAATAAGCGAAAAAAGAACTCCATTTAGTTCATAGAGGCGGCTTTATGTGCAATAAGCGCAATCCCTCACCGAAATTCAAACCCTGTAAGACCAACAATATTCATCCAGAGCAAATGAAACGAGTGTAAGGGGAGGCGGGTTTGTGTGTCAACTCGCTGTCGGAGAGATGAGAGCGAGAAAGCGCAGCTGGTATCATGAATATATTGGTTTCAGATATTTCAATATGTATATTTGTATTATTTCAGATGACTTTTTAAAAGACTACAATTGAAAAATGTATTTTTTATATATAAAATTCAACTCACCAAAGAGGCTAGTAGGAGTGACTGTGTTACATGCCAATTCTGAAATTCACCTGGCTGGTGTTAATGTCAAGCCCTGCTGGCAGGTGATAAAACAGGTGAAAAAGCCATATAAAATACCAAAATATCATAGATAGAGCTCTTGGCTTGGGTTGGTAAGCAATAACTCGGAACTCATCACATTGCAACATCCTAGCAACCATAAAAAAACATAGCAACATCATGGAAACCATCTACAACACCATAGCATCATGGCAGTGATTTTTGCATGAGCAATCACCTGTTTTCTTCACAAAACATATTCAATTGAATGGTTTAAAAAGAAATCTCAAAATGGTCCACTTTTTATTTGAAGTCCAAACAAACGCACATGGAATTACCATAAGTAGGATTAATAAAAATGCCTTTGAGCGCCGTAACTCATTGATGCTGTATAAATGTATGTAAAAGCATGCCTGTGTGCATTATCTCTAATGGCATACCAAGAGTTCATACACTCTCACAACTAACAGGAACGTGTCCTTTCTATAAATGAAAGTGCACAAGAGAAGTATAGTGTACTATAAAGGAGTTTTAATTGATAAATATCTGAATTTAGTCACAATTCAGTTCTGCACTGAAACGCTGTGGGTAAACCATCACAGAAACAGGTGCTAATGATGCGTTTCAGCTCTGCGACTAAGGCTGATTATAGCATATAGGAATGTATAATAAATTGAGCATAGATGAGGGCCATTACACTGTCATAGTAATTATGAGAATCATCCCCAACTCTCAAAATGTGACCGTTTCACTCGCTGAACTTCATGGCTTTTATTCATGAGATGAATATGGCTGGTAGAACACAATGTACAGTGTTGTGAAGGGGCCCTTTGGAGAAATTTGACACTGGAAATGAGATATTTGATGGCAATTGTTGTGATCCTGCTGTGGCCATTTCCTCTTATTGATCATCTTCATCAATAAATGTCACTTGACAGCGAGTCCTTATAAGTGACCGGCACTTCTTTCTACCTGCAGTGGGTGTAAAAAAAAAAAAAAAAAAATGTTTAAAATTCTAATTCAACCGTTTAGAGGAAGCCAGCTTGACTCTGTGATTATGCCACTGTGACATTTCTAAACTATAGAAAAGTTTTGTTGGATAGCTCATGTTTTCTGACTCACTGAGCCGTCACGTTTAAAGTTAAAACCTGGCTCTTAACTTTCCCCCGTCATTTAATGTCATCTCTATACGCCTATCCATATTTTAAGCACAATTTTAATGGCCTATATTACAAATCTAATCTATTTTGCCAAAATAAGTTAAAAAAATAAAATACTAAAAATAAAATTCATCATTTTAAATGCTATAGTATAAGTGAATTTAGGCATCACAACATTACCATGTACAGTATGCAAAATGGACATTTATTTTGAGATTAAAGACTAAAGTTTACATTTAACATTGTAAATGTACAATAGTACTTTTAAAATAAATATTTTATTGTAAAAAAAAAAAAAAACTTGTATTAGGCGATAGATGACTGCAATGATAAATGTAAAAATAGTGGAGACGTGCATGCACAAATAAATATCCAAACATTCTTCTGCGGATTTCCACAGACTTTCATATATAGCCTATCGGCTAATAAAATATGAATGTAAAACTCTCCAACTGGAAAATGACAAGATTTCAGTATGAGTCACAGGGAACTTGTGTATTTTTCATAAAAATGATCATTGGTTTCAAGGATTCACTGACTGAGTTGAGTGAAGTCCCTGCAATTCTCTATAAAGCTTAGTTTCTTTCCCAAAAGTGAACATAAATTCCCATCACTGCCTCATTATGATGACCCAACTCTCAATACTGACACTCACTTGGTGCTTTCTCCTGCAATACTTGTGGCTCCATCTTCCCCCATAAAGTGCAGCAGTAATCTGGTTAGTCACATTGCACAGTCTCTCTGTCCACTGCCTGGCAAATCCTAAAGTAATTTAGACTTAAAAGAAGAGGAGGTGGTTTGTGTTGCTGTGACTGACTGCCACATAGAATTTCACACCACTGTGTTTTGTAATGCTCCACTGCTGTTTACTGTCATTAGATCAAATCCCGTCACTAGCTTGCGCCTGCCGGAGACTCGCCACGGTGTTGAAAGGTTTAAACAGGGTGCAAAACACCCACTTCAACACCATACTTAATCTGACATTAATGCTCATTAAAATTCAACAACCTTTAGCCTTGGAGCAATGCCTGTCGTAATCATGATGCAATGAATATGTAGATGAAATGCTGTGTTAAAAGTGAATACTCAAAGAATTGGTTTACAAAGATTCCAAACTGAACTGCATTGTTCACATTTCTACTGTTACTTTGTTCATTTGAGAAATATTTGCCGTGACAGCTGAGGCAGGAGGGAGATTTTTCTCTCATTGAAATTCAAGCAATCCTTGAGTGACTGAAAAAAAGAAAAAAGATATTCACACAGATTTGACTCTATACCACTCACATACTCCCTGGAAGGCTGTAAACATCACAGACAAGTGATGCAAATTAGAGAACCGGAACAAATTAGATTTAAATTAAGAATTGTTGTTCTATTACCGGTACTATTGGTGTTAATGAATGATTCAGTAGAATCAGTTTGAAAATTGACTATTCAATAGAATCAATTCAGAAATTGTGTCCTGGGGGTTGTTTTTAAAACTGAACTTAAATGAAAGAATGAAATGAAACAGATTTTAAAATAAAACAGCAGGTGAAGTAGAAAGCAGCTTGAACAAGCCTATTCAGCTCAACACCAGGCAGGTTACAGATTTCTACCACCTTTTCTATCACCTCACTTCAAAGGTCGTCGTGTGAGATCACGTTTTGGCCCCTGCCACTAAATGCTTGTTACAGGAACTCACAGCAGCCACTGGGGTAAGATGGCAGCGGGCTGACTCTGTAAGGAGCTGAACAGAGAGAGGATTTTACCACGACAGTTATCCCAAAATCACTCCTCCCCACATCATCTGTCTATTGAACAGCACTGAAACAGAAATGGGTCACTAAGCGAAATGGGTCACTAAGCATTTGTCAGACAAACCCAATTTGATGTGAGCTTGTGTCTGCAAATCTGCTTGCAAACTTTTTCCTCAAGATGAAACATTTAGTAGACAAATATTATGATGCAATTTCACTAAGAAATATGTACCTAAATCCCAAGAGACTATTGTTGGCTGGTTTAGAAACAAACAAAAAAAAACTGTTCTTCCAGAGCTGGAACTGAGCATCTGAGTTAAAAATTAAGTTATTTGGTGTTTCAAAACAACAAATGCAGCACAGACACAACAATATATTCAGGCCAACCAAAACAAAATTAATGGGTGGTTCACAAAGGACACATTCTTTTTGTTATTTTTTTTAACTGTAGGTCTGTGTAAACATGCAAGACTGATGCCTTTGATGATGTTTTTTCATCGTCTTGCACCAGTGTTGTTTTTGAGATGACAAAAAAAAAATTTGTTTGAACAGCCCCTAACAGACAAAACGTGCAAACAAAAACACAAACAAAAGACTGTTTTGGCTTTGAAGCGCTAAACGTGGTGTGCATGTGTTGTGTATTTAGTGTTTGTCCTCTGTGCCTATTTGTACAAGCACACTTGGACCATGAGTCATCAAAAGCCCTTCCCTGTTCTGCTTTTATATATGAATGCATTGCTTGTCCATATAGCTGGCAGAAAACGATCTCTGGATTAAGGATTATGACTGCTTGATTTAGGCCACAGAGACTCGAGATTACCAATGCGAAACACGGATGCTTCGTGTATATAGTAGATACAGACTTGTTTGGTTTTAATCAGATTACATTTGGTAGATGATGGGGATTTCTGAGGCTATAGGAGACTAGAATAAAGACATGTCTGCACCTCACAATAAATATACTACAAGTTCTTCCCTCCTGGTAATCTGTATATGGTAAAGCCACAGTCTTTATTAGACTTCAGCTTGGTGAATACTACAAACGGAAGCACAGATGCCACTGACTGCAAACCCTGAAGACTTTTGACCTACGTGTCCAATCCCAGATGAATTCAACAGGGAACACATTTGGACAGTCGAAAAAAACAACCTTTCCTTCCCCCAACAAAAACAATGGAAAATCTAATCACAGATATTATTGTATGTTCTGATCATTTGGTTAAGGCTCAGTTATGGCCCAGTTAACTCCTGCTGGTAGATGCAGTACCTTCATCAACAGACAAAAAAAAAACAACACTGCAAAATGGGAGTAAACCATTGTCAAACTTCTGGGGGGTTGCACGCAAGCCACAGAAACTGTCATTGAGATCAATGAAAAAGCTGATGACAGATGACTTTCTCCAGGTATTATAGATGACCTTGATACAGACAGATTGTTTCAAACATAGAGTCACCATGGTGAGCTGAAAATAAGGACCAATTTCCTAGTTAAAACAGCAAGACACCAAACAAAGTCATTTCAGCTGGACACGGCTGTCTGGCCTCCACTGGCATCTCGTTGAGAAGTCTTACAGCTTCATCATCTCTCTCTTGCTTGTTCCCTCCGAGATGGAAATATCCTAACTCTACCGGAGCTTGTGGCTGGTATTTGGAGGAACGAGCGTCAGCGGTTGGCGTCTTATCAGCTCAGTGCACGCAGTCGAGGGACAGTCTGGAACGCCCAAGGTCACCGCTGTCTCACATCTCAAAAAGAACAGAAACAGCAGAAAACAGTGTTTTGGATGCTTCCCTTCTTTTATTGATAGCGCCACCACTGCTAAGGGGATGCGTTTTAAGTTTCCGCTTAAAATTCAACCCAACATCCCTTGGTATAGCTTATGAACGCAAAGGTGTTGCAGGCAAGATGAGGGCTGAATGTGTTAGTTTATGCATGTCCTATTTGCAACTACACATATATTAACTCCATAGGAGATGCCACAAACCAACTGGTGTACCAGATACTTCAAAGAGCATAAATAAATAAAAAATCCTCAATAAAAGAGAAATGTGTTGAAGTGATTACTAAAGCAACCAAAATAACATCGCTGCCCGTCTCAGAAATTCTGTTCCGGTGCCTGATACAAATACTCGTGCATGATGTCACTGCTTGTGGGCGTGGTCTCAAGTCTGGGCACACCCACAATCTTACGAGGAATGCAGAGCTGTTCAGCTACAGGGTTGAGGGACGTTTTGCCACATAGCGCTTGTCGTGGGACGCTGGTGGGTTTTCACACCTGCACAGCCAGTGGCAAATCATTCGCACTGGTGTCAGTGTCTCTCACCTCTGTTATCACATACGGCAAGCTGAGTGACACTGCACCTCTGCACTCTTCCCATAGTTCCTTTCTCAGATTCAGCCACCAACATAATAGCAACCCACAGATCCTCAACACTGCTTATTGCTTGCGTGGTTTAGCAGGTGACTCAGTGACATAAGGCCCAGGCAAATGTGGTTAGATATAAGAAATATAAGAGGTACAGATGGGTATTTAAAGCAAATTAAACAAGCAAATTTAAAGGAATATTTTGGATAAAATACAAAATAAGTGTCTGTGTTTGTTGCAATTTATCATAAAAATGATTTTCAACTCATCCCAAACTAGGACTGGGTATCAACAACTACTTCATTATATGATACAATAAACATGATGAAACAATAAATGTCAATGCAATGCAGCACAATATCAAAATTAGATTATACCTGAAACTGCCTCATCATTTTTCTTTCTCACACGCTTACTTCGCTTTTGTCCAGTAATTTTGTTATTGTTAACTAAAACTACAACTAAAACTATTAAAATAATTTCCATTAATTTAAATGAAATTGAAATAAAATCAAATCTAAATATTAGATGAAAAACTAATGTTGCTAAAGTTGATGTACTAGAGTTGCTAAAACTGAAATAAAAAATAAAGCTAAATAGAAGTAAATAAACTAATAAAAATGACAAAAGCACAACTTAAATTAAAATGGAAAAGACAAAATAAAAGACGGCAAATCAAAATAAATAAATACTATAATAGAATATTCTTAATACTAAAATAACACTCTTGTCCAGTACCAAGTGTACACCTTTTAGATGATCTGCTTCTTTACTTAAGTGTAGGAAATTATATAACTGAACAAACAAATAGAAATATCGATTCAAGTATATTAAGTATCAATGCAATACTGTGAGAAATTGTATCACAATATATTAATATGCAATCGCATCGGCACATCCCTTGTAAAAACAAAGTGATTGTTCACTTTCTCCTGTGTTGTCGGACAACCTAAATGACTCAAATTTATTTTGTCAACAACAACATATTCCTTCCAGACCTTAATAAGATCCTTAAATAAAACCTCTTTCCAATACTCCCCACATTAAATTTGCATTTAATAATGTTAATTATTAAGGATGTTAATCGTTATCTTTTAACGACAATCAAAACCACTAATTCAAATGTACTCTGCTGATGAAAGATGAATACCTTGAATTGGTTCCATTAATCTATTTTATTAAACTTAAGATGTAAGTCAGCTAATAAAACGGCATCAAAAATAAGGTCAAAGATGCAAAAGCATCAAAAACCTCAATGGACACACGGTTGTTTTGAAGTCTGACTAAAGTTGAATAGTTGACTGCAAGTCAAGTGGTCATCAGAGATAGTTGAGAGTAAGAGTTAAGAGGTGAGAGGGGTGACAAGAGGTTCATCTAAGCGGCCGTCCGTTGATCAAGCGGCCAACTTGTAATTATGTTAGGAGAATTTTCATGAATTTCATTTTTATTAATTTTAGTCCAAGCTAAACAATATCCTGAAAGGGACCAATTTAGTAAGAAGCAACAAATAAAATAATAAAATGGTGAATACAATTAAATAAATAAAAAATAAAATTAAGGCACAGTAGTAAATATAATATATATATATATATATATATATATATATATATATATATATATATATATATATATATATATATAAAAAGAATATTAAAAAAAGATTCTTCAAAACAAAATTCACAGAACAACAAGCAGACATGTCTAGAGAGTGTGAATAAATAATGACTTCTTATTTTTGGGTGGACTAATCTTTTATGTCTCCTGAGCTATGAAAGAGCCATTTATGTCCAAAAAAAATAAAAATAAATAAAAGTCCTCTGGGAACGTAGATTCAATTGACTTTCAGTTTCCTTTTTAACCGATCACACAAGAAAAGGACACAAGCCACCTGACAGCTGTGAATGCATGAAACCGCACGGCTCTCGACCAAATTTCCTTGACTGGTCAACAGCCACACTGTGCTCGCAGAAACCAAGGCGCCATGCTAATTTTTATGAATGTAAAAGCTTCTCTGTCTCCCCGATTCCGCCGTCCTCCCTCCTCCCATCTCGCACCCTTCGTGTCTTTCGGTCCTGTGGGTTTTGGCCGTCCTGCTTTAAAGCTGTGCTGTGATGTGTATGGAGCCAGACTGCACTATGGGGGATGCCAACTGAGAGAGGAGGTGACAGTTTAGCACACAGACAGGAGAGAGACAAAGCCATTTAAACACACCGCAGGGCAGATTGTCCTTTGGGCTTTTAGCTCATCTATGGAGTGAGAGTGTGTGTTTATATGCAATTTTCCTGAATGTCAGATAAAGCCTATTTAGTTTCAAAGCATTGCGTCGTTTGTACCTATAATTTGTTTTTTGCATGAGATTGCTGAGCTTTCTACATTGACAGCTTGACACATTGTGTTAAAAGTCACACTGTGCATCTGAATGACATGCACAGACATCTTAACCTAACAATTACTGTAAAACGATTAGTAAACAGATGCACAGTCGGTCGCTTCAAATTTGCACATTCGAATGGCGCAGAACCTCAGTGTCCACAAGACAAGATCTGCTTTCTCTAAACAAGCGCGATACACAGCATGATACACAGTACAGAAAATGCCTCCAACAGGATTTAAATCTAAGCATTATGCTTAACCTCATTCATGTCTGAACAAGCAAGGAAACACCACAGATGGTGAATACAGAATCTATCATGACCTCACGGATCGGGATCAGACTAGATGACCTGAAAAAACTTGATGTACTGTATATTTCTCTTACTCTGGATCTGCCCTCTTTTAATAGGTTCAGCCTTCTTTTGTACGCATTATGAAATCTTTGGTCACTTATGTTTCCACATCACTTTGGAAATTTTTGGTCACATGTTTTTGGTAACTATTAACTACAACTTTTGTCTCAATAAACTTCTAATTACTGCTTATTAATAGTTAGTAAGTTAGTTGTTATGTTTAGGTATTGGATAGGATTAAGGGATGTAGAATATGGACATGCAGAATAAGGCATAATATGTGCTTCATAAGTATTAATAAACAGCCAACAGGATTTGAACCCGGCCCCCATGCATACCATAAAATTACATCACTAGAGTATCATGACTCCCAGTCTTAGGAAGAAGTGCCAGAACTGTCACTGGTGCCACCTCAAGAAAAAAGTTTTAAAAAAAGAAAACAAGTGTTAAAAGTGTTACACAAAAGCAAAATTGTGCACTAGAGGGTTAAATATATTTGATCCATTTTTAGGCCTAAGAGCAGTGCAGATATTAGCAATCTCTGTCGGCTAAATTTTCTCCCTCCCATCATTTCTTTCGGCTTAGCCTGATGCTCAGTATGCAAATCCACTGCCGTGTGCGAGCGATCATGCGTCGGTCCAGTTGACAGCAGCATGCAAATGTGCCGTCCCATAATCCCAATATGAAACAAAGAGCATGCAGCTCCCTCACCCGTCATCATGGGATACAAACGGGAATGAGTGGCAGTGAATAGGAGGAGAGGTGACTGACCAGGATGCATTTGCCTTTAAGCCCCTAGCGGCAAACACGTTTGTGGTTGCGAGCGTCTCGCAGCACGTAGCCTTGCTCACGCGAATGCGACAGAGCTTTCACATCTGCATAAACATTGTCAAACGGCTGTCACATCAAATAGCTCTGCGTTTGCCTGTTCTGTCCCCTGTTGTTGATTTTGTGATGACTGTGTGGAAAAGGCACATGAGGGACGGATGCAGTGACTGACAGCTGGCAGAGGCTTCTCGGTTTCACTCAGCATTTTCCATAGCTGTGCCGTTCTGCTGTCAGACCCATGACCAGGTTTGGATGATTAAGCAATATACCGAGCAAGAGTGCTGTTGTACTGAATATTAGCATGACTGTGATTCGGCTATAGGTAATTCATAGTAATGCGGATACTTAGAACATCACAATTATGAGCAGTGTTATTATTGTAAATTAAATTGAATCAGTTGTTAACATAATTTGAAAAAACTGAACCTAAACTACAATACATTTTAATGACTCCAAAATGTATTAAAATTAAATAGGTCACACATTAAACACATATTATCACTAATATGATATTTTAAAGGTTCCTAATTTTGTTTTCTACAATATATTCAAAGTCAAAAAAACATTTTCTCAAAATATACATTGCACATCTCCTCATTTCTCTTCAAAGAGTCTGAAAACGGTTTGATTGAAGATTCAATTTTTTTCACTGTATCAATTCCAGTGCGAGTCCTCAACCTTTTGAACAGCATGTAAAGGGGATTTGCAGGGCTGAAAACTGCATCTTCGCGAAATGTCGGCAACACGATCCAAACTCTTCCAGGCCGCATCTACAACTACAGTGTTTAAGGGCTGGTCAAATGAAATGTTGTTCATAGGCCACCAGTGAAGACCATAGGCTGGCAGTATGCAAATTTGTTACATTGTTACATAGATATGTAACATGAAGTGAGACTGGAATTGCTGACGACCTGTTTCGGCAGTTCAGAATTGATTCTTTCTTTTGTCGTGCATTTTGATCTTTAAAACTTTGCAGACCTTTTACATTCACAAACAGCTATATTACACACTGAATGAAAGGTAATATATCCGAAAAAGCATAATATTAATACGGGTACTAATTTTACTTTAAGATATATGGTATATTATAAAACCACAACAGCATTACACATTTGCAAATTATAACATTTAGCACATTAACTAAAATACTAAAGCTATGTTTTTTTTTTTCCATTTCTAGTTTGTTTTGTATAGTTTGGTTTTTAACACCATTATTTAACGCCACCTTTCCCAGCTCCACCTGTATAGATCTGCTATTTCATTATTGCTAATGTACAGCAGCAGTATGTCCTACATCAGGCTTTGTTTTTTACCAAGCAATACAGACTGAAAGCTAGTCTGAAACAGACTATGTTCCCTATGCCTAATCATTCTTCTCCAGCTCCAATCCAGGCTTTACATTTTACCATGTTAAACCCTGCTTCAGGAAAGAGAGACATCTCGCTCTGGACAAAATTTGGTTCCATTCCATACCACTTACGTATTGTGGTCTGGAATGCTGCAAACACAGACAAGTGGACTAATCAATTTTTTTAAATGTCCATGTGCTGTTGCACTTTTCATCAGAACTCTTGGAACTGGAACTCTCTGATGTGTAATTAAAAATAGAATGCTGTATGTTTGTGCATTGGACTGTGAGCATCAAAAATTATGGCGTGTGACAGGAGTAAAAAGTTGATGCTCCAAATGTTGCTTTTAAACCAGTTGTGCACGATTTATGAAGTGGCATACTTAATCAGATTGAAATTCAAGCCCTGTTGAAAGCAGTCAGTGCATAACAATCCCCCAGAATGCCTTTTCTTGAGTTGCATCGGAAATTAAATAAAAAGGTCTGCCGTAAAAGTGCTGAGTTACATGCCTCTCCTCGTGTTCAATGCCTGTCAGCACTCATGATGCTTCGTCACCAGAGCCTTCATGCGGCGTCACGCAAATCGACACTTCATTGATGTAATGCACAGGACTGCGACGCAGCCTGAAAGATAGGCTGTCATCGAGCTCCCGCCATCAGCTCCATAGAACCGCTCAACCTCGACACTTAATTAAAAAACACTTATTTTTTCATCTCTGCTAGTCCTCCCTTTCATTTCTCTTTTCTATGCGAATGGTGATTGGCAGGGGGTGATTCACAAGGCCAGTTTCAATAGACGACTCATCTAATCATACACGCATGTTCTTTTTATCTGCACTATAATGCATTTCCTGTATTATTACTTTCTTTTTAAGCAGCATAAAGTCCTGAGGTCAGAGAGGACGTTATGTCCAGACTGAATTTGTACGCTTACTTATTCCAGCGGTGACCGTATATCCAAGCTTTCTGATGGTGAGATATGGATTTATAAAGATCATTTTACTGCGCTTCCAGAACGGCATGTTTGTGGTTGTTCAGTTTAACCTTCTGGTCTGTAAGATTTGACCCCTGATTTATCAAAGTACACAGCCAGCATGCATAAATTCAGATGCTGCTTTCTTCTCTGAAACAAGCAGATCTTATTTGCTGATACCATCTTTATCTCTGAGCCGAACAGGAGGAGATTATAAGGTATACAGAGTATAAACTTAACTAACCTTATTTCATGGCCTGAATATTGATTCAAAGCAATGCCTTTCACCATATATATATATATATATATATATATATATATATATATATATATATATATAAAAGTGTAATGTGCTGTATTAAATTGAATGCAACAATTTACACAAGAATTGTTTTACAATTAACGATTTTGCACAATAATTAGTACTGAAGTAGCAAAGGTACTTCAAGGAAGGTTAGTGCACTTATATTACCAAGCAGCTAATATCTACTTTGTCACAATTACATTTCAATAGCCTTTTTCAAAACAGAAATGAAGTCGGATAACAATGATAGCATAAATTCTGTACAACATTTTAGATAAAGATGGTATCAGCAAATAAAATCTGCTTGTTTCAGAGAAGAAAGCAGCATCTGAATTTATGCTTGCTGGCTGTGTACTTTGACTGGTGCATCTAAACAGTGATTGGCTCTTTTAACTGTAAGACAGGACTATGGATAGCATATTCCGGGTAACAGTTTTTCCCATTTATATAAGTGGCATTGGAAACACTGAGCTAAAGCAGAAGGAAGCATTAGCGTATCATTAAATGTAGAACTTGCCCTCAGCTGAAATTGATAATCTGTCATCATGGTGCACTGCTAATGGTTCTGTTGCATTTCTACTTCAGGAAATACACACATTATTAAAAACATATGCTTAACATAAAATATTTCTCACTGCAGAGCCAAATGACGTCCAGCTCTCTGGAAATAACAGGTGTAACTTGACCTAATTATATTTAGGGATTGGGTAAGGTAAGGGTGTGGCTGGACCTTTAAGCTCCTCCCATTATGTAGAGAGACGGGGAAGACTGACGTCAAGCTACACCCATTTGCTCTGCAGTGAACAGCCTCTCAAAACAAAGAACCCAATGGAAATCTGTTTCTGAATTGTACATTTGCCTTCAGTGTAAACAAAGTGAACAGGACATCTTATTTTCCGTATCCTTTGGTTTGCCTACTGACCAAAATATGCTGGCACGATTCATTGTCCTCAAGGACATGATGACTTCCCTGATGGCCAGTCGATAGCGTCACGTCAGCACAGTGTATGACTGAAGTGCCAGCTGTCCGTCACTCAACAATTCCCACAGTGGGTCACTAAGTGAGCTCTTATTGACATGTCCAGCTGTAACCTCCCTCAGCCTATAGCCTCAGTCCATCCCCTATCACTGACACTATCGCTTTACACGGCCGGATTGGCAGATCCCACAAGACTGACAGCAACTCTGACCACCGGGGAGCAGAAAGACAAAGACAATGAGGATAACTGACAGTGAGCTGAATAACATAGGGAGTATAAATGTACACAGATAACTAAACTAGACACAGGTGGGACTAATCAGTAACCAAGATTGGTTACTGCTAAAAAAGTATATTCTATATAGTATGAATGTAATCTGGACGTAGTACATTCGCCATGCTGTCATTATCATGTGACCTACCAGCTGCAGTATCATCGCTTCACTGCCATTCACAAATCCTCTCCCGTGGCCTCATGGGATAGTTTTTTTCTCTTCTGGCTTTGGGTAGAAAAGTAAAGTGTCGAGTAAAGTGTCCATCGTATGCACACTTCAGAATCTCACTGCAATGTAATTTAATCTTACTTCTTTTGTCACACACCGTTTATCGCCTACTATATAGTAGGGAAGTATGCGATTTCAGATGCAGCCAATGAAACTCAATGTGACCCTGGCAAAACGTATAAATTAAATTAAAACATAAATGAACAAAACAAAAATACTGTGTAGTATGCACTTTTAGGAGAAAATTATTAATTAAATTCAAATCTGAATGAACAAATGTGACTCTGGTCACATGGGTCAATTTTTTTTTAAATTGAGATGTATACATCATATGAAAGCTGGATAAATAAGATTTCCATTGATGTATGGTTTGTTAGGATATGACATTATTTGCCCGAGATTCAACTTGAAATTTGTATTTGATACAATTTGAAAATCTGGAATCTGAGGGTGCAAAAAAAAAAAAAAAAAATTTGAAACATTGAGAAAATCGCCTTTCGTGATTGTGCTGCATTCACTCACAAAAATAAAATGTTTTATATAGGCTATTTACTGTGGGAAATTTATAATATATTATATTATTTATTTATTATATATAATTTTGACCCATACAATGTATTGTTGTCTATTGCCACAAATATACCCGTGCGACTTGTGACTGGTTTTGTGTTCCAGGGTCACAAATAACAAAAAAACTGTGCAACACTGTGTGCTGCCTACTGTAATAAAAATAGTATCGGAAATATGATAAACGTTTCAAACAGTAATATGCAATATTATCACATGACCACATTTGTATTTTTAATTCAGTTAATCCAGCTTTCTCAAATTAAATGGTTATTTTGAATTTTCAATCAAATTTTGTGGAAAAAAAGACATCTTGGCATAATGAATAATGAATAAATCAAACCTAAAATCGAGGCTGTGATTACTTCATAAAACAGGAAGTGATATGTCAAATCATGAGCATTGTATTGTGGTATATCGTATCCCAGCAAGAAATGCATATTTTAAATTTGCATACCCCTCACAGTGCATGTACTGCAGAAATATTGTAGCATGCTATTCCCAACATAGCACAAGACTTGTAAGTTCTGCCAACTACATGCAGTCTTACATCCACTTTACCTTGTAAACAGTCGCACACATGGTCCTCCTGAGTATACAGCAAATAAGTATGATGTTCTTCCAGCTTCTCCCATCCCGTCTTCTGTAATCTAATTTTAGTTCACAATTGTTTTCTCCCCAGTGGCGGTCGACAAAGGGGTATAATGAAGTTAAGCTATATTACCTTCAGGGGCCATTCCAAACAGAGAGGGAAAAAAGAGAAACACAGTAACAAAAAAAAAGAAAGAAAAAAAAAATTGTAATCCCTTCCCAAAGCCAGGAGAGAAAAAAATGACCACATGCTGCACTAAAACATGCAGACTCATTTCAATGAAGAACATGACATTTTATAGACTGAATCAGTTTGACATATTAGATCCAGAAAAATAGAACCACATTTGAGGATAACAGAAGTTTATTTCCAATGAATACTGGAGGGGAAAGTACTGTCCAGAAAGATGAAACAGAAAAACAAAGCCACAAAGATTGTGGCTGATGGCAAAACTTGACAACACTTTTTTTGTGGTGTCGTTCTGTGCAGCTATTGCAAAAATTGTAGTTTTGGCTACTTCTAATGAGCTACTGAAGAAGAAATGAAAATCAAGAAAACTGTGCCTTGGCATAGCGGTTAGCGAAGAGCAATAAGCCGTGATGCTCATGTGACAATCGGAGGTTTGATTCTGCATTATGTCATGTCTTAACCCGTTTCCTTCTCTGTTTGCCCTTTTAATTCCTGTTCCTGTCAACTAAAACATATTGAAGAAATAGAACAAAAATTCTCCAAAACACACTTTCAGATATGACTTAAAGGAGGAATGCTATTAAAATGAGGGTGCGACAAACGATTCAGGCTAATAACCAGCAAATCTGTATTTTCACTGTTACTTGATTCTCTAAATTAATAAACCACTATCCACTCTGACTCACGTCTCATTATTCGCATTCTTTTAAAAAATGGCAACTGTCAAACTAGTGCAAATAAAGCTGGCGCACATTATTCCTCAAGCAATATCCCCGCTATCATTTCATTTGTTCCTTAGCAGTCAAATTTGCATGTGCTCTCTGCAATACATCTCATTCCAGACAAAAGCATTCCTCTAACAATGATGCAACTCTCCGAAGCATCCTCTCCAAAAGGTCAGAGATGAAAAGAGGCTTGTGTTTCCCGCTCTGATTCGATTGCCTGTAAACAATGTCGTCGTATGACTTGAGACACGTTTGACATCATCTGGATGGGATGTCGACAAGGGCTCTCGGGGTCTGGGTTGGCTAAGACGGCACAGGGATTTAGCCAAGAAAGTTTGTGTTCATTTTCATCACATTGATGGTTGGCATGCAAATCAGTTTCTCCTGAGCAGGTGCGACCATTAGTTTCCTGTCAGAAGGGAGCACATGGCCATTTTCTCGACCTCATGTTCATAAAGTAGACCTTCATTTACCATCATTCAGTTAACATATGTTTGTAAGACCCCAGGGGCCTCATGTATCAATCTTGCGTACGCACAAAAACTTTGCGAACGCCAGCTTTCACGCTCACGGTAGGATGTACTAACAGTGAAATTAACGCGAGAATGTGCGTTCCTCCACGCCAATTTCATGTCTGGCGTACGTACATTTCTCATAGTTTTTGTTCGTTGGCGACTCTTACAGGCAATGAAGTTAAGTTGCAAACATTACACAACGAATTGTTCTACAAGTCTATCGCACTACCACCTGTGGGATGCATTGCTATTAATTTGCAATTTATAAAATAATTTACATATATTGTCACAGGAGCCTTATGGGAATATTCTATCAAATATGCAATTAAGTAAGAACATATAAAAGCATATGATATTCCCATATGATGCAGTTGACCAGCCAAATTTGCAATTTGCAGCGATAGCCGGTTTTCCTAATGTAATCGGAGCGATCGACTGCACACGCATTGCTATAAAGGCGCCATCTGAAGAAAAATTTGCATATGTGAATCGGAAACATTTCCATTCAATAAATGTGCAGATAATATTGGTTACCTTCGTGGCAGTCCTGTAGTAAATCCGAGTCTCCCACATCAGCGGATACTACTCCAGAGAGTAAAGTGTCACCCATAATTGAGGCAATTCTCTGACCCCTTTACCACTGCTTGATCTGCCCACACTTTGTCGGTGCGCAGCAGTTCTCCATTTAACGTCCACCTTTATATCAGACCATTTTTTTTAAGGTCATTTACAGTGCGACTTTCAGATCCCACCGCATTGACGGCATCAGCCAAACTCTCCCACTCATATTTTTTCCTTTTGTTATTAATTCCGGAGGACAAAGTTCCAAATATTTTTTTTCTCGTTTCTACCTCCGATAGTAGCACCTCCGATTCACTTTCTGTAAAGTTTCGCTTCTTGCCGCTTGCTTTAGCCATTTTCTTACTCCTTTCTTTTGCCAAAGTGGACTCATTACCATATTTAAATGTATTTAATTAAGGGAGGAGGCTGGGTGGGGCGTTATGCTCGTGCATTTGCGCTCATTTTTACGTTAATTGGGATGTACAAAGAGAATATGCGTGGGATCCTTCGTACGCAGAGATTCATACATCTGTTTTTTTTTGTGCGTACGCACATTTACAGCTTTGTCCGTCCGCAATGTTTTAGTATGAATTCAACAAATCTTTGTACATGAGGCCCCAGGTGTGTACATACTGGACTACAAGGCTTCGAGACCTGCGTAAACCCAACTCGATTATGTCAAAAAAAAAATTCCCCAATTCGATTACGGTGTCATCCACCATGAACAGTCCAACATCAATCACATTTCCCATTAGGTTTTGATGGTACGCCCATTATGCGGTTAGATCATGCGGTTAGTCTATATTTACTTCTGTTAGAGAGATTATAAATTTGAAGTCAAGAAAGCCATGTGATCACAGGATGTTAACAGACAGCACAGGGGTCTGATCTGGATGTCGGAATGGATGTGGAATTATGGAGGTCTATGGATAATTCAGGGAATTGTGTACAAATTTGAACAAGAATCTCTGCTGCTTACAGAACTCAAATTGGGGAAAAAGAAAGAAATTTAATTTTCAAGGTGATCCCAAGTGGAATATTTGGGTTGAAAATGAGTTTGGATAATAAATTAAGGCTTAAAGTCGACATTAAATAATATATGGCCACATTTACTTGCTTTATACACCCTTTTGTGTACAATTAATCAATGCACAGTATTACAAAGAAAAATAAAGGTAGTTTTAATAATCATTCATCAAAATTGTATAACTCTGAAACAACTTGATGAAACTTTCCACAATCCTAATTTGCCAATGAATCCAACCTTTTATTGTTTAATATTCGTTATTCAAATTAGTTTCTCCCAAAAGTATATCACATTATGGAAATAAATGTTGCAAAAGCCATTTCATGTTGACTATACTGGTATTCAGTTGATTTGGTATGACTTAAGGGGGGAAGAAATCATTTACTCACCCTCATGTCTTTCCAAACCAAAATGACTTTCTTTCTGTGGAACACAAAAGATGATATTTTAGAAAATGTCTGTTTTTGTGTGGTCTATACAATGAAATCAATGGGTTCCAATGACTGGATACCAACTATAAATATCTTCCATTGTGTTCCACAACAGAAAAAAAGTCATACAGGTTTGGAAGGTGAGTAAACGGTCCCTTTATGTATATCCTAATAGTATTCACCACTAAAACAGTGGATAAAAGTTTCAAACCCTGACTATACATTTCATTTTGAGGAAGCATAATCTCATCAGGTCCAGCCCTAAGGGAGCAGTTCATCATTTTAGGTATTCATGGTATATTCCAGAGTGGAAAAACTGCATTCAAAAGATCTGACATTTCAGGTTGTGAATTCAGAGAAATCAAGCTTCAGTAACAGTCCATTCTCCCTATGCATTTCCCTCACTTTGATTAAAAAGTATCTAATTAGCAAAGATCCCGTGTAAGACATAATTATACACCCTTCCCCTCAGAGATTTTGAAAGCACACATTTGCTTGCAGTACAGAATTTACAGGCTGCTCTCTCATTCAGCGAGAGTGTGAGTGGAACAAAGATCTGACAGAACCTGACACATCTGGAAGCCCAGCAGGTTAAGAAACACAGAGATACAAAAACGACAAGAATATCAAACAAAAGGAGAGGGCCAACTACAGAGACTTCTCCTGGCCTGTCTCCAGTAGAGCTGCCTGTCTAGCATTCTGTGCTCTTCTACTCTCGTTGCCCTCCGTTCTAGTTAACATACATTTTGAACGATGCTGACAGTCTGGTTTAGCATCAGTCTACAGATTGCATAAGAACTTTTAAGAAACTAGGAAATCCAATACTTTGCTCTCTGGGGCATAAAATGTTTCTCTCAACATGAGAAATCAAAGCTGTCATTCAGATAGCAAACAGCATTTATAATGTGAATTTAAATTCTAGATGCTTTTAAGAAAGGCTTCTGAATTTATGTAAACCAGTTTCTCTCTTTAAAGATGAAGTCATTTGATGACCGCAAAGCTATTCTGCCTGATATGGATATAACTTGTGTATAATCTATAGAAATTTACATGACCACAGTATACCAGAGCACCTATTGTTTCAGAACGCATGCTGTTTCCTACACGCTGACTGATGCTACTCCATTTCTACAATATAAGAGCCTATATTATGATGTAACAAATATTGTGTGGGCTGTTCCCAAGGCGGTGTTTGTAGCCTGACTCAATGTTTAAATAACACTCTTGTGAGCTTTTTTTAAACCACAATGTGTTTGATAGTACATGACTTGACTACTATATCTTCTCTTTAAACTCATTTTCAGTAAGAAAGGGATTCATTTATAACTTAACCTTGCTTATTTCAACCCAACTGTTTCAATGTTGTGAGGGCTCTGCTCTATTTTATTGTGGCAGTAACTTACAGTAAACCATATCTAAGGGTCAAAAAATGAGCTTTCCCAAGATACTGCAAAGTAAAACAGTTTCCAGGCACCTTATAAGTGAGAGAAATACAACCGAACATGAACGTTGAGATGGCACAAGTCTGTAAAACACTTCATGAAGCATTTTACGAGACACAAACGTAAAAAAAGTCATATCGTGAGATATAAAGTCACACTAAAATAAAAACCGCAATTGTGAGACAAGTTGCAAATACAAGATTAGTCACATTGTAAGATAGTCGCAATTATGAAAAACAAAGTTGCAATTGCAATAAATAGTTGCGCTGTGAGAAAGTTAAAATCAGAAATAGAAAAAATAAAATCACGTTGTGAGGTAAAACTCTGTTAAGAGAAAAACTTGCAGTTGTAAGAAATAGTCACATTGTGTGAAATAAAGTTGAAAATGCGACAATAGTCAGTTACGAGAAACGAAGATGCAGTTGTATAAGAAATAAAGTCATTGTGAGAAATAAAGTTGAAAATATGACAAATAGTCAGTTACAAGGAACAAAGTTGCAATTGTAAGAAATAATCAATGTGATAAATGGTTGAAAATGTGAAATATAGTCGCAGTTATGAGAAACAAAGTTGCAATTATAAGAAATAGTCAGATTTTGACAAATAAAGTTGAAAATAACAAATAGTCAGCTACAAGCATCAAATTTGCAATTGTAAGAATGTCACATTGTGTGAAATGAAGCTGAAAATACAAGTCAGTTATGCGAAAAATTGCAATTGTAAGAAATACTGCAACAAATAGTCGCAGTTATGAGAAATAAAGTTACAATTGCAAGAAATAAAATCACACTGTGAGTAATAAAGTTGAAAATATGACAAATGGAGTCACATTGTGAGATATAAAGTTGCAGCAAACAAAAGAGTTGCAATTGCAACCCCAGAGGAAACACTGAAAGCACATTCAGTTTAAGTAATAACAAACAAGCATCTCCTGAATTTCCTGTCATAGAGATGTGGGAATAATGAATTGCTGTTTAAAACTTATCTGACATTTTAGATTTGATATTTGGATTTTATATGAGAATTGGATGAAAAGTTTAATACCTCATCTTTACTAGAAAGTATTAAAAGCTCTCTTACAGCATGCTCATCTAGAGTTGCGTCTGCCCTGAGGTGAACTCTGTGACCCTTTCACAGTTGGCTGGCATAAACCACCGTGCCCGGCGTTTTGGGCCTGCCACCTCTCCTGTACTGTGAGAATTCAACTGTGAGATTAAAAAAGAGCAAACCAACACAAATGCTGTGACCTACCCTCTAGCTAACAGAGTCAACCCTGTCGCACTCAGTGTGTGGCCGCACACTCACACTCACAGTGGGGCAAGTGCAGTGCATTGTTGCATGATTTATAGAATTTGTAAATTAAATTTGCAGTCATATTATTTTTTTTATTTTATTTCAAGTTTTGCTACAACAAACTACCTGTCAAAAGCTGATGAGTTGAAGCATATCATCAAAGGATATGTAGTGTTTAAAAGCATCTCATGATTCATGCTGGTTGAAAAAAAGTTGAAAATAGATAAGAATATAACATAATAATATAGAATATAATACAGGGCTTACAGAATCCCTCAAGCACTCATTAAAATGCGCCATTTTGCCATCCGTGTTCACGCTGTGCCCTTATCAGCTCTGAGTCATGTGTTTGACTTGCCTTTCTCGCCGCCCACAGATCTGCGGAGGATGACGGCAGGATTTATGGGAATGGCGGTGGCCATCATCCTCTTCGGCTGGATCATTGGGATGCTGGGATGCTGTTGGGACCGTGGCCTCATGCAGTATGTGGCAGGCCTGCTCTTCCTCATGGGCGGTAAGTCAACTTCAGAAACAAATAGACAATATAGGTTGTTTAAAGTAGGTTCACGGCTGAGTCGGAATACAATGTTGAGACGAGACAATGTTTAAAACAATGTTTTAAAAAGTTTTTAAAAATATTGACTTGCATTGAATTTTAATACAAAATGTATGCAATGGATTTTTAACACTGTTAGTTTCCCAATCCTGTTCCTGCAGGCACACATTTTGGATGTTTCACTTATCTGACCCATTTATTTTAGATCTTGGAGTCTCTACTAATGAGCTGATGAGTTAAATCAGGTGTGTTTGATTTGGAAGAGTTTGAAAAAAAAGAAAGCGTTCTGTTGATGTGCCTCCAGGAACATGGTTGGGAAACACTGCACTAATGGGAAAACCTCTCTCAAATGTTTTTTCCATCCAAGTTATTGTGACTATAAACTGTCACAAAATCTAATAAATAAAATAACAACTTGAAGAGTAAAATACATTTTACTAAGAAGCAAATTGTTTTAAATATGTTGTGTCTAATGTGTGTGTGTGTGTATGTATATATATATATATATATATATATATATATATATATATATATGTAACGGAGGCCAGCTAGTAGTTGCTGTGCGAGTAAACCTCACTCCTCTGATCTCAATAGGCGCTCTAGCGACAGATGCTAGAGGCTGCGGTCTTTAGCCTCCTTGTTAGAGCGCCTGACTCTCATGCCGGAGTCCTGGGTTCGAGACCCGCTCGGAGCGGGTCGAGTGGGACCCGGGTGAAAGGGGTTACATATATATATATATATACACACAGGTCCTTCTCAAAAAACTAGCATATTGTGATAAAGTTCATTATTTTCCATAATGTAATGATAAACATTTTACTTTCATATATTTTAGATTCATTGCACACCAACTGAAATATTTCAGGTCTTTTATTGTTTTAATACTGATGATTTTGGCATACAGCTCATGGAAACCCCAAATTCCTATCTCAAAAAATTAGCATATCATGAAAAGGTTCTCTAAACGAGCTATTAACCTAATCAACTGAATCAACTAATTAACTCTAAACACCTGCAAAAGATTCCTGAGGCTTTTAAAAACTCCCAGCCTGTTTCATTACTCAAAACCGCAATCATGGGTAAGACTGCCGACCTGACTGCTGTCCAGAAGGCCATCATTGACACCCTCAAGCAAGAGGGTAAGACACAGAAAGAAATTTCTGAACAAATAGGCTGTTCCCAGAGTGCTGTATCAAGGCACCTCAGTGGGAAGTCTGTGGGAAGGAAAAAGTGTGGCAAAAAACGCTGCACAACGAGAAGAGGTGACCGGACCCTGAGGAAGATCGTGGAGAAGGACCGATTCCAGACCTTGGGGGACCTGTGGAAGCAGTGGACTGAGTCTGGAGTAGAAACATCCAGAGCCACCGTGCACAGGCGTGTGCAGGAAATGGGCTACAGGTGCCGCATTCCCCAGGTCAAGCCACTTTTGAACCAAAAACAGCGGCAGAAGCGCCTGACCTGGGCTACAGAGAAGCAGCACTGGAGTACCCACAGTCAGTGATGGTCTGGGGTGCCATGTCAGCTGCTGGTGTTGGTCCACTGTGTTTTATCAAGGGCAGGGTCTATGCAGCTAGCTATCAGGAGATTTTGGACCTGCTCACAGTGCCAAAACCACTGGTAAATGGTTTACTGACCATGGTATTACTGTGCTCAATTGGCCTGCCAACTCTCCATACCTGAACCCCATAGAGAATCTGTGGGATATTGTGAAGAGAAAGTTGAGAGACGCAAGACCCAACACTCTGGATGAGCTTAAGGCCGCTATCGAAGCATCCTGGGCCTCCATAACACCTCAGCAGTGCCACAGGTGCAGGTGCATAACACCGCTGATTGCCTCCATGCCACGCCGCAATTTCTTTCTGTGTCTTACCCTCTGGCTTGAGGGTGTCAATGATGGCCTTCTGGACAGCAGTCAGGTCGACAGTCTTACCCATGATTGCGGTTTTGAGTAATGAAACAGGCTGGGAGTTTTTAAAAGCCTCAGGAATCTTTTGCAGGTGTTTAGAGTTAATTAGTTGATTCAGATGATTAGGTTAATAGCTCTTTTAGAGAACTTTTTCATGATATGCTAATTTTTTGAGATAGGAATTTTGGGTTTTCATGAGCTGTATGCCAAAATCATCAGTATTAAAACAATAAAAGACCTGAAATATTTCAGTTGGTGTGCAATGAATCTAAAATATATGAAAGTAAATTTTTTATCATTACATTATGGAAAATAATGAACTTTATCACAATATGCTAATTTTTTGAGAAGGACCTGTACATACATACACACACTCATACATGCATTGACTATGACCACAGGTGTCACAGGTGAAGCGGATATCATTGATCATCTCCAAGGCCACATTTTAAGTTCTATGTAGATTAGATGGTTAGCAAACAATCAGTTCTCTTAATCAAAGTGTTGATGGCAGGAGAAATGGACAGGAATAAAGATCTGAGCAAGCAATAATTAAAGTAAACCAATAACCTGGGTTATGGCAAGGTGACTGGGTCAGAGTATCTCTGAAAGGGTTTGTGGGTTGCTCCTGGTCAACAGTGGTGAGAATTTACCATCAGTGGTCCAAGGAGGGACAAACCACAAACCGACGACAGGGTGCTAGAAGCCAAAGCTCATCGATGCACGAGGGCAACGGAGACTATCCCATCTGATCCGAGTCTCACAGTGCATCGCAACTCTGCTGTGTACGGGGCTGTGCAGCCGCTGACCAATCAGAGTGCCTATAAAGGTCCACCTTTAGACCATGGAGCAGTGGAAGAAAGTCGCCTGATCCGAAGGGTCCCGTTTTCACGTGGGCGGCCGTGTACGTGTGCTCCGTTTACCTGGGGAAGTAAAGTCACCAGGATGCACTGTGGGACGATGACAAGCCGGTGAGGGGAGTGTGATGCTTTGGGCAATGTTCTGCTGGGAAACCCTGGGTCTGGCCATTCATGTTGACATACATTTGACATGTGCCACCTACCTAAAAATTGTTATAGACAAGATACCTTCATGACAATGGTGTTCCCTGGTGGAAGTGGCCTCTTTCAGCAGAATAATGCACCCTGCCACACTGCACATATTGTTCAGGAGGAGTTCAAGGTTTTGCCCTGGCCTCCAAATTCCCCAGATCACAATCCAATTGAACATCTGTGGGATGTGCTGGACAAACAAGTTCGATCCACGGTGGCTCTACCTCACAACCTTCAGGACTTGAAGGACCTTAATGTCTTGGTGACAGATAGCACAAGACACCTTCAGATATATATCCACTAACATCCACTGTCAGCCATATAGCTCAATAATGACATTATTTTCTATTTAGAGCTGCTTTACAGCTAAATTTGAATTCTCTTGTTTGATGAAGCTTGCAGCACTGACTTATTTTCCTGTTTATAACTGTGCAGCTGATTTAAAACAATCTGTTATGTGCAGTATAAAGCGCAATATAGCCTAAATAAAGGTGACCTAACATGATATACTGCATAGTGCAGTAGTCAATAATTCCTACGCAAGTCACCCCAAGACTGCATTAACTAATGACTGACAGCCAGGAAGCCAGCATTAAAGTGATTATGTAATATCAATTATCTCCTGATCTCTTATCTCACTTTACGGCAAATATTGAGTCTCTGGTCTTTTGAACGCACCCACGTGCTCATCACCTCACTACACAGATGCTCACACCAGTCGACACAGCCTGTGGCCCGGTTACTGTGCGTTCTGATATTCTGTTATTCACAGGAAGCGGCTGACTTGTTTTGCGTCACTCTCTCCGCTCCCATAAGAGTGGCGGGGCACCATAGAGAGCAAAGCGGAGACGCAATTAAGATGTCCGCTGGATTAATGTGATGCCCTGTGTCTGAATAATGAGATGGCAATTAAAAACCCAATTAAGATGCTAAATTATAAAGGCAGAAGGAGCATTGAGGGTCAGATTATGGCAGGATGAATCACCTCTGAATGTTTGCTCAGTCACATGGTGCAGGAAAATTAGTTAAGAGTTCTTTATCGACTGGCATTTTACGACAGCGTTATCTATACTTGTGTATACTTGTACTTGCTCGACATGTGGATAGAGCTTGTAATGCATGTAACAAGCAAGGCTTGTGAAAAAAACAGTCATGCTAAGTTTGCTATTGGATGATTAAATGTCACTGCAATGTTATGTAATAACATTATTACGTAACACTAGTTTTGTTCCAAAACCTACTGAGTAAATATGAAGTATTACTGGAAATCTATACAACATTTTAAGGTGCATTTCCAAAGAAATGAAGATTACAAATAGTAGGCAGCATAAAGATTATGACATGACTGAAGATAAAATATTTAAATGCTTCATAATAACGAAATAGTACTTCATAATTTATGCTTTTGTAGCATTATAAATGTCTTTACTGTCACTTTTGATCAATTTAATGCATCCATGCTGAATTAAAGTAGTAATTTCTTTAAAAAAAACACAAAAATGTTTGAAACTATTTGAATAATTTGTGATGTTTTTGTTCTCCATTCTTCTAAATTTCATTCATATTTATTTGTGCATGTATGTGCACTATACAATTATGACAAAAATGATATAAGCAGCAAAGTATGTCTATAAACATGATAGAATTATGCAGTTGAACAATGTTTGATTATAAGTCCATGTAGCATTGTTTTGGAATGATATGATATGTAAAGGTAGTCTCTGTGGTTTTTAGAGGACTTCAGTCCTGCGTTTAAGAGGTCACTCAGGTCTGTTTTAAGCCTCTGTCTTGGGGATCAAACAACCTTTTGACTCAAGATATGCCATCTCCAAACCAATTGGTCTCGTTAAACTTGACATCTTAAGTGTTTGTTCTCTATTTGGGACCATCACTTACAAGCGTGCACAGTCTTAAAATACTTAGCTGGAGAGTTTCTAGACTGAATGATGCCAAAACAACAGGATCTTCTGATTCATGGTCCTGAGTGTTTTGACTCAGACTCTGTGGAACTCTGCTTCTTGATCAGTTTGAACGAGTAATAGCGGTCGGATTAGCTCTCAGTTCCTACAAGCGGGTCAACTAAAACGCATTCATAAAGTTACATAAAAATGGATCAATATCCGTGTATTTTATTTTATGTAAACCTCTACAGAAAGATTTGCAGATGTCGACATAACTTGAATTCAAAATTCTCTCAAAATCAGCACAGGAAATGTATTAAACTCAAGCTGGGATGTTGCCTACACAGCAATGCAACTCATTAGGTTTTTGGAACAAAGCTGCTGAAATAGTCTGATAATTGTCTTTCTCTTTTTTTCAGGCACATTTTGCATCATTTCTTTGTGTACCTGTGTAGCAGGCATCAACTTCGAGCTGTCCCGTTACCCTCGTTACATATACGGCCTGCCAGACGACATCAGTCATGGTTACGGTTGGTCAATGTTCTGCGCCTGGGGTGGTTTGGGCCTGTCCCTCATCGCTGGCTTCTTCTGCACACTGGCGCCCTCCATACAGCCGATCCCTCGCTCCACGTGCCCCAAATCTCGCCAAGAAAACGGCACCGTGTGTTAAGAGACGGCCTCTGAAAATCCCCTAGCCATACGTGAGCTGGACAATTGGGGAACAAAAACGCATCAAAAAGACCATAACTGAAGATTAAAATCATAAATTCATTTAGAATCATTTCTAATCTCACCAAACAGGCCACAAATGCCATTTTTAACCATGTGTGTGAATTTACAACTGAGTGTCCTGATCGTTTAAAAGAAATTAAAAATAACACGAATAATTGTAAAGATAATATATCGGTGGGCCTTTTTGTCATATCAAGATCCTGCACAGAAAAAGTTTGTTCTGTCAATGTTGTGACTTTAGTGAGCACAAGAAAACGGTGACGAATGAAGTTTTAAAAAAAAGACAATATTGCTTGACAGATGGATATTGACATGTAGACTGATGCCTAAAAACTGCCAAACCTGGAGACTATGGTATTTGTATCTGGACGGCATATATGCAAGTATGGAGGTCCAGTGCCAATGTTTCAAGCCCAGGAACTCAGACAAAACAGAAGCACCTGGACCATGAGGCTCTTTCACATGAGAGGACAATGAATTTGATGCGATTTGGATCTGTTGTGGTTAAATCGGCTGATTTGTCTCGGGCCCTGGAGACTATCACAATGCCTCTTGGGATGTGGCTGAAGGATCCGCTCGTGTATAAACGAGCATCTCTGGACGTTTTCAGGAATTGGAGATGCCTGCTAGTGACGTTATATTGCTCCTGCTGTACAGCAAATTGTAAAGAGAAAAATAATACCTATAATACTCCAGAAAAGAAAAAAAATCTGAATGGGAGGGACATTGGAGCATTTTCCATGTTTCATTTCTTATTCATATCCAAATGGTATCAGCGGACATTTCTTACATGCTTTCAATTTTATTATGTGCTTCTTTCTCCGTTTTTTTTTTAGTAATTACAGTCATCATCAGTGTGAATGAGTATGTAGGAAGCGTGTGCAAATTATGTATTATTGATGTGTGTGGGTGAGAGTGTTTTGTAGTCTCCATACAACCACGCAATCCCAACCCAACCCACAAACATAAAAAATAATAACGCATAAAATCAAAAACCTGCCTTGGGGGAAATCAGGTAGGCTCTTTTGTTGAACCAAGAATTACTGGAAAGGAAAGAAGCTGAACACTTAGTCCCTGTAGACATGACTGACGTAGTACACACAGACAGAAACACAACTCAACATCACACTGTTACTGCCTTAAGCTTGTCTGCAAGGAGGAATTTATGCCATTTGATGAGAACGCATGCTGACTTCTCTTCTGAAAGCATCTACGCGCTGACAAAAGAAATCCTCATTTGAATCCAACTTCCTGCTCTGTTTCACTGTGCGTCTCTTTACTCAAAGGGGACTCCCAAAACAGGATGGGGTATGTAAGTGCCTCCTGATTACATGAGACAGCAGCGGTGCACAAAAGAGGTACATCTGAAGAATCGTGACCTCCAAATGGAGGATGAGTGGCAAGCACAAGTTTATTACAATCTCTAAGCCAATATGCGATTGGTTCCCTCAAGTTTTTTGCAGTATTTCTCTTCTCATGCATTCGTTCCTGTCATTAGAAACATTTTAATATCCATATCGTATGCAACAAACACATGAACAACCACTTGAGCAGCGTGTTATGATGGGACATACGCATCGAGGGTCATTGGCGAATCGGCATACTCATTCAAACATGCCAAAAACCTACGATAGGACATTTAGCTTTGCCGCAAGACCATGTTTACAGATTTCTAGAAGCGAGATTTGCCAAAACCATCTGCCAGGTCTTGTTCATAGACTTTCTCAGCTCCTTACATTAGCATGATGGTCATCGGCTCAACCAGCAGTTAACCTGGTGTCCGTTTAAATCTTGGTTTTGTCAATGTTTAGGAGTTCACCATCATATTTAGAAAGCCATGGATGCAAAAAAAGAAAGAAAAAGAAAAAAAGATAATTGTTCCTTTTTTTGACTCCCAGAATTGTGAGTGGACTTTTTTCTCAGAATTGCGAGTTAATCATAAAATTATGATTTTTTTTCAGAGAATTGTGAGATATAAACTCACAATTGTGAGAAAAAAGTCAGAATTGTGAGATTCTCGCAGTAAGCTTTATTTTTTATTCTGTTGAGGAAACAAGCTTCCATATAATATAGATGGCTTTCAAGTACATTGACATGTATTTGATGGGGTCTTTAAATATGAAAGCATCCATTCTTAGTACCGCAGTAACATGACAGACTTAACCAATCATGGAAAGATTCTGGTAAAATCATTAAAATAATAAAAGAAGAAAAAAGTTGAAAACTGGAAATTAAAATTGGTCAAAACTTGTGTAAAAACTATAAAATGTATAATTTTTCTCTTCTGGCATAACAGACCAATGTAAATTGATGACTTTCATTTCACTCACATGTATATTCATAGTTCTAAAGCTGGTGTGTCCAATCCTGCAGAGTTTAGCTCTAAACTGCTCCAAAAACCTGCCAAGTTGCTAGTAATCCTGAACACCTTGATTAACTACTTCAGGTGTGTTTAATTAGGATTGGAGCTAAACAAGAATGTTGCTTCCCTCTAAGGGTACGTTTACACAGCAACGATATGCTTAAAACGGAGAAGTTTTTCCTTTGAGTTTTCCGCCTTTAGACAACACCATTGTCAAAAAGGTCCCCATTCACATGAAAATGACTAAAAACCCTGTATTCTGCTGCCAGACCATTAGATGGCGATGAAACACTATAGACTGAACACGTAATACGCATGTGCATGACATCATCGTCTTCAGAGATTTGCGTTTTTGTTGTTTACACAGAGACCATTTTCAAAAACATGCACTTTGAAACCCTTTCTCAAAACTTTGCGTTTTTTGGGCACCCAAAACGCAAACGAACGGCCAAAACGCATACAAAGTTTTAAATTATTAGATAAAAACGGTGTCGTGTAGTGCACAACACAATGAAATTTAAAAAGCAAACGTTAGTTCACAACACAACGAAATTAAGCCACAACACAACGGAAAATGTACAACACAACGAAATCCGCAACACAACAGAAATGCTCCCGACCACTAGAGGGCTCTCGGAGCGTGATATTTTCCTTGCCATTGTCAAGTTCTATAGAGTCGGCAGTCTTTTAAGATATCAATACCACGATTAGTTTTAACAGTATGTAACCATTGTATATCGACATAAATTATGACTTCGAAATCACTTGCATGAATTATAGCTGCGCATTTATACTCAAGAATGCTTTATGCGCTACCACAGCACATGATCCCCAAGGAAACGTCTGGCAATTCCACCAAGTGATTATAATTTGTTATGATATAATTTGATAAATAAAAAAATAAAAAAAACATTTGGTGAATTGCAGAATTACAGGAAGGTGTTGGCACGATTTCATCTGTAACAAGTTATTCTGGTCACTAGGAACCCACCACAAGCTTTGGGACATGAAAAAAAAAAACCTTAAGGTGAATTACAGTAGGCCTTATGTTTTTATAAAAAAACAAATTGTGTACAGTGCATGCAGGGAGCTATTAGCACAATTTCACCTGTTGTAAGTCAGTCTGGTTAATAGGAACTAGAACCTTTGAAACATGATAAAAGAAAAAAAAAAAACGTACAAAATATTCCTAAAATATAATTGTTTACTCAAGCACATGGAGGTATTGGAAAAAAGTCACCAGTCAGTTTACTACCAATACAATCATTTTTTCAACATGTCTTTTTTTGAATGTTAAAAGTAATTTTAATGAATACAAATTTTATGTTTTAACAACTTGGAGGAATTGGCAGATGTTCCCTTAGGGTAGCTGTGGTAGCGTGTCAAATGCAGCTATAATGCACGTAGGTGATTTTGAATTAATAAATGCCGATATACAATGGTTAGCTACACACTGTTAAAACTAATCGTGGTGTTGATATATTTTTCAGACTGCCGACTCTATAGAACAGTGGCATGGAAAACTAACTTTATCGTGCTCCGAGAGCCCTCTAGTGGTCGGGAGCATTTCCGTTGTGTTGCGGCTTTATTTCGTTGTGTTGTTGTACATTTTCCGTTGTGTTGTGGCTTATTTCCGTTGTGTTGTTGTGGATCATTTCCATTGTGTTGTGGATTCATTTCATTGTGGCTTAATTTCGTTGTGTTGTGAACTTATATTTGCTTTTTAAATTCCGTAGTGTTGTGCACTACTGAGCCACCGTACCTAAATCATAAATATCACCTGCTTCTAAATAACAATAGCAAGAAACAAAGCATCATGGTTTGCATTGATGCTCGTACTTCAGTTCCTTTAACAACCATGAATTGGTTGCAAAAGAAACGGCAAGTCGTCATCCATTTTGAAAGTATTTATTACATCGTTCGTGATACAGGTTGCTAAGTGAGTTAGCTGTGGCAAACTAAAGGCTGTAAGCCATTTCAAAATTAAACATCCCAAACTGCACTTGTCAAACCATTTCATGGGGTCTTTCAACACAAACACAACTGCAATTTCTCCTCCACGAAATATGAGTTCAGCAGTCTTCATTGAGAGCGTTCACAGGTTTCTGACATATGTATGGGTGCTCTGGGTGATTTGTGTGGCAGTATTCAAGTAAAAAGACATTGTTGCATGCTGACAATGCAATTGGCCATGAAATTACATAACTCCAGAAGACTTCTCCACACTTTCCAGAAGCAGAGCTCAAAGACAAATCGACGAAACAAACTCCACAGTGCTTGATTACAATATGCATGCAACAGAAAACATGCATAAATACACAATAACAATCTGTTTTCAGAGGCATCTCGCAATAAGCCCATCTGGCCTTATATAAGATAGTGTTCCTTGACACACTTAGGCGGAAAATATTTATTTCAGTCCACGGATTACGCTCCTAGGCGAAGACATAAATGGGGTCAGCCGCTGGTTGTACTCAACATTTCTCTCATATAAACCAAAACGCCATCCTTGCACGGTCCTACTTGAGAAATTATATTTAAAAACATTTTTCCTTCTTCAACAAAGCAGAGAGGGGTGTTCAATCACGGAGTATAAAGACACCAAAGAGCACCGAAGGGCAGATGCTCGCATTAGATGCCAAGAATAAAGACGTTCAATTACCGCTTAATTGGCAGAAAGCAGGTAGTGAACTGCATTGCATAAGCTTCGTATGGATCATTGTGATGCTTTTAGTGAAATATTTCAGTCAGTCTTATAAAAACTCGGGCAATGAATAAAAACTAACAGTCGCTTAGTGGGCATTTTAAGGACTCTCCTCAATGAAAGATCATAAAGCGTTGGGCATGTAGGTGATGAATGGGCTCAGGATCACAGATTCCCTTATTCATGAACACACTCCACACATTGTATTTACACAAATGTGTTTACATCACAGCCAACAGTTGTCAGCCTTTTTTTTGTTTTTTTTTTTTGAGTGGGGTGGGATGGGAAATAGGAGTGGGAATATTTTTGTCTTCAAAATGTAAAAATATAAACGAAAAAAGTAGCAGAATCGGTGAAACTGCAACTTTTTTTAAACGGGACACTGAAGACTAAAGGTTCTTTTTCATCAGTAATGTGTCTGTTGAGTACCTGAAAAAAAAAATACAACTGTAAAAAAATGTTTAAGAAAAAAAGGAGAAAATAAATCCTGGAAAATGTTAAAATGTGGAATGTAATATCATTACAAAATAAAATCTCATTGTTGTGTTCATCTGCATTGTATATTTACCTGTGTATTGTACTGACCTTTATATTTCCAGGCAATTAAAAAAGTTATATTGCAAAAATAAATACAATTTAAAAAGGGTAACACTTTACAATTATGTTCAATTAGTTAATCACAAACTAACACAAAACTTTTTTTTACAGCATTTAAAAATGGTTATTGGTAAATACACTATTTTTCAGTTAATTCATTTTTGTTCATAATACATTATATTAATTTCTACAATTTTGAAATGCTAAACATGTATATGAACATTAACCTAGGTTCATAATTGCCATCAAAGAATTGTTTATTTTTAGTTAACGCATTACCTAATGTTAACAAATGTTCAATTTTGTAAAGTGTTACCAAAGAGAGAGAGAGAGAGAGAGAGAGAGAGAGAGAGAGAGAGAGAGAGAGAGAGAGAGAGAGAGAGAGAGAGAGAGAGAGAGAGAGAGAGAGAGAGAAAAGGAAGGCCAGCGAGACAAAGATCAATGAAGTTCACTTGCTGACATTTAAGGCAAGTAAAACCACCTTGGCAACAAATATGATGAGGTTATTATCTGATCAACTGTGAAAACCGTTGAAATGGATTCAGAGAAATTCGAGAGAGAAAAGTACAAGGATGAAAAATAGGGGGGCAAACTCATCAAATGTGATAACAGAGAGCCGAGGAGGAGGCAGAAACTAACTAGCCTTCACACTAGCATTGTTGGCTAAGAACGTACAAAACAAAAACAACTTACAGGCTCATTTAAAGAGATGAAAAGCCTGTGTTTGAGGATTGATGAATACTTCATGAATGCATTTAGAGCGAGAGCACCGCTATGAATAAGCACCTCTGATTAGGGCGGGCACGTGTGTTCTCCATCAGGCCTCTTGAGACAATGAGTATCGACGTGGAGCGACAGAAACACAAGCATTTGAACTAGAGAGCATTTAGATCACTGCTCAGAGACGCTCAGAACAATGCTTCTCAACTGCTGGAGAGAGACCCAACATGTGGGTCACAGGCCTAATCTGAAAGGGGGGGGGGGGGTGGTGGGGGGGGGGTTGTGCTTGCACTTCCGACATGTTTTATTGTTGGCCTCGAAGTCCAGTGGAACTATTGTAGTCTGGTCCATGTCGACATGGACAGATTGTGAACAATCCACACGATCATAATTACGTTAATTAGACGTTCACTTGCAACAAAGATGACGGGAATTATTGTATTTAAAAAGACATTTAGAACCCAAACACTGAGTTTCATAATAAAAATTACAGTGTTGTCATTTGTACACTAAAACCTTTTCTGATGTCAAAAGGGACCCAATGTAAAGTATGGGTTCTGAAAAGGAATCAGACAAGGATTCTGCAGGTTTTATGAAGGTAAATTTGAGACCAACTAAATACAATTTAATTTGAAGGGGAAGACAATACGTCACTCTGTTCTCTAAATGTAAATGTCTAAGGAGAAACACAATTACACCGTTGTAATAGCAACACTTCTTGCAACATGTTTTAATTTATTTACACTAGAATATGGAAATAACTTATTTTCTGTGAAAATGATCAAAATGAAGTGTTTATGGTTAGAACATGAACAAACATCTGCCAATGCAACAGGTTCAGAAAAATCTACGTAATTCACAGGGAAGTTTTCAGAACTCATTGACATGCTTGTTCTTGTTTTAAGCATAACCTCATTCCATTTTGTTCAGTTTTTCCAGACTTCATTTTTACATTTGCATCTCAGGTTAATGCATCTTGATTTAAAGATGTTTAGATATTTGTAAATGGAAAGCAGAACAAAAATACTGGGATAGATGAATTTGAAACATTTAATGCCATTACTTTATAAATGTAAGACTTTCTGCTCTGATTTAAGAGCTTTTTAAGACCCGCAGAAACCCAGTGAAAAAAAAAAAAAAGATTTGGTTATGATTCAGATCAGCGTTATTTCAGTATTTATATTTGTTAATGTTTTTAATTAGCTTGTTTTCATTAGGGGCCAAGCATCGAAGGTGTGTAGACACCTATTGTAATCGCTGGCATTCTTCTTCTGCTCTTTAAATCTATGGCAGCCCATAGAAATTCTTGTGGGAAAGTTATGAACTTTGGCACACAGATAGAGGACAGTCTGAACTCTCACCATAGAAAAGTTTAGAGTATCTAACTCAATCCCTCTTAACTGTTCTAAGTTGTACTCACGTTTAAGCTAATAACGCAGGAAACAAAGTATTTTTTCCTGATCCCTGGCTCAAGCCGATTCGAATACACCCTATGACGTCATTTTCCATCATAAAAATCATCCAGCCATTTAGATTTTTCCGAAAAAAAAAAAAAGCTTTTTTAAACTCCTAGACTGTTGCATGGAACATTGAGCCAGATCATCTTCAGAACATGCTGACAAAAAGCTATGAAATTCAAGTCGATTCGTCAAATAACCTAATAACTCTAATAATGCGTTAATGTATTCGACAAAGAGCACTTCAAAACGGACGTAAAGGTATATCTCCACAACGTTTTAGCTTATTCTATCTAAACTTGGTGTGCCTTATAACAACCTTGACCTGAGGGCACTTGCACAGTTTTGGCACAGTGCCACCTAGTGGTTAGGAGAAATGAAAAATAGATTTTTATTATTACCCTTTAATTAACCAGGTAAGTCAACAAGTTCATATTTTCTACAACAGCCTGGCTTATAAATTCTGAATGGTTTGGTCCAAAAAAATTATATGATGACAAAACAGGTCTCTTTAGATTCAGTGCAGCATGCAGTGTCAAATGATACCCAAATTTCTCAAAGCATTTTATGACAAAAATCAAAATGGCTGATTTGTGTTTTACAAACATATTGGCGTATTGTTACGGAACTCGGTCGGTCTTCAAAACCATCCCCTGAAGGTATTCAAAGTTGAGGGGAAATAATTTAATAAAAAGAGTAAAATTTTGCATAAAAATAATAATAAATATATAGCTTTATTTAAACAAATGATTAGAGAACCACTGGCCTAGACTAGAGCGCTTTCAGGTCCTGCCTCATTGAACTAATTACACCATTAAATAACACTGTTATACATATGCAAATCATCTTAAGGTGATAGAACGGAAATGAGCCACTCAATCATTCAGTCTATTATACATATATAGACTCAACCATGCTACGTATGAATACATTACGTATTTGGCTCATTATAACTGAGGCCCCGGAGAAAACACATGCCCAGTCGCTGCAGTTTCAGTATTGCATATTTGTTGGCAACTTCCACTGCCAATTAGATCAGCGCTGCAGTAATTTAGGCACGAGAGCATGACAGAGTGGCTCTGCTGAGCGTTTGAAAGCAGAGCACTCGGTAAGCTCGCTTCAAACTCCTAATGCACTCTTGACATTATCTAGGAGCTGCTGCCTCCTTACTGAGATAAAGTTAATTGGGCCGCTCCGAACGCATTTGAAGGCTTGCGCACTGGAGGTTGGTATTGACACTCACTAAAGGGAACAAAAAAAATTAAGCGAAGTGCCACAAACCCTCTTCCGGACCTGATCCCTTAAAGGAGCAATCGCTGACGCAACTGAGGAGGATGTGTCCGAGCGCTTGCGGGGCAGAGCGAGAAGGTGCGACAGAGCCCAATGCCTTTCATTACGTCTCAAGAGAACTGGGTGGAAAGAAAGCTAAAGGTTGTCAGAAAAAAAAAAAAGAGAAAGATCACTTCGACTCTTTTATTTAAGATTTAGTTTTTATTCTCCTCCAGACCTGTAGAGAGATACAATTTCCTCCAGCACTTAATTTTTCTTACATTTAAGCACTGTGTAAAACCCAAAGTTAAACTTTATTGGTTTCGTCATTGTCGTCGAGATTTAATTTATCCATTCCTCTTGAATACTGTTGAATACCAAACGGTCGGCAAGAACCTACACAGGATTAAGACCATTTAAAGAAAACTGAGAAGGTGTGTGGGGGGGGGTGTTGGGGTGAGTAGGAGTGACAAACAAAGTTAACGGTCCCGGGATGAGACCCTTGTGTATTGCCAGAACCTCAGATGCCCAATAGAGCCACTATCCCAGCTTTCCCTTTTAGCGCTTTTTGTAAAAAAAACAAAAAACAAACGTGCAAAGTAATTGCTACAGTCACAATCGGCATAATCACATCGACATGATCACCCTCATGAATTTCTCTCCACCGGAAAGCCCTTTAACCCTGATTATTTTCTCCACACACCCACCAATCGCAAGTTTCCCACTCTGTCGTTCAGAGGGAAGTTTCACGCCACGCATTCACACTTAAAAACGTCATTTCACTCGGACTCTAGAGCTATTTCCTAAAACTCTGCACACCTCGCACACCTTCAAGTTTCTTCAGGGAGCATAGTCGGAGCGTAAACACTGATTAGGCCACGTACGTCGAGGCAGCTATGAGAAACACCACACGGTGGCGTCCCGTGTGCTACACGAGCCCTGCGCTTGAAAGGGGTCGGTGTTACCCAGCTCTCCGTTCATCTTAATTTCGCAATGTGCCGCCCTCTGATACAGAGGTTAACGATCTGTTGCGATCTAAAGCGGAAGACCCCCTGACCAACCAGGCAATCTGGCGGATGGGTCAAAGGCAAGGGCCTGCATCCATCTACAGCTAAATGCCACGTTGAGAGCGGGCACCACGTTTATGACCCCTAAAATGCATCTCCCTTTTAACAAGGGCGCAGAAAGGTAGAACAAAGTTAAAGGCCAAAGATCCTTGGTAAAAGTGCTTTTTGCTTGGCCTTCATTATGCCTTTGATCCGTCAGAATAATGGAAGTCAAGTACCCTTTTGATCAAACATAAATTGAAGCCCTGTTTTGATTTTGGAAATCTACTTGATTGCTTAGCGGCATGGCTTTAAGGACTCTCACAGGAAGTATCTCTGTTGTGCAGATGGATGAACAGGTGCTGTTCTTTTTGGTTTAGCTTTGAAGGCAGACTCTTATTTCTAAATCAGGACACTTCTCGTTTGATTCTTTCCATTTGGTTCCAATGGAATTTCTAGAAAACACATCATTGATGATGCATCTTTTTAAATTTAAAGTGTGGGGTTCCAAAAACTATGTACTGACGTTAATGTTACGTATTACTAAGGAGTTTGTCTACCTGTTGAAAACCTATTTGTTATGCTTTGATGCGACAACTGGCTTGTTTGTGTGACCGTTTGAATCGGGAAAGCTGGAACAGAGCACTAGGGCAACAAGGAAAAAGAAAGACTGAGCCAAAGGGAAACAAATCAAGGAAAAGGGACAAAAATGAGCAAAAGGTGAAGAGGAAAAACAATACATAATGTTGTTATTTTGTTAATAGCTTTGTACGGATTCATCTGCCGTGTTTGTCAGCGGTTCTTCGGATAAGGGGAATGAGATTTCACAGTTCCTAATGGCGGTCCATGCCGGCACTCTGTAGCAGATCTGTGGAGGCCAGGGCTGAGGCTCTGAAGGCGTTCTGGAATCCTGGGGGAGGAGAGTGGAACTGGGTGGCGGGGTTGACCGTGGCTGTGGTTGGATATGGGGTCCAGCCGGCTCTATGGGGGAACTGGGCTCCGAAGGGGCCGCTGTGTGGGGGCTGAGGGGGCACTGTGGAGCCGGAAGGGACATCCATCTCTGTGAGCGCCTGTAAGGATTTGAGCCAGTGGGGGGGATTGTCATCCTGCAGAGAGTCCAGACTGTTGCCTGAGGATGCTGGGATACCTGAAAGGGACAAGGTGATAGGAAAAAAGGGGTCAACATATTTAAGATGCATGCGTCAGGTTCTTAAAAGTTTTTTTTTGTAGTAACGTTGGCTCCATATGGTTTTGCAAAACATTCAAGTAAAATGTAACATTTCTTTGAATACATGTCGAATATAAAATGTTAAATACATCTTTCATTTTCTTTTTTTGAATCATCATATTATTCCTAAATACCATTAAGTTTGTAGGGAGTCGGACTGCATTTTTCAATCTGAACTAACCATGTCCTGTTATTAAAAAGGTCTAATTATCTGATGTTTTAGGAGATTAATAAGGTTGACAAACATTCAAGAGGGTCTGCAAGATTCCTTTCTGCAATATAATTTTCTTAAAAAAAAAAAAAAAATAAATAAATCATCCTTTAAATGAAGCTATTTTCTTCATTATAATAAGGACACCCTAAAAAAAATTTTTTTTATTAATGCCACAAAAAAAAAATCTAAATTTAATGATAGCTATAAAATGAACATTACATTGAAACTGATACAAAGTTATGAAAGCATAAATCGTGAATATCCACTGACAGAAATAAATCACTTTAAACGTAACCGCATACTGTGCTAAACAGGACTGAGCAACGGTTTGCTTGCAGTCAACAAATCCATCGTTCTACAGTTGATGCTACGTAGAAATCCATTTATCATGTAGGCGACATTATTGAGGTCATTTTTAAATCATTCGCCATAGTGGGATGAATTACATAAGGAAACAGAGCCCGTTTTGGGGTGTTTTTTTGCACCACTTAAAACATGCCAGCCTGCTGTGAGCTATTTATTCTAAACCCCCTGTGGATGATGGATGTTGCAGGCAGCCGCTGAGAGCACCCAGACAACATCCGTGACATCCATACAGATTGGAACTTCGACCTTAGGGAGCAACAGATACGACGTTGCTATTTCCCATCAACCCAGGAGAGACAAATGGCAAAACTTTCCTTGAAGTATTGATTAGAAATTTAGCTGCATAATTCAGTTTTTTTCTCTATTAAAGAGTAGATGAAAATGTTGCTTGAACGATAACAAAGAACACTATAAATGTACATTGTTTATTTAACCACTTTGGATATTAATCGTTGGTGTTTTTCTGTGTGATATCTGATTGAGTCCACATGGATGCTTTAGACCACCTGAAAGTGCAGGAGATCGAACTGATCTGAAATGTGTGCCCTCTTCTGTGGCCCTTAAAATGGCTTTACATCTCTGACATTTTTAGTGAAAAGGTTACTTATAAATGTTTAAAAGGCCTAAATGCATTATTCATTTTAGCTCCCAAAGGCACAATTTGAACGAGCCTAGTTTTTCCTGAGGTCCTCAGGTAAATTTGTTTTGTGGTTTTAATACTGTCAGAATCTAACACATCCGTGTTATTCTCACACAACATCAGTAAAGATTGAAAAACAAATTGGCAATATTATTACATTCATTTTAATTAGTAATATTAAATCATGAATAATAATGAAATATATTCCAATGTTAATATTAGTATTTTTGTGCACATAATAGATTATAGATAGATTTAACGAAGTAGTCAAAATGAATCTGTAACCTTTCCTTTGTGAACAGAGAATGACAGGTGCAAAAGGGAAAGAAACAATAAACTACCAAAATTTTGGGGCATTTTACATGGCAAATATTTGTGAAGGTAATGCAGGCTGTACCTGTGATGATGGCGGGGTCCATCCAGCTGGCTGTGCCGTCCCAGCTAAGGCTGTGTGAGATGCCGCCTGGGTGGTTCACGCTAGAGGAGGATGATGATGAAGACGAAGATGAGGAGGAGCTGGGCAGTCCACCAAAGTTGATGTTGATGTTGGGTAAAAGCGCTCTGAGCCCGTCCTGCCACTCCTTCACATTTAGACTTTCTACTGAGGTGCTGTTTTCTGTTCGGACCGGTGACGGTGGGGGATCCAAACGCCCGTGCGCACAAATGCACCAGAAAAGAAGAGATTGGGGGACAACAGGAGAGAAGAAGAGAAGATGGAGAAAGAGAAAGAAAAAGCAATTATCAGTTTCAACTTGTACAACACAAAAACAAGTGCTTCTAGTTGTGTTAATTCGGTGATTCATTTTAAAGCAAACTGTGAAAAACAAACAAACACTCAAAAACAGCCCAAAGGAGCGCCACAGTAAAATAGGACTATGTTTAGACTGACAAAATTAAAAACGGCTCATGCCGTGAACATGACTTAATATGACGCAATCAAAACAAGTAAATCATTTGATGAATTATTTGTCATATAAATGACTGGTGATCAATTGAAAGCCCTAGCAAAAACACAATTTAATAGAATTTTTGCATTTTATGAGATATAGAATTAAAAAAAAACAGCATTAATCAAAGCTGGACAGTGTAATAATAGCCATTACTGTAATAGTGATTTATACTTGATTTAGCAAAAACACCAGGTGATCTTTGGCTTCCTTCTGACTCGTCTACTAGCCCTTTCTAATGGAGGAACAATCATTATAAAGCTCTTTACAGTCCTGTTATTATTCAATTAGTTTCTCATTTATTTTTTTCTGTCACACTGGAGGAGAGACGTGCGGCTTCAATAACGCATAGCTTCTTTCAGCTGGACCCAGGCCAAAATAAACCTTTTCTTCTCTAATCAGGCCAGTATTCTCCTAAGGTTTGCTTCTGCCCACAGGGAGAGAAACCAAGCAGCAAAGATGATGAAGGGGGGAATGGAGAGAGAGAGAGAGAGAGAGAGAGAGAGAGAGAGAGAGAGAGAGAGAGAGAGAGAGAGAGAGAGAGAGAGAGAGAGAGAGAGAGAGAGAGAGAGAGAGAGAGAGAGAGAGAGAGAGAGAGAGAGAGAGAGAGAGAGAGAGAGAGAGAAAGAGAAAGAGAAAGAGAAAGAGAAAGAGAGAGAGAGAGAAAGAAGCGAGAGGGACAAACAAGGAAGAATTGCAAAGACAGGGGAATGGAGTGAATGAGATGACAACCCTGGCAGGGAAAAAAAGCCTTTAGCCTCTGAGCTTGACTTAAGACTCACCAAACTTCTCTGGGCACCTTCCTTCTAAATAGATACAAGCACAATATATAAAGAGGTGAAAACTTGACCATAGAAATATCATCATGAGGTTCTGTCATATATATATATATATATATATATATATATATATAAAATTCATTGTCATTCATCTGAGTGTAATAGTGATACAACATGTGAAACTAGGCCCAGCAAAAAAAGAATATCGACTGTCTGGGACAACTGTCAAATATAGGTTGGGAATCATAATCAAGCATTCCAGAAGGTTAGGAAGTTCTTTAAAACCGTCCTATTCAATCATTTTGTTAAAAACACTGATTCATCAATTTGTTTGCAGCACTCATTTCCAAATCTCTGCGAGGAATTACAAAATGGCAATAAAATGTTTTAGAAGAAATAAATGTAGTTAAATATTACAAATAAGCGTTTCATTTATTGTAGAAGTAAATTCATAAAATTAAAAATAAAGTAAAATGAAATTCAAATATCTAAATTTATCTGTTCATTTAGTCAAAATCATTTTCAAATAACTGCATTTTATTTTTGGCATTAAAGTTTTTGAACAAACAAGGTATTTGGCTATTTGAATTTTTAAACATGGGACAATTGGTTGAAATAATTAGAGAAAATAAATAAATAAACAAACAAACCTTTTAGGAAAACCTGAAAGTAGATTCCTTTTTTTAATTAATCCTGATATATAAAGTAGGATATATACTGAATATTGCTATCTATATATTTTTTAATTATATCATTTTTTTCTATGGTCCAGCCCTAACCCACACTGCAAGTGTACTACCACCAGCAAGCCGAAGTCTACTGGGACAGCCTGCTGTTGAATGGTCTTCAGACAATAGAGGTGAACCCAGCCAAGACACCAGCAGTGATTCTGTAGGGGATGCTTACATTATTACAGGTGTTTTCCCAGTGACCGATTACCAAATTAACAATGATCAAGCCTCAAACACAGAGAAAGTGACACGCTCACTTGGGAAACGCTGAATTGGTTCTGTAGTCAATACAGCCAAACCTAGTCAAGTCAAGTGTGAGAACGAGCCCATATGAGAATCTAGACACTCAAAATCAATACTTGAAGGGGACTGGGCTTTAATGAAACACCTCTGAAGGAGGAGATAAGATGAACAAGGTGTTGAATAAGGTGAATGAGGTGTTCTTTTTAAACCTCTCCACAGTTCTTCCTTCTGATTGGAAAATGCTCGTCTAGCCAAGTGTGTCAGGCATTAACACAATCACCCATGTTTCCATTTGCATACTCAGATAAACAAGTGTCATCATGTTTTATTTATGTGGATGGGACAAAAGCTAAACTGAGCAGCAAACTGAAGGAACCTAATTTCTTTTGAGGGGTTGTACAGGTTGTAGAGTGTATTTCAGTTAAGGTTTGCTTTGCGATTCATTTTTAAGTGATGAACAACAATATATCAGATAGGCTAGGGTATGTTAATAAAACAATAAAAATACAAATCACCACTGTTAACATATATATTAGTTATTTTGGCTGGGAATTCAATTAAATTATTTTTATATACACTACTTAAAAATTTCCAAGTTATTTTAATTCCTGTATTTCACAAGGTGCATTAATCAAAAGTGACATTTATGAATATTAAAGATTCCTATTTAAAATAAATGTTTTTCTTTTTAACTTTCTCAAAGAACCCTTAAAAAAATGTATCACGGTTTCCACAAAAATATTGTGAAACAGATTTCAACATTGATGATAAAAATGTTTCTTGAGCAACAAATAGGCTTATTAGAATGATTTCTGATCATTTTAAATTGTAATAAATAGACAATATTGCAGTTTTTAAATTGTATTTTTGATTATATGATTGCAGCCTAAATGCACCCAATTCTATCACCATCACAAAAACAGTTTCACATTATGAAACAGTTAGAAACCATACACACACGTCAACATGTCATCTGTTTTTAGTTATTTTTGGACAAATTTTAAAGTAAATAAACATTCATCTTCGGTAATTCTATATACACATTATAATTTCGACAACGCAAATTAAATACATAAATCATAATTATAGTAGCATCAGCAAGAAAAAAAACACTCTATAGTCAACCAATTCGCTTATTTTTCTCATTTGCTTGCTTCGGTGGTGTTCAATTACATCTAAATCTACATTTTCCATGTAGCAGAAATCTCTCTCACACACTCTCAAACACACTTCTAATGAGACTGCATGTGTTGGCCCTCCAGCCTATTTTGGGATCTCGACTTTTCTTCGTAAATAATGCAATGTTCTCCTCTCAGGTCCTGGGCAGCTGCATCCTCTGGAGGACACCATTTCAAACAGGGAAGACCATTTCTCTCACGGACACTCATGGATTGAAGAAACAAACAAAATACACTGCACAGCACAACGGAGTCTGAAAGGAAGCCAGTAGTCATGCTAGTTATTCAATGTTTCTTCGAATAATGAAACCCTGAGGTCACATCCAATTTCCCATCCCTTCTTTTTGCACCAACTGAAACACAAGTTAATCTAATCTTAAAAAGTAGAGGCATGCTGAGAAACAAACAGCATGTTAACAAATGCTACACTTCCACAGCAGTGTCAGCAGATTAGATTGTTTCTCATAAAAAGCCCTACAGCTAGACCGCAAGGAAACGCTTCATTTAAATGAACCGAATTCCTGAAAGATCAATTCAGGATGGGGTTGGGTAGTAACTAACCGACGCTACTGTCTTAAATGCATTTTTCAGATGCATGACAGTAGCTCAGCTGCTTTAGTGTAGCTACAAGACTTGATTTCAGTGAATCGCTCGCAGTAGATTATGTTTGTAGTTAAATGCTGCTGTTCAGCAAGTTTTGAAATTGGAGAAATTAGTTGTTTTAAGATTTACTAGATACATCTGTTTACTTTAATGCTGACAACTACTGAGATGCATTATTTGTGTGCCTAATAAATACTGCTTTTTATAGATCATCGTGAATGCATCTTCAATCAGTTCCAACATTTTCTTGTCCATGTTGTTATGGTATCAGACTGAATGACGCGTTTTATGATATTTGCTCCTAGCTGAAAGGTTCAGGTAAGGGCTTGAATGAAATGTCAAACTGTAGCCTCTTCCCCCTGTCTGAGTACCTTCTCAGACAGATAATACCGGTATTTGATATTTTCTTGAGTTACGGGCTGTTCTCACATCAGAAAAACTAAAATTAATCTTTGTAAACATTAGTCTTTGTTTAAGTTTAGGCACATATTTCATGTTAGGAGAATCATCTGTCTTTTCAAGTCAAACTGAATTAACCTAGCTACTTTAAATAAAAGCACTTGCATTTAGAAGTTCACCCCATAAACCACGGAACCATACCTAAAATGCTAAAGGTAAGAAAGGAAGTGGGCAGGCCCATCATGCATTATGCACACTGCAGCCCTGTCATGAAGATGTCCTCAGGGGATGATGAGGATTACATGCTCTACAATTTGTATCAGCACTAAATGTGACCGTGATCTCACTGCTATAAATCATGAGGTTTCATTCCATAAGAGAGCCCTTGGCAATCACTAGAATCTTCTCTGATGATGTACATGGCTGAATGATAGGACAACAGTACTACACTGCCCACCAGTGGCTGAGTTTGCAATGACAGAGATACCCATAATGCAAACATAAGAGGGCAGTTTGCATGCATACAATATGGTATATTTTAGAAGTTAATTCAAAATAAAACATCACATTTTGTTATTTTTTATATTATTCTAATATATATACATATCATATTTATTATGGATGCACTGATACCACTTTTTCCAGAATGAGTCCGATACTGATCATTTTATTTCGAGTACTTGCCGACACCTGTATTTTCATTGCATTTTTATTTATTTTTTTATATTGGGCAAAGGAACCAAAATAATACAAATTAAATTAGTTAGCTTAGCAAATAGATATTTACACACCTAATTAATGGCAGTTAAAATGTATTGTAGGAGCTAATGTTATTTTCACTGTTCATATTGTATCACATTTTAAATTTAATTTAATAGTACAGCGAATATTTAGAGCTGCTCCAGCAGGGCTCAACCAATCAAGAGCAGTGAGTGATTTTCTCTTTGTCTTTTGTTATTAGATTAACAATGAGCACAAAGACATGCAACTGATATGCACAAACACACACACACACACAGATCCCAACACTGGTTTACACTTACCTGTCATATGGATCCCTCCAAGCCCCGTACTGTGATGATGTTGCTGTTGTGGCGCTAAGTTCAAGTCCAAAAAGCTGCTATGCTGGGAAGCAGAAGGGGCTCTGGTGTGATTCAAGTGTTGGAGGTTATTGCGCATGTGCATGCCCATCCAACTGTGGCGAGAGGTCTGCGTCTGGCCGGGAAAGCTGAAGGAGTTGTAGACGGTGCGGTGTGGGAGCTGGGAGAAGCCCCGTGAGGGCAGGCTGGAGTTCGGGGCAAAGTGCGAGGACGTAGGAGGCTGAAGTGCGCTTTTCATGGAGGGGGTGTTGTGTAGCGGGCCGAGTAAAGGCCCGTGGGGGAAGACTGGCCCTGACATTGTGGTGGTCAGGGGCAAGGAGGCTTTATCCTGGACTGAGAGCTCATTCTCTATGAGGTCAGCCAGTGCCTTACGGGTGACGTCAAAGGGGTCAAAGCCTAGGTCGTCATCCTGCTGCTTGGTCGAAGAGCCGAAACCGAAGGCAGCTTGCCAGTCCGTAGAGGACGACACTGGTATGGTTTCTGTCAGAATGAAGACAAATAAGTGTACATTTCACATTTTTCTTTTTCATATGAATGAGTAAGTCTAAACGGGTCCAGGTACCTGATGTGAAGAGGCTCTGTGGTTCTGGGGCAGTGGGCCAATCGGAGTTACTGTGAAGGGAATTGGAAAAGCTGGGCAGGCCACTGGGGATGGGATTGGGGTGCCGAAAGTTGCTGTTGTCTGAAAAGAGCGATTGTGACTCGGCTGCTGCTCCTTCAAAAGGCGACCGTACTGTCAGTCCAGCTACACAAATGGGCACCACTAGAGATGACTTGGTCAGGCCAGGAGGGGGCGATGGGGAGTGGTTGCCAGAAATCTGAAGTGTTTAGTAAGGGGAGGGGGGGGGGGGAATCATGATGTTAAAACATTAGTAACTTGCCTAATAAAAGAAAATTGATTCAGATAGCATTATTAAGGTGTACACCTTGCCATTCTCAAAGGTAAACAACGAACATGAAATCATGAACTTACTTGTGATGTTTCTCCATTACTTATGCTGAAGCAATCTGAAGATTTGTTACTCGGGCTGCAGAAAAATAATAAAAATATGAGAATCAATTACATTCATATACTACCACTATTACACCAATGAGATCATTTAGAAAGACGGAAACTTTAGTTCACCCAAAAAACTCACGTCATTCCTAAGAAGTTGACGGTCTACGCAACTTCCACTTTCTCGCTTCATAAAGATATTGTAAAACTAATCCATATGAACTGAGCGATTTATTCCAGAGGACAAACTGAATTTAGGCTTTTATTCACATATAAATTGATCAAAGTGGTAGTTGCGTAGACTGTCAATGGAGGGACAGAAATCTCTCAGATTTCATAAAAATATTTTAATTTGTGCAAAAAAGTCTTACAGGTTTGGAAGAACATGAGGGTGAGTAATTACTGACAGTATTTTCATTTTTGGGTGAACTAACCCTTTAAGATGTTTGAAAGAAAACATTCTTAATTGTCATGTAAATGTTTAAAAAGTAAATTAAAAAATTACTACATTCTTGTGATTTTAAAAACAAATTGAATGCTTAATTTTTTATTTTCATTTTGAATTTTTTTTGTGGAATTCAGCATATTGTTTTTTAAAATTATTTTCTCTTTCTAGAGTAAGCTATTTAGAGATTGTTCTACCATCCAACGATGTCTTGAACACTGTAACCTTGGTGCCCTTAAGTCTTTGAGAATAAGATGATGAAATGTTCAGCAAAGGAAAAGGCTGACAAAATAAGGCACAGGGTAGAAGTTCACAGGCTGGCTACCTGACAGGGTCACAATGTGACATGAAGGGAGGCAGGCCAGCGATGGAGCCAAGGCCCAGCTCTGTGTCCAGACCGTCGGGAGTCATGTTTTCAGAGTCTGAGCCGCCATCTAGGGGTGGGGTCTCATGGTGTTCTGGAAGCCCATTGGGCATCTTCCCTGTGGTTTGTAACGAAGGCCACGCCTCTTTGCTGTTACTGTTGGAACTGGGGGTCATGATACAAATGCAAGATTAACAACAAAACTATGAGATGCTCCTACTTCATGCAATATAAAAACTTTAGATGACCAGATAATTAATTTTATTTTAATTATAACAATATACAATAATAATTCTAATATTTAAAATTTGAACACATACTAATTCTTTTTAGAATATTTAGAATATTTTAGAATAAAAGAAGAGAAAAATATTAAATAATTCCCACGTCAATGAGTGTTATTTCTGAATAAATAAATAACTTTTTTTTTTGGTACAATTGAGTACAAACCTCTGTGATGTGCCTGCTTTGCCCTTTGTCTTCTCCCCTGCCGAGTTCTGCAGGAAGTTGGGGTTTGTTTTGTATAGGTCCTGTAAGAGTTTCTGTTCATATTCCTGATGTTTTCCAGCCTGCAAAGTCAAATGTTAAGAGTTCATATGCAAGTTTGTCGACGTCAGTAAACAGGTTGCATGAGGCTGCAACGTTACCTGCATTTCTTCTTTTGTGAAACTAGCAGCTTCGTCTCCCAGCTCGTGAAGATACATGCAGTCTGGTTTGGGACACTGCATGCTTTTTAGAAAATAACTGCAGTATTTTGTTGTACCTAAAGAAGCCTGGATGAAAAAAACGGGTGTATACTGTATTTAGATATACAGGTGCTGGTCATATAATTAGAATATCATCAAAAAGTTGATTTATTTCAGTAATTCCATTCAAAAAGTGAAATTTGGATATTATATTCATTCATTACACACAGACTGATATATTTCAAATGTTTATTTCATTTAATTGTGATGATTAAAACTGACAACTAATGAAAATCCCAAATTCAGTATCTCCGAAAATTAGAATATTACTTAAGACCAATACAAAAAAAGTATTTTTAGAAAAGTATGAACATGAAAAGTATGAGCATGTACAGCACTCAATACTTAGTTGGGGCTCCTCTTGCCTGAATTACTGCAGCAATGCGGCGTGGCATGGAGTCGATCAGTCTGTGGCACTGACAAAACTGACAAAAGGTCATTGCTAAAGAAGCTGGCTGTTCACAGAGCTCTGTGTCCAAGCACATTAATAGAGAAGCGAAGGGAAGGAAAAGATGCGGTAGAAAAAAAGTGTACAAGCAATAGGGATAACCGCACCCTGGAGAGGATTGTGAAACAAAACCCATTCAAAAATGTGGGAGAGATTCACAAAGAGTGGACTGCACTGGAGTCAGTGCTTCAAGATCCACCACACACAGACGTATGCAAGACATGGGTTTCAGCTGTCGCATTCCTTGTGTCAAGCCACTCTTGAACAAGACAGCGTCAGAAGCGTCTCGCCTGGGCTAAAGACAAAAAGGACTAGACTGCTGCTGAGTGGTCCAAAGTTATGTTCTCTGATGAAAGTAAATTTTGCATTTCCTTTGGAAGTCAAGGTCCCAGAGTCTGGAGGAAGAGAGGAGAGGCACAGAATCCATGTTGCTTGAAGTCCAGTGTAAAGTTTCCACAGTCAGTGATGGTTTGGGGTGGTGCCATGTCATCTGCTGGTGTTGGTCCACTGTGTTTTCTGAGGTCCAAGGTCAACGCAGCCGTCTACCAGGAAGTTTTAGAGCACTTCATGCTTCCTGCTGCTGAACAACTTTATGGAGATGCAGATTTCATTTTCTAACAGGACTTGGCACTTGCACACAGTGCAAAAGCTACCAGTACCTGGTTTAAGGACCATGGTATCCCTGTTCTTAATTGGCCAGCAAACTCGCTTGACCTTAACCCTATAGAAAATCTATGGGGTATTGTGAAGAGGAAGATGCGATACGCCAGACCCAACAATGCAGAAGAGCTGAAGGCCATTATCAGAGCAACCTGGGCTCTCATAACACCTGAGCAGTGCCACAGACTGATCGACTCCATGCCACGCCACATTGCAGCAGTAATTCAGGAAAAAGGAGCCCCAACTAAGTATTGAGTACTGTACATGCTCATACTTTTCATGTTCATACTTTTCAGTTGGCCAACATTTCTAAAAATACTTTTTTTGTATTGGTCTTAAGAAATAGTCTAATTTTCGGAGATACTGAATTTGGGATTTTCATTAGTTGTCAGTTTTAATCATCACAATTAAATGAAATAAACATTTGGAATATATCAGTCTGTGTGTAATGAATGAATATAAAATCCAAATTTCACTTTTTGAATGGAATTACTGAAATAAATCAACTTTTTGATGATATTCTAATTATATGACCAGCACCTGTATGCCGAAAGATGTAAAAAAAAGCTTGTATACAAAGTCATGTAACATCACAATTACCTCAGAATAGCCATTCAATGACCATGAACTTGTTAGTCAGCTAGAAAAATGAACTCTAGAGAGGAGCATTTTGCTAAATATATGCACTATATTGCAAATTCACTGTATTTTAAATGCAAGTACCATACAAATCAGTTCATTTTAACCTTTAATATTACAGTGATGTACCAACTTGGATTCCCTGTATAATTTACAGCATTAGCTGAGAGATTTTTTTTTCCTTGAGGCAATTTGCCACATACTGTACCTGATGGGACACAATTAATCGATATCGAATAGCAAGCAAATTTAGTTTCAATGCCCAGGCCTAACTGAAAGTATATTGCTCTTCATAATATTGGACTATTTTGTCTCAAAGTTTACCTTAAGTGTTCTGCCGTCTACTACAACATTGTTAACACATTGTATAGCTCTGAGGGCATCTTCTGATCGAATGTAAGTGACGTAGGCACTGGCGCTAGGACCCTGGGGACAAAAATCAAAAAATATTTGATGATTAAATCAGACAAAACAGAGAAATTAGGATAAAACAAAATCAGCAAAACAAAGCAGCATTTCTTTGCTGTAGTGTTAAAAAAAAAAAAAAAAAAAAAAATGGCTGACTGTTCATTATGCAAAATATTTGAGCAGGCAAGGGATTGACCGAGAAGAAAGCGAAGCTCACCTGTGAGCCAGCATAAGAAGTGCTGTTATTGATGACCACTTTATGGATCTTTCCAAACTTCCCGAAGTACTCCGGCCTTTTTAAAATCTGCAATCAAACATCAATTATATATTTAAAAAGCCCTGATTGCTGTTTGCAGATCATCAACAGCACAAGCAAATGCAGTTTGTTTAGTGGAGTCACACAGGGAGAGAACACACCTGATTATCATGATTCATCGGAAGGATATGACTCAATCACCATTTATTACAATAGAAGGCCATATGAAACCTAGGCTAGGAACTCAATATACACTATCTATCAGCACTGTGGCAAATATCATTTAACAATTTAAACCACATTTCTTACACCAACAAAGATCATTTCAACTTATAAAACCTTACATAAGTAAACCGTTTTACACAACAAGGCTTTTGAGGACAAGATCAAAACAGGATTTGTGTGAATGACATACTGTATTGAGAACCAACGATCTAAACACTATCAACAGGATGTCCACAATGTTCAGCCAAATCAACGCTGAAAACAAAGTGTGGCACACAAGTAGGTCTCTAGCAGCGGGTGACTGACAGCTCACTGGCTCGATGGCATGGTGCTTTTGAGATTCTGGTCACTCTTGAACTGTGAAAGCAGTCCGGATGTTTCTTTGCGGTCTTTGTTCGCGTAAAGCAGCTTCACTCACTTTGTTTTTTTTTATTTTTCACACCCTCAGTGTGAAAAACAAAAGCACAAAGACTGATATGTTAAAGGCACGATTGATTATATAAATTTTATAAATTAAAGACCTCTGAAAAACAGTCCCTAACATAGATTTGATGTTTTTTTTAAGCTTTGTCCTCCTAATATCATTCGGACTGGAATTAGAAGGCATGTTCTCACTCTCTCTCACTGAATAACTTGTTCTCTGCTGAGAGCTATTCAGGGTACATGACGTTAGCTGTGATGGCAAAGAGGGAGAGAAAGTGTCGGAGAGAAAGGAGCGAAAAGAGAGTGAAAGCTGTTTTTCGTGGGCTGGTAATGAAGGCTAAGTCTAGCTAGTGGGCAGCTAGCTTTCTCCCATTTTCCCAGGAAAGCATTTTATCTCATGTTTTATTTCCATTTAACGATATGTGGCATAAAAATGAAATCTTCACATCTTCAAGGATTTTCTTGCAGCTACATGGAAGCAATCCTGCACAACATATCAATAGAACAGCCATAGTAATAGGTATGCTTTACCATGGCAAATATGCTTTGGAAGCAGTCTTCCAAAGCATTGTTTTAGTATATAATTTTTTCATATCTGACAAAGTATGAAGTGAGAGTGATGCCACATTTTAACTTGTTGACAGGTAATTACTAGCAGTCAGTCGATATATATTAACACGGCTGAGATATCGGCCGATATTTCAGATAATCAGAATCAGCCAATACATGACGCAAGCAGGACTTTTTATCTTTATTTGAACAGCGCTGAGAACCCAGTACCTGAGCACACAGGAGCTACAATTCTCAGTCTTCATTAGGTTACTGTCTTTGTTCTCTCGGTTCTTTATTAATAGAAAGGCAAATGCTTTTTAACATACTATCTGAATTCAGAAAAAATGCATTTAAACATTATATACACTGTGTACTGTATGTAAAATTAGTTGATTCCCAGAGCACACCATTTACAAGATTATTGTTGTTTGCTTTTTATTAATGTTTTTAACAATTTCTTTATATTTGAAAATGCAATAATATGACTACAAAATCAATAATTTGCTATTGTGTAAATTATATATATTTTTTTATAGTAATTATCAAATTATTTTAGCGATTATGTCAAATTAATATACATCTAATAACAAAAATTGTTGTGCTAGTGTCATTTACCATCTTTACATTGAATAGTATGATCTGCCTGCTCTCCAAGATATCAGCAACCTTTATCGGTTGACCACTAGTAACTACTTGATTAGAGTCAGATCCAGATTATAAGTCCTGCAAGTTTTTTACACATAAGGATGTGAACTCAAAAAGTCCTTTATGTTCTTTTCATCCACTCATGAAAGTCTTGTTTCAGCAGATAGGAGAAATGCTCCTTAACCTTCATTTTCAAACACTTAAACAGAGACTTGATAGGACACACAAGAGAAAATGCAAAAACGTTTACCTTTCTATATCTTGCTTGCAGTGAAACTTTTATGAAAACCATATGTGGGTGAATTTTGAGAGCTCACTACCAAAAACCACCAAGATGAATATTGAGCTTTGGTGTTTGAATATGGACTTCCTGAGTTGTTTATATTGAGTGTAAATGACATCAGTTACAGAGAGGTCAGGAAAGCATTGAGTTTTGCTGAATCACCTCGGGGTCGGCGAGTCTCTGTGAAAGGCCCACCACAAAAACCAGGTTTCTCTGGACGACTCGCACACTGGAGAGGTGCTTGCGGTTCTCTGTGATCTTCTGCTTCCGCTCATTCTGCTTCTGCTTCTTCTCGTTCTTTATCCTCTGAAGTTCCTCTTGAGAGAGAGGTTTGTACACCGCAGGGTCTTCTGGATAGGGCTGAACCAAACATAAGATTCTAGATGTAAGATGACTTCATTCGAGAAGATAGATCTTGTTTCAATAAATTAGGTTATGACAGAATATATATATATTTTTTTTTAAATGAAAGTTTGTTTATTGTATTGCCATATCAGAATCAAAGGAATTTTCATGGCATAAAAAATAAAATACAACACATAATAAAATGTCTTAAATCTGAAAGAAATGCTAAAATTTTAACAAAGTTACAATGTATCAATGCATATTAATAAACAGCAATACTGAAATGCAAAGTGTTATTCAAGACTTTACAGTGTTTAATTTTGAAGTGCAAATTTAAGATCAGCGGACATCCTGGAGATCTCTTTAAGATCAGCCACTGGAATGATGATGATATTGCATGATATATGCTGCAATAAACATGGATATAATAATGTGCATTAAGCACATTAAGGTTAAGGAGCTGCAGTAAACTGGCCACTACAGGGACTGGTTTTAGTGAGTGGATGGGAGTGTTTATAAAAATAATACAAGCACTGGAGGCCTGTTGTGCTGCACATGTTCCCTCCACACAGCTGTACAGCACCGATAAAATCACGCAGAACCTAAGGCAACAGCATGAGCGTGAATTAATCCAGCAAAGTTCCCTGGGATGCTGAATGCTAGCCTTTAAAACATCTCATCTCCTTGAGCTCCCCAATGGAGCAATTTCTTGGAAACAAATTAATGGTTTCTCGACTTTATTTGTTACCTTTCTGCAGGCCGGACAGAGGCCGTTCTCGTCTGTGCGTATGCGATGCCAGCAGAAGCGGCAGATCTGGTAGCCGCAGGTGCAGGGGAAGAAATTGACATCATCAATCTCCAATGGTTCCATGCATAGTGGGCACTCCATGGGGTCCTCCTTCACCTCAGGGCTGCGGGACATCCTATGGCACGGTGCAGAGAAAAGAGCGGGGTGTTCTCACAGTTCAGAGGCAGAGCTGAGGAGGAAAAAAATTGAAGTTTAACATTTTTTATAATAATATTTCAATGTAAAAATTGTATTTAATATTAATTTACATTTTAGTTACGCTTCAATATGTTTAATTAACAATAATTTCCCAGGTTTTTTTTGTCCATTACGGGCCAAAAAGTTTCAAACAAATGAAGCTTCTAGATTTAGAAATGCAGCCAATATCTACAAAAATCTTATTTTCTTCCAACAGTATGTAGGCCTAATCTTAAGAATTAGGCTCATATCCTTCAAATAGTCTCAAAGCACACTAGAGGTTGCATCAGAAAGCCAATAATGATTCTGCTACTAGTAAGAGTGTGTCTGCATGTGTGGGAGGAGTTTCAAACTTCAGTCGTGAGAGGAATTGAAGGAATAATTGGAATCGACAAGCACAAACACCCACACAAACAATTGCAACAGTTTCATAAACAAGTATATGTATCCTCTAGGGATCATCCAGTGAACTGATAGTCTAAATGTGTAGGTGCAGATTCAGCAATTACTGAAAATGAGGTTTTGAATCTTCGTATGGAACACAGATCCGTGGGCACATGACAAGGTTCGCTGAACATAGGATGCATTGGTTAAAAAACAATTTAATGTCTCTGTGGTGTTATGTGTGGGAATGTGACTGCTAGCATCTTCATTTAAAACACTAATGAAAAACTAATGTCGGTGTCCTAGTGCGCCAAATAAACGGGGGTTCAAGCTAATTTACCTCTTAGTGCCAATCAGGTTTCTTTTGGCCAAATTTTTGCTGTAGTACTTAAACTCCTATGTATTAACAACATGGACAAGCACAAATACAGCAGTTTGTCCGAGACACTTCTGTTCCCTGGTGGCACTTCCCTATGAGGTTAATTTATCAAACAATGGTCTGAACGAAGCTCCCAAATGTGAACAAATACAGGACAGCCTTGTGTTCATAAACAAACAAACCGGAATATGAAGCTTCCATGCAGAGACTCATCTATGTCATGTTAAACTTACAAACTATAGTCCAGGCATTTTGGGACTTTCCTACCACTGCCTAAATTTTGTTGCCCATCTGACAAGATTTAAAAGATCTTCTTTTAAATACAAAACAAAAAACATCTTAACCCCAAACTTTTGAACAGCAGTCTATGTATAGCCTCATAACTAACAGACACAGACTAAAGGCCAACAAAATTGATGAATTCTCCAACAGAATTCTCTTTATGTTCACTCCGTCAGCAGCGGAAGCACCAGGAGTGTGAAGAGGAGTCAGTGGGTGGGCAATTCTAAATATATCCCATCCTGGGAAGGCAGAGTACAGCAGGAGGAGTCAGCCCCTTGAATCTCCCTTTAAAAGGGAAATGCTGATTGAACGCAGAGGGCGGTGTGAGCTACATGTAGGGTAATCAGCACTTCCTGAGATCCACACGGTCTCACCCCAGCTAGTGTAGTGGGAAGGGGGTGGCGAGATTGAAGCGCACCATCTCCTTAACGTGCCGATATGGAATTAGAAACTATTGTACGTTTTTTTTCGCTATCCTCAGAACTGTATGGAAGAAGGAATTCCCACTGTCAGTGAGGATGGGATTCCTTCCCAGTAGAGGCGGATATCAGCTGCGAGTAATGAAAGCTTCCCGCTGGCCCCTACTGAGAATGATGCATAACAAATATTTAACCATCACTCTCGTAAAAAAAGGGATTTGATTTCATCACAATGATTACAAACCCCAAAAGACACTCAAGCTGCGCGGGGCTTGATTCCTTCTGGCATTCAACATCACATGCACATGTTGTGAAAGAAAGATGGATAATATGGAAGGAAACTCCTATAAAAAGTCACAATTGACCTTTGAACAGTTAAAAAAAAAAAAAACAGGAGCAGAATGCCAATTCTGATTGCAAACTGAGTGTGAACGCATACCAAACTGGATTAAGTTAAACAGAAATCAAGACTTATTATAATTGTTGGGTTAGGGGCCAGAATTACCCAAAATCTCTTTTAAGCAGAAAGACTAACAAACATGTTTGCAAGGTACTGGGAAAGCGTAGGGACAAACAATGATCTAAGCCTACAATGTTTGAGTTTTGGCGATGGTAGATGTTTTCGTATACATTAACCCAGTGTGCCGTGAGAGCTGAACGCTGAAAGGACGACCTGAAGGGCCCTCAATCAGCCCTTTGTGTAGGGGTTGATGTGGAATGATCTTTCTTCAAAGCATACTGAATCCTTGAGAAAACATTCAAACTGCTAATTGCAGGCCCAATCCATTTTCAATCTCATATTACAACAGAGCACTACTAACCACAAAAAGGATGAAAATAACAACTGTGCAAAACTGCAGCTTTCAACACAAAATAAAGCTTTGAAGACTGACTTAGAAAGTATTTGATACCGTTTTAAAAGTGTTTCTGAAATAGACGGTTAATTTAATGTACCAGTCAAATCGATGGTCTGAAAACTGAAAGGTGGTGAACATGCAGTTACATCTATTCTAGTAGAAACTGATTTCAATTAAGAATCCAATTCCTTACACACAGCAACAAACACATTTAAGTCAACTACACATTAAGACAGACTGTCGGACTCAATTTACAACAAAATATGAGGTTTAATTTGTAATAAATAAAATTAAAGGCTCAAAAACCTGCCTTTTACAAGGACAAATGTAGTAAGTCGACAAGCTTAGTGAAGAGACAGACAGTTGTCTCAGATGGAACCATTCTGATGTCATAGAAGAGCGTAGCCGAAATTATCATTAGAGTGAGAGTCGTGTCCATTTGTGGGCTGCTCTTCATGAGCAGATGGACAAGGCATCGGCAAGGAATGAAAGATATGTCAGTACCACAAATAGCTATTCTGGGCAGTCAGAATAAAAGCACCAAAAAAAACAATTAAATAAAACACTTTATGAGACAAATAGTTCATCCATTTTTTCTAACATATCTGAGATGGCCCACAGCTCAGGACAAAACAGCTTTAATCATTTCAGATCTTACTAAAGCTGATATTAAAAGAAGACTTTTTCCTGTTCTGCCAGGATTGTGGCAGACCCGTTCGGACTGAATGTAAAGGTGCAACTTTTTCAACTATAAAGTCGAAGAGCTTAATTTCTATGCAACTGAACACCAAAGCAGAAGTCCATTCAGAATGTGATCATATAGCAGCAGTAATCCTTGCCAGAAAAGTGTCTCACAAACATTGTGTGTGGCACAAACAATGCCTGCCGGACAGTGCACTGGAACTGGGCCTAGACCTCCCTGTCCACTTAAAACCTGCTCCCAAATTATAGCCTATCGCTCCCAAAGAAGCACATTTTGAGCAAAACTCCCCTTTTTGACCTGTTCACACCAAGAATGATAAATATAAAGATAACTATGATTACTATTAGAATCCACACAAGCGGATCATTTATTAATCGGATATTGTTCTGTTTATTCAAAGCAGATGCTGCAGTTTTGTCTTCTGTCACTTTAAATGCTCGAACTCTGAAAGCAGGATGGATTCTGATTGGCTGTCAATGTTTTTATCGTTCATCAGCTGAAAAAAATTTTTTCTGAAAGTGATTCCAACAATATCCCTCTGTGCAAGTATCGTTATATTTGTGGTGTGGACTTTTGTTATTCCTTTATATTTAGAACGATTTTCTAGAACTATATAGTTATCGTTCTTGGTGTGAATGGACCTTTACTCATGAGATCGCTGTTCTATTACAAGCACTTCTCCTGTCTATTGCCTCTTTAAGATGAATTGCTGCTATTCCTCATTAGGATAAAAGCATATGCTAAACAAATAAATGTAAATGTAATACATAACTTAATAAATGTGACTGGCAAACTTACGGTGTCAAATTCAAAAGCAAAGTGTTTAAGGAAAAAGTTCACCCCAAGAATGACAATTCTAATATGGGTATAAAAATTCAACTCCAAGGCAAAATTAGTAATATGGGTTTGGAACAACATGGCTGCGTATTCATTTCTGGCTTGTCTATTTCTTAAAAAAAATAGGCTTACAGCTGAAAGACAAAAAGCACATAGTAAGCTCAAAAGGCCCACTGCTGACAAAACAGGATTAATAGTGCACACTCAACACAGCAACTACAGAATCCAGGAACATGATGCTGTCACCGAACACAGAAATATCCTCTTTTGAGAGACTCCGGCTTCATATGATTGTTTGCGGAAAGGACAGGTGCATTTGGTCAATAAAAACCAGCTACCTCCTGCCAGTGGTCTGCCTATTGAAACACGAGTCACACACAATAATGAAGGGTGTGGACAAAAAAATATATAGAAATGACCTGCAGTAACAGAGCAATCAATGTCATCGAAATATATGGCATCACATCTGTAAACTGATGTTGCATAGAGAAGGAACAGCAACTTCCTACTCAAATAAAAAGGAAATTCCCTTCATGTAAAAGTACATAACGTTAATCATACACAGAATTTAATTCTGTTTCCTTGTTAATGCAATGAAGTAAACCAGCTAAGCTAATACCTATTGGAAGTTATTCAAGAGGCGAAATATACACCAAAACCAATGTACGTATACTAACGTTATATATACTGTCTCAAAGTATGCGTAACAAAAAATAAGTCCGTGTTTGACGAAGCGAGAATTAATTTGTGTATTTTATTAAAAGCCGGTCAAACAGTGCGGCTAGCCGCTAACTTAACTTACTCGGCTAACTAGACGACTAACGTTAGTCTGTCAAGACTGATAAAGCACACAAAAGTACAGGAATTTCCACAAGGAGAAAGAGGGATGAGATGTGTTATTAAGAGGTGAATTGAGAGAGGAAAGCAGCTGAATGTGGAGGCGGTGGACAAGAGAGGCCTTAGTGGGATACTCACCCTGTCTATCTGTACAGATTGATTCACAGCAAATAAAATCTATCTGAACGACCCAGGTCTAACACAACAGGTCGTAATATAATTTCCCGGGTGGCTTGTCACTGCTCCTGTGTGATTTGATGCGAAAACACCAAGCCTTGATTCTTACAGCCTCTCTGTTGAGCGGTAGTGCCTCCTAACCACCATCTTACATTGAAATAGGGAGGGGGGGGGGGGGGGGGGGGGGGGGGGGGCACGTCAAGTTGTGACTTTTCAGCGCATGCGCAGTTGATGATGGACCTTTGCTTTTGTGGGTAATGTAGTGTGCTACATAAAGATAGTGGCAATGTTTGGAGAACTATATTTTGAAGGCTGAACTTTGTTCTCAACGGTATTATTTTCCAGAAATGTTCACATTATTGGAGAAAACTGTGATCTGTTTTAAATTGTATACATTTACAAAATGTATTAATTTTAATGTTTGCAGGCAGCAAATAAAGTAAAATATACTAATAATAATATATATTTTTAAATGACCTATTATTCTTTTACTGTTTTTTTTAATGAATTGATGTTTCAATATTGTTTTACTGTTTAACTCTGCTGCTTTATTGGAGCAAGTTGTCACATGTGTTTTAATTTAACACATTTGTGCAGTTTATTCATTGCAATATTTGTTTGCAAATAAAATGAGTTAATATTTATGCATTACCTTTCACACCTTTCTTGTTTCATAAACTATGTTTCATAATTATTTTACTGGATAACGTTGCTGCTTTGTCAGAGCAAAACCGCACGTGTTTTAAATTGTATACATTTGCAACATTTAATAATTGAAATATGTGTTTGCAAATGAAAAGCATTGTACACTTTTGCTGTTTTATGAATTGTTGTTTCAAAATTGTCAGTTATATGTCCATACTATACATAAAACTATTCAAACCCCCCCAAATAATAATACAAATAATAGCAATAACTGTGTAATATATATATAGCCTATATATATATATATATATATATATATATATAAAATTGCTGGTGAAATATTTAGTTCAGTCTACATTTAAAGGATTAGTGTTGAAAACTTGCAAATCATTGTCCTTAAAAATACAAGTCTGTACCATTTCTGAAGTTCAACAGTAGGTGGAGACACAGGCCAAGACTTTTAGAAGAATACATTTCATGTAGTACACATTATCTGGGGTGGCTATCCGAGTCTAAACAGAGAACACATTAATAGTTTAAAAAGAAATAAGAATATCCAAACGATAAATGGATCTTTTTAAAAATCACACATTTATTCAGACAAACAGATCTTCATTCTTTAACAGGCAGCAGAGGACATATGTCAGTGGCCACATCCTTTAAAATCTTACTCTGGTTCACGGTCTGCAGAATAGCTCTAAGATTACACCAAAATACTCGCTGCTTGCGTTCATCTGCGGGCCACTCCAAGTATGTTTTCTGCCTTAGCAGTGTTCTTAACTTTAGAAACTTCTTGGGCAGAGAGTCTGTCGGTATGGGCTCCAAAAGAACGAAGACCAGCGAGTCATCATTCACGCTGATGGCCCTGTGCTGGGCGAAGAACAGTTCATAGTTGCACCATTCGCTTTGCACAAAGTTTTTGGACAGGATGAAGAGGCTCTTGTGGCTGTCCTCCACACACTGGATTATATTGTCCACAATCCAGTTCCCAGGTTCAAAATCTCTCTCATGGACGCAAAGAGACAGGCCTGACCTTTCTAATTCAGGTACCAGCTGAGAGCCCACCCAGACTGAGTCATTCTGGCTGTAGGAAATGAAGGCATGGTAGCGGAAGGTGGCATTGAGCAATCGATTAGCCCTCCTGGAGCCTCTTCTCTTCATTCGTATCCACACCCAAAGCATTTTGGTGTACCAAACACCATCACAAGCATAAACAGTGACGGCCAGAGCAGCTCCTACCACAAATAACACCGGCAGAACCACAGCAGCCTGCAAGCCCGGTTGACAGGACAGCCACCCGTACTCATATGTCCCCAAACGCCTTCCGGAAAACGATGGCGGGGTGCTGCAAGCGTAACCCAGTGGCCAATCTAGGAGAAGTGACTTATTCAACTCCGTCATGAACCAAAAGGAATCGCAATCACAGCTAAATGGATTGTGGCCGGCTTTTAAAGTCTTCAGCTTGGGAAGACCTTCCATTGTTTTCTGGCTAATAAAAGTAATTGCGTTCTGGTCAATATGCAGCCTTACTAACGCAGGAGCCCGAATATCTGCCGGGATGACCTGTATGCTGTTAAAGCTCATGTAGAGGTAGGTTAGTCTGGGAAGCAATGATATACTATTTAAAGGAATGACACTTAAGCCTGTTTTCGAGAGGTCTATCTTTTGGAAGTGTGGTGATAAGAAGCGAAACACATCATTTCCTAGATTGTTGTGGCTGAGATTCAGTTCAGTCAGGTGGGACGGCCAAAAACACGGCTTGCCTATGGAAATAGAGTTGAAACTCAAGTCAAGAGACTCTAAGAACTTCATATCATTGATGTTATTGGCAATCTCGGCGAGGTCGTTGAAACGGTTATGGCTTAGCGAGAGTTTCCTCAAGGCTGGAAACACTTTGTGTGATGAACAGCCACTCCACCAGAAGCCGCTGTCATCCAAGAGGTTGTTTGATAGGTCCAAGATTTGTAGTGACTTTATGGCTGAAATTAGATTACATGGTAGAATATTCATTCCAGTACCAGAGAATTTCAGGTAGGTTAGTTGGTTGATTAGTTCCACGCTCATGTTAAAAGTGGGGTAGCGGTACTGATGGTGATGCACACCATCGAGTATGAATGCTCGTAGATTCATGGTGTGATTCTGCATCGGTAGCTGGAAGCCTTCAGGAGTGTCCTCATTGTATGTGATGTTTAAAAACGCAATTTCCTCAAAAGATGATTTCCAAACATTTTTGAACAGTTTGACCATCACAGAGCTGTTTATCCAGGTGTCTACAATGCTTAAGTTACTGAGGACACGCAAATCTTTAAAAGCATCAAATGGGTCAGTCGTTATGCTACACTGGTCTGGAAATAACTTAATGAGCTGAATTTTTTTAGTTTGGGTTTGGTCAAAATCTATAATCATGTCTTTGAAAATGTCAAAACGTTGACAAAAAGTCACTTTCAGTATGATTTCCTGTAATGATTTGAGTTGCGAAAAAACGCCCTTTTCATAGTTTTGCAATTCTGTTTCATCTCCAAATATGATTTTTTTCAAACGGATGTTTCGAAGAGGAACAAAGTCTTCCACTTTAACAGAAGTAGCATCTGGACTACCAATCGCAAGGATGGTAAGATAATTTAAGTTACCAAATGAGTGTGGAAGCCCATAGTTGGGATATAGATTTCTGGAAAGGTCTAGGATCCTTAGCTGGGGCAAATGCAAATTTGGAATGATGGTCAGATGGTTGTAGGAGATGTTCAGAACTTTGATTTCAGAGTTGCTGTGGAAGGCATCAGGGGAGATGTGTTGAAGTCCACAGTGTGTGATTTTCAGAAAGCAGAGATGGGTTAAACCAGACAGGTCACCATGAACAATGCTGGAGATGTTGTTGTGCGACACATCTAAGTACTCTATGTTGTTTGATAAATGTGATGGTATCCTTGTTAGATTATTATTGGAAAGATCTTTTGTGTGTTCAGTGGAACAATATCCGAAATGTTCACCATGTGCTTTAAACGGAAGAACTAAGAGATATGAGATAACAACAGGCCAGACGGTGGAAGACATCCTGTGAAAATAAAAATATTTATATGTGTTCAATTTTAAATAATACTCATTGGATTAATGAAATTTGCATAGATTTATTTTGCTAGATGTTAAACTGAATGAACACACACACACACAATAATATAATAGAATAAAATATAATTATAATATTAAGTATAAAATATTTTAAAAATGCACATAATTAAAATTAAATAAAATAATAGAACACAATATTTTACAATTTCCTTGTTTTCGTAATGTACTTATTTTTACATATAACACCACTAAAATTTTAAATGAATATTAGACATCTGCTTTGACAAGAAAAAAATGAATAAATGGTCATTTACCTTTGATATGAAACGTGGAAATTAGTCAATAAAGAATGTTATGATTTTCCTACTGTCCATTTACAGCTTGATCTCTGCTGTGCGCATTATTATATGACACTCTTGTACATGGTATTAACCACATAAAAAAAATACACAATGGCATTTTCATTAGTACTTGAACTTCTCTAAATGCACAACACTGAACTTCCCTAAATGCCCAGAGGAAAAACCTTATTTGGGTAAAGGTGCAATAATCACATATGCTTGTAAAAATGAAGGAAAATGTAATATTTAATGGCACTACTGTTACGTGTTTAACTGCATTACACAAGAAGCTAAGTACTGAAAGTAAAAAAGGGTAGAGCTAATGCACGACACGAACTGCACGGTTAGTTGTGCTTACCATTTCACGATAGAGTGAAAGACAAACAGTACAGGGGAAACTCGAAAAATTAGAATATTGTGCAAAAGTTCATGTATTTCAGTAATTCCAATTAAAAGGTGAAATAATATATTTAGTTTATATAACTATATACATATGGATGATTATACAGTTATTATTTATGGTTATTACATATGGATGATTATATATATATTATTCTGCATTTAAAATCTATTCTGCTTTTTTTTTTAATTGATTTCATGTAATATTCTAATTTTCTGAGATTTTGAATTTGGGGTTTTCATAAGCTGTAAGCCATAATCATCAAAGTTATAACTTTTGCAGGATATTCTAATTTTTCGAGTTTCACCTGTACAGTAGAGAGATGGATCTAAATGCAGCAGTTGATTTTATTAAACAAGAACTCAAAGGAACAAAACACTTCGAACACTCAGACTAAAAAAAACATGAACAGATCAACCAGTATAATTGCACCAGAACAGACCATGAACTGAAAGAAACACAGAGCTTAAATATCCAAACAAACGATCAAAAGGTGTCCGATTTAATCAATAAAAATTAAAAATATTTTTGTTTTTCGTGTGCAGACATCGTGATTAAACCGATCCCCGTTCACACGGATCCGCGAAAACTACTAAAACCGCTGAATTATGCATGAAGTCAGCCAGTAGTTGGCGATGTCACTTTGTAAAGAAACACTACTCGTCTTTAGACTGAACACATAACATGCATGTGCATGACGTCACCTTTTTCACAAATTCACGTTTTTTGTGGTTTAACCAGAGACAATACTTTTCAAGTATTTCGTTTCGTTTTCAAGTTAGTTTTCGAGAACTTGCACTTTGAAACCCGTTTTAAATCTTAAAGCTGTACTGTAGTTGCAACACTTTCAGTCAGTCCTCACTAATTTCTATTCTATCGTATCTTTTTCATATACTGTGTATACTATACTGGTTGATCAATTTTATTGAAAATGTTAATGCACAATGCACACCAGAGCAATCCAGGAAAAAAAAAGATTTAGGGATATAATAAAGGGAATGTCAGGGATTAGTAATGAGATTTTAAAAATATTTAATAGCAGTCACAATGATGATTTCAGGAGAGAAAAATAACCAGCCTTTTGTTGCGTTGACAGAGCTACGGTCAGGTGTAAAAGGGAAGGGTGGAGGGACTTTCCTCACCACTGTCTTACAAGAAACATGTTTACATCTGACATGTCATGATTATGCACTTTTTTATGTATAAATGGAAGGTAAAGGTAAAAGGTAAAAGGTAAAAATAAGGTAAAAACAGAAGTTGAGTAATTTATCTCATATCTCCAAAATAAATTACGCTCAGTGCTCAGGCATCTTTCAGACTTTGGTAGAATCCACCTGCAACGATAAATAAAATGGTGTACTGAACAGTTATATTAATATTATGCAGTATTGTATAGTTTCGCTGTACAACTATAATGCAACTGTATATAAATAAACCTTGAGTATCTTCACATTTCAAATTGATATATGATATTCTTTTTATCAAATTGATATATTTCAGTATAATTCAACACATTCATGTTTTATTTTCTGAAGCATAAAGTAGTTATTGTAAGGTTTTAGCCCACCTGATTTCCATGACAGTCCTTTCAACTGGCACTTTTCAAGGCCGACGTTGCAGGAATACAATCCCAGACATCTCGCACAGTCCAGCTGGTTACTACAAGTCTTTGTCTCAATGGTACTGCAACCAGACTGCAGATTAAATATGAATATGGATTTTCATGAGCACTGTGCTATTTTGCTAATATTACTAAAGCTCGCTGTTTTTCTGGTTTCTAAGTGTTTCCGTGTATTCTAAGATTTTGAGCATTAATTCTACAAAAAAGATTGACACACATGGTAAGTTGTCTTACCGGATCCGAGTTGAACTGACCGTAGTCATTTTGACGAACACCAATAATCCCTGAGCTGAAACCTCCAAAATAATCAGAGACAAATCCTCCACTACTCTCAAATTCATTGCGGTTATCTGAGCGCGAGCCGTGCGGCACATGTTGTTCTCCATTATCATCAGCACCCCAACCTCTGTCAGCTTTTCTAAATTTCATTACTGGTAGGCAGGTAGACGCCTGCAACAGAAACAGTACAAGAATCCAGCTGTGATTCATTATTGACTTCTCAAGAGACCTTCTCAAGCAGTTGCTTATAAAGCATAACCACCACCTCAGTCTCGTCATGTTTCATTTGTTTTTGGAAGTATTTTAGATGACTACATATGTGTTCTTAAAACAAAACAGCGCATGATTATTGGTTACCATGAGCGAAGACACAATAACTGAGCAAATGTTACAAAGAATATGTGCACGGTTCTCCTTAGTGACGGTCAATATACACAGTATGTTCAATAAGGAATAAGAGGATTTCTATTAAAAGACGAAATTCCAAACAAATGACTGTATTTTTCTATTTGCTTTGGTAAAAAAAAAAAATATATATCTTCAAGAATTCCCAGCAAGAATTCCCATTACATTATCTGTCTGCCATTTCTCCTTTCTTCCTCTTAGCTTTGTTTGAGGTGTGTAATATTTGGTAACTAGGCACTGGGTTGTGGCCTTTAAACTCTCTATGAAGTTTTAAGCGGGAGTGGTGACTGGTTGATTGACATAAAACAAGGGAAAGTAATGTCTATTTCTGCCTGCTTTTCAAAGCCATTGAAAAATCAATCAGTGGTTACCTAAGCAATAGATGATATCACTTCATAGTGATATCTGACTTATTAGCTTGGAGATTACACTTTTCTGATTTTTAAGAACGCCTATCGAATGATGATCGTCTTACGTTACGATAAATATTTTATTCCAAAAATTCACTCCAAAAGTAACACCAATTCGTTTACATTCAAAACGTATCAATTGTCTCTTGAATTAGAAAATGACAATAGTTAGCAGACCTATTCCGAAAAATACAGCAAGTACAAGCATGTCAAGAGCCAAGACAACAGGCATAAATGTTAAGTTAGTTTCACACACACACACACACACACACACACACACACACACACACACACATGTCTGGTTCGCTATCTTTGTGGGGACTCTCCATAGGCATAATGATTTTTATACTGTACAAAATGTATATTCTGTCCCCTTACACTAACCCTACCCCTAAACCTACCCATCAGACACAACTTTCTGCATTTTTACATTTTCAAAAAACATTACTTAGTATGATTTATAAGCTGTTTTCCTCATGGGGACCGCTGGCTGGTCCCCACAACGTAGGTGATCTCAGGTTTTACTATCCTTGTGGGGACATTTGGTCCCTGCAATGTAATATAAACAAGAACACACACACACACGTTGTGTTTTCATGTTTTATGGGGACTTTCCATATCGCTAAACTTACCCATCGGCCATCACAGAAAACTTTCTGCATTTTGACATTTTCAAAAAACATCACTTAGTATGATTTATAAGCGGATATCCCAGTGGGGACCAAAAAATGTCCCCCACAAGGACAAGACAAGCCATTTTGGAAGGATTTCGGATATTGCCATCTTTGTATAATGCAGGGTTTACCAGCCGAAATCACATAAGGCGCCTTCGTTTTTCCGAAAATGCCCGAGCGCAGAGCGGCCGCTCTCCGGAAGATCCGGGTGCTGGGGCTTCAACATAAACAGCAATGGCGGAGGCAGCGGCAGCGTCAACAGCGGCTCCAGCAGTTATCGGAGGCTGGACGAAGCACGTACCCTGCAGGTTAGTGGAGATCCGCCGAGAAACGCGGTTATTGCAACATTTAACGGTCACAAATATAAAACGCAAACGCCTGTGTGTGTGTCGATGTTGAGGCATCGGATAGCGCCGCTGTCTTTGTGCTGAACTGGATGAGTGTGTGTTTGTTGTTGTATCACACCGATCAGCGATCAGTCCGACAGCGGTTGCTATTTGCGGTCCTTTCTTCCTCTGTGTGTTTATCTATGCAACATCCGTGTTTGTGAAAAACAACAACATGGCACTGCATCAACCACATATGGCAGTCAGTTTGACAGTAAAGAGTTTTCAAGGAAGCCATTACAATCCTTGAGTTTAATCGTCTGGGCAGCAGCCAATGTGTCAGTGTCAGCCTTGATGATTTATGTATATTAATTCACTTGTCAGGCTTTATTCTAGTCTAGTCACGACTGTACAAAATAACCATTTTTAACCCATATATCTAATGGCATCAAATGCAAGAGAGATTTCAAACACAAGTAACATGTAGTGTTTACATTAGCACTGTTGTCATATTATATAGCATGCAAATACGAAGGGTTATTTGGGTCATGCGGTTTATTATTGAATAAATGACGTGGGCTGTGCATCTTGCATCTTAGTCGTATTATTTAGCCTCCGTTGCTTATTGGCATGACATATTGATTATTTTATGTTTTATATCAGCCTTTGTTCGTGCCTTCAGATGCGTAAAAGCCTAAAGTGGAGTCTGTATGAATGTTGTCAAATGGCTCTAGTTTTTTGACCAGTCTCAAAAAACATTTTCATTTATAGGTATTTCATTCACGGCCTTTGCAAAGAGGGCGACAACTGTCGATATTTACACGACCTCAGTAGCTGCAAGCCAACCATGATCTGCAAGTTCTTTCAAAAGGGATCCTGTGCTTTTGGGGACCGTTGCAGGTAAGAGACATTATGATGCAAAGAATTGCATTTGAGTAGATACTCAAAATGTGCTGAACAAACAACCGCTCTCTTTCACAACAAGATCTGGGCAGATGTTACATAACTTCAAAGGTAATGTAATCTGTATTTCTGTGTTCAGGGTCTGTAACACATGAGTGTGTTTAAATGTATTAGAGGTAAGGAAGGCTTCTGAGAAGTGTTGTGTGTTGCTTCATTACATGTCCGTGACATCTGAGATGCAGATTTTTTTGTAAACAAGTTGAGTAGTTTGGCACTTCCTTAAAGGGGTAGTTTACCCAAAATGTATATTCTTTCATCATTTATTCATTCCTATATCTCTATGAGTTTCGTTTTGCTGCGGAACACGAGATGGTTTGAAAAGCATTTTTTTTGTCCTTAAACAAGTTAACACACTGACTTTAATTGTATGGACAAAAAAAGACACTTAAAAAAAGAAATTCAGTCACAGGTTTGGAATGCCATGAGAGAATTTTCGTTTTTGCCTGAACTGTCTCTTTAGGAGATGATGTGTGAAAGTAGCTCTTAAAGGTCAAGTTGTGAATGCATTTAAAGCATTTGTGTTGCATTAATGATGGCGTTTATATATCTAAAGATAAATGGCCTACAAATGGACCATTTGTGTTGCAGTTATGCTGTCTATAGATATACAGGTCCTTCTCAAAAAATTAGCATATTGTGATAAAGTTCATTATTTTCCATAATGTAATGATAAAAATTAAACTTTCATATATTTTAGATTCATTGCACACCAACTGAAATATTTCAGGTCTTTTATTGTTTTAATACTGATGATTTTGGCATACAGCTCATGAAAACCCAAAATTCCTATCTCAAAAAATTAGCATATCATGAAATGGTTCTCTAAACGAGCTATTAACCTAATCATCTGAATCAACTAATTAACTCTAAACACCTGCAAAAGATTCCTGAGGCTTTTAAAAACTCCCAGCCTGTTTCATTACTCAAAACCGCAATCATGGGTAAGTCTGCCGACCTGACTGCTGTCCAGAAGGCCATCATTGACACCCTCAAGCAAGAGGGTAAGACACAGAAAGAAATTGCGGCGTGGCATGGAGGCAATCAGCCTGTGGCACTGCTGAGGTGTTATGGAGGCCCAGGATGCTTCGATAGCGGCCTTAAGCTCATCCAGAGTGTTGGGTCTTGCGTCTCTCAACTTTCTCTTCACAATATCCCACAGATTCTCTATGGGGTTCAGGTCAGGAGAGTTGGCAGGCCAATTGAGCACAGTAATACCATGGTCAGTAAACCATTTACCAGTGGTTTAGGCACTGTGAGCAGGTGCCAGGTCGTGCTGAAAAATGAAATCTTCATCTCCATAAAGCTTTTCAGCAGATGGAAGCATGAAGTGCTCCAAAATCTCCTGATAGCTAGCTGCATTGACCCTGCCCTTGATAAAACACAGTGGACCAACACCAGCAGCTGACATGGCACCCCAGACCATCACTGACTGTGGGTACTCCAGTGCTGGGGAATGCGGCACCTGTAGCCCATTTCCTGCACACGCCTGTGCACGGTGGCTCTGGATGTTTCTACTCCAGACTCAGTCCACTGCTTCCGCAGGTCCCCAAGGTCTGGAATCGGTCCTTCTCCACAATCTTCCTCAGGGTCTGGTCACCTCTTCTCGTTGTGCAGCGTTTTTTGCCACACTTTTTCCTTCCCACAGACTTCCCACGGAGTTGCCTTGATACAGCACTCTGGGAACAGCCTATTTGTTCAGAAATTTCTTTCTGTGTCTTACCCTCTTGCTTGAGGGTGTCAATGATGGCCTTCTGGACAGCAGTCAGGTCGACAGTCTTACCCATGATTGCGGTTTTGAGTAATGAAACAGGCTGGGAGTTTTTAAAAGCCTCAGGAATCTTTTGCAGGTGTTTAGAGTTAATTAGTTGATTCCGATGATTAGGTTAATAGCTCGTTTAGAGAACCTTTTCATGATATGCTAATTTTTTGAGATAGGAATTTGGGGTTTTCATGAGCTGTATGCCAAAATCATCAGTATTAAAACAATAAAAGACCTGAAATATTTCAGTTGGTGTGCAATGAATCTAAAATATATGAAAGTTTAATTTTTATCATTACATTATGGAAAATAATTAACTTGATCACAATATGCTAATTTTTTTAGAAGGACCTGTATAAAACCAACATTAATGCTAGACTCATCCAAATGGGCTGTCTGTAGGCCATTTCTTTTGGAGTGCACTTGCCATCTAAAGATATATAAATGGCAACAAGTGAATATAAACAGACCACCTTTGGCCAATGCAGTGCAAAGGTGCCCGAAGCAGAGTAAAAATTTGCCTGCGAGCCAGACAGTGCAGACAATGTTTGTCTCATATCTGTCTGAAGTCAAGTGTATCCCATAGTAACTGCTGCCCCCAGCTCGGCACTATGGGAATGTCTTTGTTTGCCGAGGCTGTTCTATGACAGCATTACATCTGACCGAGAGCTCTCCTTGAGAGGACTGTTTCCTGTGGTTTCAGGGTCTTGAGCTTAAATATCTGATGTCTGGAGTCTAGATTGATGTCTGACAGAGTTGTATTGTCAGCGTTGAGATTATCTTGGGGAGGCGCAGTGATGCTTTTGTCCCCATATGGGGTTTACCGCATTATTGTTCCCATGTTTATTCCGAGGGAGGGAGGGTGTCCAGCTTTCATTAAGTGTGCGTAGAAAGGGCCTCAATGTATGCTTCATTATGAATGGATTGTCTTTGCTGCTTTGTGTCTATCTCTGTCTCTTGCTTTCTCCTTCCGTGTGCCCCCCCCCCCCACCTCCACCAATCTGGGGCCCAAATAGAGCAGCGCAATGCACACTGCATGGCAATTACATAACCCTAGTGTGTGAACATGCATCTCTCTCTCTCTTTCTGCTGCTGTTGCTACCGCCGTCAGGTTCATTCGGTTCATGCTGCCATTCTGCAGTAGCCACTTGTGCTTCCACCGCTGTGTCGTTTATTTATGCGACCCCCACCCCCACATATATAGGCCGACACACGCCCACAAACCGGGCTAGAATAGGGCTGAACGACCCAAGAGGTTTGAGGATGGAGGGGTCTCTGGGTGCTTAAGGAAAGCATTGAAGCGTGTTTTGTCGGAAAATAATGAGACAAAATAAAGGTCAGATGCTAAACTATATGATATGACAATGTGATCAGGCTTGTTAGCTATTGTAAATAATAATATCATATGCTTTGATTCCATCACATTAAACTGTTTTTAAAATAATGTAGTTTTCTCTATTTTTTATTTATAAATGGTATAGTCATTTTTGTTGCACAGTTATTTAAGAAATATATTTTTAAATTCTATCTATCTAGATTTGTGATTGTCTTTAACAATCATTGCATGTGAAAACTAAGCTCTTCCTTAAAAACAATATATTATTCCTATATTCCTTCCTTAATAACAATAATTATATTGTCTGAAACATGACTTGAGATGCAAACAACCCAACAAAAACACTACATTAAAACCTGTACTTGTACACTAATAAGGATGGGTAACAGTTAATAAGGCTGACTAGTTTACCTAGTTTTTTTCCCCCTTACATTTTGTTTTTAGTTTTGAAATTTGTAGCCATGGTGTTTTAATTAGCATGCCTGTAGACACTGTCAAACCCACTCACAAATGTTACATCTTTAAATGAATAATTTCTGTAAGTGGCTAACTGCTGCATTATAAGTGTGAACAAGACATGTACTCACCATGGTAACCACACAAATGTCAAGTTTGTGACCATATCATCTTCAGGAAAAAAAAAACACCCGTGGGAAACACACCAACACCTAAGACAGAGGGAAAAAACGAGCTGCTTAATGATTATAATGTTCTAAAGCCTGTCTGAGTACATTTTTAATTTAATGTTTAATTCCCCAACACACACTTGTGTATTAATACTAGTAAAACTGTAATAACACTTCATAACTATTACAAATCCCAGAGAGCAAGTTTTGCAAAAAAAAATAATTCTTCTCACTTCAGATACACTACTTGGGTCCAGGGGTGAATTTTCATTGCACTGCATTGCTTACCTAGAGTACCAGTCTTCACATTATTGTATTTTCTTTAAATTTGCATTGTGCCCCAGGTATGAACATACCAAACCTGCCAAGCAAGACGAAGTCCCTAGTTCTAAGCCGTCGGTGCCGCTGACCGCTGCTCCCCTTGCTGGCACTCCTGATCCCGTTTCTGATGGGCCAGGTGGCACGAGCGACGCCCAGGAGAAGCCCCAAGGCTCGGGGGCAGTGGACTGGGTCAATGCTGCCGAGTTCGTGCCAGGGCAGCCCTACTGTGGGAGGGGTGAGTGTAGCAGGGAAAGATGTTCAGTTGTCACTGCCAAGACAATCTGTGAAAACACGTGCCAGCCGATAAGCAAAGCATTCGGTGTACAATATAAAAGCAGTTTTACAATAATACTTTTATATTAGTTTGCTTGACGAATGCCTTGGTTTGTAATAATAATGCTATCACTGTTGTGGTACTGTTTTGTGGCAAGCTTCTTCATTGCTGTATACACGAACCACAAGATCCGAATCTCACTTCCTGGAAAATAAATTAGACAAAGCGAATCTGGATTCTCTTACTCTGATTCTCTGACAATCAGATTAGGCTTGAAGTAGATACTTTTCAATACGTTTTTGTAAATAATACAATAATTGATTGGTAAAACTTTGCAGGTTCAGATCCACATTTCATGAAATAACAATGAATAGCAATTGTACAGTATTTATTAATCTAGATTAATTTGAAGATATACTATTGTTGATAAGTCCTATTTGTTAATGAAGTAGGAGCTAATGTTAACTTATACTGTTTGGAGGTTAAATGTATTAGTGTGTTGAAATTAACATTAACCAAGATTAACAAATACTGTTAAAGTATTGTTTATTGTTAGTTCATGATACATAATGCATTAACTGTTACTATCAAATTTAACCTTATTTTAAAGTGTCACCAATTGATTTTTACCATGGTATTTACACTTGCATGCCTGGCAAGCACTTTTATCTAGAGCGAGTACATTCAAGGTACACATTTTATCAGCATGTGCATTGACTGGGTATTAAACCCATGACCTTGGGAGGAACGCCAAGCAATGCTCTGCTGACGCATGATGTGAAGCCAACTTGACCATGGTAAAATTACTAATCCTAAAAACTGTGGTAAAGGATCTGCAACATGATATAAAAATGCCATTGTTCAACAAATAGTTGCATTTATAATCATTTCACTGATTGCATCATATCAATAATTAAAACTAAAAATCGTTTTCTTCAATTGAAAAAAAGAAAGAAGCTAAAGCCATAAATATTAGATGACAAACTTTGGGTGGGAGTTTAAACTTTGCCTTAGCTATAAACTGAAATAAAATGTTGAAGTGCTAAAATTAGTAAAACTGGGGGGGAAAAAACAAAACTTTTTTTTTTAAAGCTGAATAGAACCATTTAAAATACAAAACTACTAAAAATGACAAAAGCACATAACAAACTGACTAAAAATATACAAATAAATACTATAATAGTATATACATGATACTAAAATAACACTGCCATGCAGTAATGTAGCCCTTTAGCCCAACTGTGGGCCAGTGGCCACAGGTGTGCATTTATGGCCATTTTATGATGCAGCTCATACTACCAGAACTACCTGTTTTCTGATGCAGCATGAATACTCAGCCCCTTGCTAAGCTTGGACTGACCCGGCACACACAGCCAAACCCAGCCTGTTCTCCACCAGTGCGCTCTCTTGTTCTTGCTGTCCCAAACCCACTTGCATTCTTCATAAACATAAAGGGTGACTTCATCAGCAAAGAGCTGAAGGAACAGTGCTGTTTCTTTCCTAGTCTTTGGGTGGCAGCCAAAACTCTTACATTCAGGCAAGCAAGTGCTTTTCTTTCAGCTTTACTGTAGTAGACCACAAAACAAAACTGGTCTTTAGGTTGACTAAAGGTTTCTTCAGCCCACACCGCTATACGTTGTTGTTTTCCTATTCCTATCTCAGGAACTTGGTTGCTAAACCTTAAAATCGTTCCTTTTTTGTTCCTCCTGCAGCTGAACCAGTGCTGTTTGAGGGCCCTGGTCCTCTCATCGAAGAGGAATATGAGAAAGATCAAGCTAACAAAGAAATGAAGAAACAGCTTTGCCCGTACGCCGCCGTTGGCGAATGTCGCTACGGCCTCAACTGCGCCTACCTCCACGGCGACGTGTGCGACATGTGTGGCCTACAGGTGCTACACCCTTCAGACACTTCCCAGCGCTCACAACACATCAAGGTGAGTAGTGGATTGACATCCTGTTTTCATCCTCTTTTTGTTTTCTGAGATTTTTAGAGTAAAATCTCCTCCTGTTAACGGCAGGCCTGCATCGAGGCTCACGAGAAGGACATGGAAATCTCATTTGCCATCCAGCGTAGTAAGGACATGATGTGTGGCGTGTGCATGGAGGTGGTGTTCGAGAAAACCAACCCCAGCGAACGGCGTTTTGGCATCCTCTCCAACTGCAGCCACTGCTACTGCCTCAAGTGCATCAGGAAATGGCGGAGCGCCAAGCAGTTTGAGAGCAAAATCATAAAGTAAGACTGTCCTTAAGATAATTAAGCGTGTATTAAGTTGAATAGGATTCTAGGGAGGTGATCTTAAATCTTTTGTAATTTTACGGTTATTATCGCTAATTCTAATTGTCCACCTCTTCTTTTAAAGATCAGTACTAGTGTAAAAGGTAGAATCAAATTTCTGTTGAATGAATATGTTCTCCGTCAGGTCCTGCCCAGAGTGTCGAATCACATCGAACTTTGTCATACCAAGCGAATACTGGGTGGAGGACAAGGATGAGAAGCAGCAACTCATTCAGAAGTACAAGGATGGCATGGGGTACATGCCTATGAATTTTACATTTCTGATACAAGTTTACTGCTTTAAATAATAGTCCCTCCCCCCAAATGTAAATTCTGTCATATACTCACTTTTTGAAGAATATTTTGGCCACTTTTGTTCATATAATGAAGATAAAGGTGGCTGGGACTGTGAGGGAAAAAAAGAAGACAAAATATGCACCATAAATGTTTTTCCACATGACTAGTGCACTATATTCCAGTTCTTCTGAAATCATACAATAGCTTTGTGTGGTAAATATACCAAAATTGAAGTCATTATTTACTAAAAATCTTTTTCTCTGCTGTAGCTCTCAAATATAGCTGCAATAAACTTAAATTTAAAAAATAAAATAAATTTTGTCATGATCAATCCAAGAGGCGTTTGGCTTCAATGGTGTTAAATGTCAATGAAGTGCCATTTTTGAAGTCCATACAGATTTTGTAGTCCTTTAGTTGAGGGTAACATTAAAGGCTAACTAAACCCATGGTCAGTGCCTGACTCCACCGACTGGCAATATTTGAAAAATGCTGGAAAAGTGGGCAGAGCCCAGCGGAGGGGGTGCGTGCACCTGAGACGCATCTCTCTGTATGGAACCTGCCGACGTCACCTGCAACCGCTACGTCACGTACCACCGCAAACATCCAATAGGAAAATTCAACTGCAGTAGCCACCGTTCAACCTGAAGAGGGCAGCACTCAGACGTTTTTACACCATATATTGTAGAGTTATACACTTTAAACCCAAATGTCAAAATATTTACTGGAATCAATGAACAGAATTTTTGAAGCTCCATTCTTACAGATCATTAACTAAAAAAAGTTGTTTTAGTGTTTAGTTACCCTTTAAATTGAGTAAATGACAGAATTGTAATTTTTGGCTGATGTCATTTTAAAGCCGAAGCATTGTTGTAAAAAAAAAAAAATGCAGTATTGTGATCTATTTGTTTAGCCAATTCGTTTTATCCATATTCGCACCCAGGAGTAAATCTTGCCGATATTTCGATGAAGGCCGTGGGACCTGTCCGTTTGGAGCCAACTGCTTTTACAAACATGCTTTTCCTGATGGCCGTCTGGAAGAGCCTCAACCCCAGAGGAGACAGACCGGCTCCAATGGAAGAAACCGGGTAAAGCTTCTTCTGAAGTCTAAGGGCTATTTTGTTTCGATGTTAATGCCAAACTGCAAATTTCGTTTTGGCTTGCGTGAAGGCATATTGAATTTACTTAATGATGTGCAACAAATTTGAACATTGGCATACGATTGAGGCATATTAAAATCTGTATTGCAGAGCTCCAGACGAACGCCACTCTGGGATCTTTTCGACGAACGGGAGAACAGCGACTCCTTCGACAACGAAGACGAGGAGGTGGTGACGTTCGAGCTCAGCGAGATGCTCCTCATGCTTCTGGCTGCCGGAACCGACGATGACGTCACCGACTCCGAAGATGAGTGGGACTTGTTCCACGAAGAGCTGGACGATTACTATGAGCTGTACCTATAGCAGGGCTCCCTCCGTCCTTCGCTAACTCCCTCCTACTAACCCTCATCCCAATTTACTCTACTTCTATCCCTGTTAGAAACTAGACAGGACTGTCTTGTGTGACTGATGGGCAGTAGCGTTTTTTTTCCCCTGTGTTGTGGCAGTGCCTTTCAGCAGGCCATTAAAAACAATTAATTCATTTCAAATACAATAAATGAATATAAAACACACGTCAAAAGACAAAAAAATAGCTCTTATGCTAAAATATTTTCTAGAAAGCCTTCTCCATTCTGTGAGTCTGTTCATGTCTGGTTAATGTACTAGAATAAGTATAAAGAGCAAAAACAAAAGTAATTTAAAAAATTGTAAGAAAGGACACTAAGTTATATATGAAATTGGAAAGATATAGCTCACGAACCTTGCCTGAGTTTATCTCGGGTGTGGGTTTGACATGTTTATCATTGACTGTGAGGATAAAGCAACTATGTATGACTTCACTAACTGGTGGCTGTTAATGCTTCTGATATTTTTGAAATATCTCTCTTCTCATGCACTGATTCTGAATGGGTGGGAAGTGGTGGTGGCGGTGAGCTTCCTGGATTTCACAAATGCACTCGTCAACGTTCACGCGGACAACTCGTAACATTTATCCTTATATGTAATGTCCTTTTGTTCCCCTCTTAAATTATCCACTGAGGTTTTTTTTGTACCGGTTATTAAGCTGTACCTGATTAGCTGTGGTATCCCATGGGAAGTCCCTATGAACTGAGTGTGCCGAAATTTTGTGAATCTGGACTCCCAAATGCCGACTTAAATGCATTCAAATATGAAGCTGAATGTTCATCAGTTTAACTGTCTATTAATTGTAAATCTGTTTTGCTTCAGTGAGTATTGCATATTAAGCTCAGCTGGCAGTAGTCAAACCACAAACACCCAATTGTTATTCGGTTCTTGTCGAACTTGGTTGATATGCATATGTTTATACAGAAATGTGCTTGTTTTCTATGGTTCAGAACCATCCAATGTAACTTGAAATTAAAGTTTATTATCAAAGTATTATTTTTCTGTGGATTTTTATTTTCATTGTATCACTGACGGTTTGTAGTTAAAGTCAGGTGGTGTTTGGTAAATGAGACTAGACTGCTATCACGGTATGTAATTTAGCAGTTATGCTCTGGGCTTATTGAAAGCTGAATATGGGTTAAAAAAAAGTTGTCTTCTTTCTGGTCTAAAGTATATTCTAAAATGGTCTTATTTTTGGTAAATTAAGGATATACCGAAAACAACCTTTTAGGAACATATGGTTTAAGTCTTAACTTATTTTTTTAAGAAAATCAGCAATAAGAATACAGCCTATGCCCTATACATAATTGAACTAAAGCTACAGCATTTTTTTACATGAAACAATCCTCTGACTCCTGCATTAATAACTTGGATAAATAATGGATAAATGATAAAATTCATACTAGGCTTCTGATGTCCTACATCAGGCTTCTGTGGGTGATCATGCTTGAATGCACATCAGACAAATGTGACTGTTATAAAAGAACCGCTTTGGAGAGGCCATTTCCATTTTACTTATTTTGCATTTTTATGGAAGCTGCTTTGTGAAAAAGCACATCATATATCATCAACATTATCCTTAGTTTATCTACAAATTCCATCACAATAAATTGTATTCAGGGAATGCCCCCTTTTCATAGATTATTAGCATTATTAACATTTTAATGAAATATTGTTTCACCATGTTTTCACCAAATATGTTGTGCATTGGCAAAAAAGTACTTGAAATGATAAAAATGACAATACATCTTGCACCACTTGATGGAAATAACATCAACACATTTATTTCCATCGAGAAGTGCATAAATTTTTGGTCAAGATCTTGTATTGACTATGCAAGAGTCAAGCACTATGTAAAGTCTCCTCCAGCACATCCCAAAGCCTTTCAATAATTTAAGGTGTGAAAGAGTGAAGTGTGTGAAATTATTTCTTCATGCTCCCTCCCAACCATTCTTTCACAATCTGAGCTTGATGAATCTTGACTTTGTCACCCTGGAATATGGCCATGATGTGTCTTCCTACATGGTTGTTTAAGAAATGAAAAGCTACACACTTAATCGATTAGGGTTAGAAGAACTGTTGCCAAACATATAACATGCTAACATAATAATCACTGCAATAATGATCCAATCACAGACTCTTCAGCATTTGCCTATTTAAATCCAAACAGTTTTTTTTTTTTGGTCGAGCTGTGTATTAAATGGTTGTTTTTGGTGAACTCTACACATCATTACGAAATTGACCTTATTACTATAAAAAACAACATTCTAGGTTTTCTTTTCTTTATAAAAAAAAAATTATATATTTAAATGCAGTACTATAATAAACGTGGATATGAGATGTTTCGATGAACATCAGCGTCATTTTATTCATTGACTTGAAGTTCAGAATTTATCACTTTTTATTTGGAGGGATTGGGTAAATGCACTCCAATCCGACGGAATTCCATAACGGGATTTCCTCCTCTGCCCCCCCTTGAGCGGCTATCATTACACTAGCAAAGCAAAAACAAGTCGGGAGGAGAAGGAATGAATACAATGACTGCTGAAATCATAAAAGACATCTCCCAGCCCGACTCACCTGTCTCCTCAGCACCAGAAAACGGACAGCTGCTGTTCATCCGAAGCGTCGCGTCCAGGAGAGACACGCAGACCACCAGCGGCAGTGCCAACCTCGAGGAGGGCAGCTCCCAGCCCCTGGTCTCCTCTGCCACCGCTCAGCCTCAGTCTTACACCATGACATCGAGCGAATTCATGCAGTCCACCCCTCTGTTCGTGCAGAGGTCTAAGAAGAACCTGTTTTATAAGATCTTGTGCTTCCTCGTGCTCGTTCTGCAAGGAGGCATGTTGGATTTCTACCTCATCGTCTTCACTGATCTCTACTGGTGCTCGTGGATAGCCACGGATTTGGTGGTTATATCGGGATGGGCGATCTTCTTCATGAAAAACGCCAGGAGTAAGCGAGAACGAGCCTGTGGTTTCCACCAGAAGAGCTCCATCTTCGGGTGCAACCTCGGAGAGTTCACCTTCGCATACTTAGCATGGCTCATCTACGTGATCGCGTCCACCCCGAAAGTGGTGCTCGTTCTGGAAACGTCCATCCTGGATCTTATTGTCCTGAAGGTGCCATTTGGCATCACTGGGTTCAAAATAACCATGTTGCTCTGCGCGCCTTTGCTTTACTGCCTCATCAACTCTATCATTGAAGACCCTAACGGTGCCACGCGCTTTCACTCCCAAGGCTCCTTCATGAGCACCTGCTTAGACATCCTGGACAGCTTCACTCTGGTGGAACTGGTCCTTAAAAACGAAATCGCCAACATATACCTTAGGTACACGGTCATATCCGTGTATTTCATCGCATTGGGCGTTCCGGTTATTTGGCTTTACGAGTTGACGGCCTCGGAGATGAACTGTCGCTGGATATGGGCGAGGTTCTTCACCGGCGTTCTGTTCAACGCACCGCTGTTGGTGGTCAGATGTTTCCTCGTCTTTGTTTACAAAATGCCCATATCGGTTTTCATGTTCAAGAACATCTTCTTCCTGGGGTGTAAGTGCCTGGAGCTGGTTGAGCAGTGCGTGTCCTTACGAGGTGTCCGGAGGTTTGCACGACGTGGGGGTAACACAGCCCAGTTCTCCCATTGCGTTTCCGAAAACGACATGTGTCCCCACGGTTATGTGAACACGCTGGCTGTCAATACTCAGTCGTAGATGCTCATTAAGGACTTACGCTGACCGGAGGCCACGTCCTACAACAGTGTGCATCAGCCCTTTTGAGGGGAGGTACTGCTGGTGCTAACGTCCTTTCTTATTATTTAAAATTAAATAAAAATTAACCAATAAATAACATGTACTTTGACTACCTTTTTGTAAAAGTGCAATTATGAGGTGGTTTAACAGTACAGTAACGTTAACCACAAAATGTTAGCAAATACGCTCTCGCGAACGGAAGTAACCATAGCAACAGTCAGCGGCGAGCGTTAAAATAGATAAAACTACTGTCGCTGTTTATCAGTTTATTTTATAATTAAAAATGACTGAGAAAAAAATCCTTTAGCAAATCTGCTCACCGCAGGTAACGGAATAATTCGCTCACTGACCCTTTACGTTTTTAATGAACATGCAAATTAACGTTACTCGTCATCTTATTAAATTTTCACAGGTGTGCAAATTATAGATCTAACAAGTGAAACTAAACACTGAAACAGTATAAGGCTTATTAACTCAGTGGTCGTTCATTGTCTGACTCTTTTGTAAAAAGGCTGTTTATTTTACCAATTTAAAAAACAATTACAATTAAAATATATCATATAGGAATCAAAAGTAGGATTCTATACAAATTCTGAAATATTTTGTTTTGCTATAAATGCAAAATGCCATTTGTGTCAGACATTCCCCCCAAAACAGCGAACTGATCGTACATTATTTACATTGTATAGATGATAGGCCTATAAAATAAAATTAAATATGTTTATAAACATGTTAGCTAGTATTTGAGATGTTTTGGGAAAATTGTGCCGAATCAAAAAGACAAATTCAACCTAAATCCACATTTATGCCCGCAGTACCTCTCCTTAAAGGGATAATTCACCCCAAAATTTAAATGTTGTCATTTATTCACCCTTGTGTTGTTCCAAACCTGTATTAGTTTCTTTCTTCTGTTGAACACAAAAGATGTTGGTAATCAAACAGTTTATGCTGACGATAGCCACTGACTACTGTCCACTGTAATGCCAACATTCTTTAAAATATCTTTTGTGTTCAACAGAAGAAAGTCGTACAGGTTTGGAACAACTTGAGGGTGAGTAAATTGTGACAAAAAGTTCATTTTTGGGTGAACTATCCCTTATCCTCCACTCTCAACAGGTGCTACAACCAAACCACTCAATGTGCCAATGAAAAACATTCCCACCTGTGACCTCTGCAGTATATACTTAATGTATTTTGGGATGTGACTGTAAACCAGTGCTTATTTGATGATTTGAGAATCTTTGATTTGCACTTGTTTTGTGAGGCACTTTAATTACGTGAGGACTATTTAACTGAGGAAATGTTAAAAGTGCAATGTTGTATAATTTATTTTCTATGTAAAAATGACCTCAGTTTAGTAGGCTATAATGTAGACAGATGTTTATAGTGTTTTCAGACACCTTGTCAAGAGATGTTCCTAAATGCACTTATCTAAAGTGTAAATATGCCTTGTGACTTGTTAGGCTTGGTGTACACTTCAAATTGTGAATGTGATGTAGTCCTTTCCTATTTGAAATACTGTGTCAGTGGCAATGGTACTTTGGACTGGAAACTGCCAAATGGCGTATGATACAAATTTGTGATGTTCCTTAATGTTAATAGGCTAAGCATTGAATCTATGAGGATAACTGTAATCCATCGTTAATGACCAAACTCCATTGCTGCTCCCAACCAGCCATATTGCCATCATCAGTTTTTACAAGGCTACCTCTTTACAGAATTTCATGATTGAAATCATGAACCAGTTGGTTTATCTGCTCAATTCCAGATGCTATTTTATTCATGCCAGTAAATAAGGTATGATTATCACAATTAGTAACACTTGGACCAACCAAGACAATTGTGATAGCGCTGATAGACAGATTGTGAGAGGACAAAATCCATTAATCTACATGCAGTGCATCTGTGTCTAAATGCTCTTTAGTTACACTAAGAATTACACCAGGAACCTGAACAAATATGTCAAGGCCAAATCATTTGCTTAATATCCAAATCTCAGTCAATATTTCCACCTTAAATGGACAGTTCACACAAAAATAATCATTTACCCACCCTCATGTCATTTCATGACTTACTTTCTTCTGTGGATCACAAAAATATATTTTGAACAATGTTTTTGTGCATATAATGGAAGATAATGGGATCCAAAACAATGTTGGTTTGGACCCCATTGACCTATATTGTATGGACAACAAAAATATTTTTCTAAATATCTTCTGAAGAAAGAAATGCAAGCAGGTTTAGAGTGACCTTAGGGTGAGTAAATTATATTTTTCACATAATACTCATTTTAGGGTGAATTATCAACAGTTTGGTTGAACAGTGTGAAGAAAACTTGTCCTGTCACCTTTAGTTAAAACAGCAGAGTATTTTATATTCTAGTGTAACATGTAATTAATAACAATTGTGCATCCTTATTCTAACATATTATTACTCTTGTGCTTTGAGGATTGGGTACAGGGTGAGCTAAACGTGTTAAATATGCAGGCCGAAAGTGCATTATGGGTTTCTTTGTGCCTCATTGCACAGTATTTAACCTGACAAATATATACTACTGCATACTACGCATGTTTTTTAAACTACAGGTTTTAGAGTATATACATATTACATAACAGTTTTTGACAAGGAAATCGACTTCCAACCCCACCTCTCTCTATTGATTCACAATGTTTTACAGATGATTTTCTTGCAAGGGCTTTATTTTGCAAGTTAAGTTACTGTTATGTTTACATAAGACATTATTTGCACTGTAACAGCTGCAAGGGTCTGGAAGTATCCTGGTTAAATTGGTTAAAAAGTAATTTGAGGTCCAAAGTCGGATGAAATTGGAAGCAAATAAAGTGATTCTTTATCTAAATTATAGTAAAAAGCACACAACAGAAGATTACCAAAGACATCTACTCATATAAAACTATATACAAACTTCCATAGTAGATGGTTATAGCTGTTAAACTGGAATAAACTATTAAAAAAGTAACTGTAGTTCAATATAATACAACAAAACATTTCGTCTGAGCAATTAATATAAAAAACAGGACAAATGTATCATTGCAAGCCCAACCAAATGACTTCGACTTCTGTTCAGTAGCTAAACATAACCTTAATCATGTGCTGTGCTGTTCTATATCAAGCTGTTTAACAAGCTACTTGTTCTGCTCCACAGTAAAAGTGAACCGATCACACCTTTGTGTTCGTGTCTAATAATTTGTTATTGATGAAACATTTATAAAACAGCTGATCACTGTACTCATTTTCCATCTAGTCTATTTCCTATTGTCCTTCAGTTCTAATGTTTTAGGAGTGACGACCAACAATAGACAGTTCAAGAACTTTCTGGCACACCACGGCACACAGTAAATCAGAAAACAGCCAAAAAACACTGAAGAAATTCAGATCTCCATTGTTTTGTTGCAGAAACTTGAAGAGATGGGGCTGTTCAGGAAAAGTTCCATTTGTAACTTGGCTAGAGAGGAAAGGTCTTCCTGAAGCTTATGGTCTTCTCTCACTGTGGAATACCTGGAACCGTATCCCTGATCGGACCCTCGTGATGGTCTCGTCTCAGAAGCTCCCTCCATTTCACTTTCCTCCATCTCCATTGGCTGGGACATGTCCATCTCCATCGAGGGTGGAGGTGCTATTAAAAAGCACATTCTGCTGTCTTTCAGATAATTATCTGATAGTTCTCCCATTGGAAACACTATAGGAGGATGTGAGGTTTCCACTGGTACTGGTTCGGCAAGGAGATATGGGTGGATTTGTGGGTCCACTGGTGTCACACTGGGTATTTCAAGAGGACGTTCTATTGCCGGATAATAGGAAAGTACTTCGCTGTTATCTGGCTGGACTCTAGGATTAATAATAATTATGGACGACTCATCAGGATTCTCATGAATTTGGGGAATTACAGTGCAAATGCTCTGTGTGTCTTGATGGATGTCCACCTCTTTTACAAGGATTGGGAGTCCGTTGTTATACACCGGCACTAATTCATATATCGGTGGTATGGACACCTCAAAAAGTGCATCGGTTTCTCCTCTCACATCCTCCTCGCTAGTCACACACTCTTTCTCAAACCAGTCCGGATTGTTCATTTGGTGCACCTGGAAGGCTTCGATCGCATTCCTCAAGGCTTCACCCGAGGGGGATCTGAAGTACTCTTCTTTTCCAATACCCTCGATACAGTGCACCGTCCCTTGCTGATACTTCTCCACATCCAGGATACGAAAGTAAAGCTCTTCGAAATGCTTCATCAGCTTGTATTTGACCGCAATGTCAAACAAAGATGGCACATCGTCTTCGCTGCATACATCTTCAAAGTAAGCCACCAAATACTTCCCGTAGGAAGCCGGACGCTGCATATCAGGTGTAATCAGCTGAAGGGCGAGAGTCAGCATATCACCGATCGGAGAGCGCACATCCTCCCGGAGGAGGACTCGAGGCTCTCCGCAGATCGCCCCCCACTTGGCTTGCACTCCTCGGGAGCAGAGGACCAAGATCTTGTTTGACGTCTGCTCGATGTGTCGCTTTTTTTGCTCAATCCACTGCAGCCGGCCAATGGTGCCAAGCCAAGTCGCGTCAAGTAGGTCCAGCACAACCTCAGTGCCACATTTAGCCCGCAGGAAGGCACAAAGCTTCAGCACTATGTCTGTGTAAAGAGGGTGATCTCTGGAGTAGATGATCAATATGGATCGTGGGCCGGGTAGAACTGGCGGTTCTAGAGTTGTTTTTTCCAGTGGCTGTTCAGCACCTGAATTAAAATACATTTTGAAAATTAGAAACACAGATAATCCTTGATAATGATCATTTACTGCATATAAGATTTATTGTTTCAGTCCTCCTAGCACTGCTAATGTGGCTAACCACAGGAAGTTACTCTACAAAGATATCCCTACCAGTGTTCTGACACACATGATAAACATCACAGACAGTCTTTAAGGATAAAAATAGCCATCTTAAATGTCACTGCTTACCTTTTGGTGGTTTCCTGCAGCGCAAATAAATGGCAAAAACAACAATGCCACAAATTAGGAGGCATAATCCGACACAAATAATCCAAAATCCTGAGTTCACAGGAGGGCTTGTTGGTACTAAGGAACATATATAAAAATTAGTAAAGTGGCATTATGCGTTTTACTGTATTTTTTCTTACTAGTTCAAAAAGTGAAATCGTTCCATACACACCAGGGGCACATATGTTACAACTATGGTTTATTCGACGGCAGTCGTTGGCACACTTCCGAAAATATGGCTGGATCTAAATAGGAAAAGAGCACTATTTATATCAAGATCCATGTATATAAGAATTATATTTATTCATTCCTTAATTTAGGGCACATTTAGCCCTACACACCTGAACATCAAAATTGCAGCATGTACGTGGCCAGCTCTCCAGGCCGTATGTCACATTTAGTAACGCCTTGCTCTCCTAAAAGAGTCAAATTATTCAGCCTTGTTCTTTTAGATATATTTAAATATACATAAATAAAATGTCTTACATTATAAAGAGTCTTCATTACGTGGTCCCTTCTGCACTTCACAATAACATTGTATTTGTCTGCATTCTCCCCAGGATTAAAAGCAACATACAGAAAATCCTTGCCATTTAGACCTGTAGTCCTCCCCACAGTAATATTGGGTTGCCATGTATTCCCTAAGAGAAACATCTCATATGTTTAGATGTGCACGTATACTTTCATACTGAACTAATACTCAACTATGAAGTTGTTCTCTCACCTCTCTCAAAACAGATTTTGGTTGTTCGCATCAAAGGATCGTCACAACCTGTGGTTACAGATTGAAACTGAATATAAACTGTAATGTAGATTTAAGCAAGGAATTTTGTTTAATTTAGCACTTACCTGGGACATCGACTGTTCGGTTAACATTGTAACTAGTGTGTTGTAAATTTGGCTTGGGAAGGTTGGAGACAGTCACTACATATTTACTGCCTGGATCTACCACAACTTTATCCAGAGAAAAAGACCACTAAAATAGAATAGATAATATATCAGTATCTGTGAAAAAAAAAAAAAATGCAATCAATCGATCAATCATCTTGCCTTTTCACCAGCATCATTTCTCATGGTCTTAAAATCCTGCAGGAAATTGAAATGAACACACAGATGTTCATTGGTGGATGATTTCATCACACTAAGCTCTGTTCCTCTCAAATGGACTATGCTTCCTGCAAACAAAGAAAAGAAAAAAGAGATTAATAAACTTGATGACTACAATCTATAAATGCCTACTGAAAAGATCAAATGAAAATAAAGATCCTTTTTAAAACCATGAAATATGGCTGTTTGAAAATGTTATAACACTTAACAATAAGGTTCCGTTTGTTAAGATTAACATTAGTTCACATAAACTAACAAAGAAAAATACTTCTAAAGCATTTTTTAAACAGTTAAATGTTAAGTTCAACATTTATTAATACGTTTTTCATGGACCCGAACTAACAATGAACAGTTGTATTTTTATTAACTAAAATGACTTATTAAGATTAATAAATGCTGTAACAAATGCATTGTCCATTGTAAATTAATGTTAGTTAATGTATTAAGTAATGGTATAATGGGACCTTATTGTAAAGTTTTAGCTTCATAATATATTAGCTTTTAATAAACTAAAATCATTCAATTTAAGTATCCCCTTGCTTTAAACTTGTTTTACTATGGCAAGGAATTGGAATGGATTTCTCCATATTTACATAATGTAACAAACATATCTAATGATAATCTAATCTAATCTAATCTGAAAACTCACGACACCGCCTACAACAAGTGACCCACCGTCATCCTTTGCTTTCCATTTTGCCACAATCACTGGCTCCCAATCATCTTTCATATTTCTTCTCACATCAACATACACTTTTAAATCATCAGGGCCACTGGGAGTGAAATCTGAAGGAGTGAGCCATCCTTTATACATGCAATTATCTGTGGGGGGAAAATCATTAAAATAATTAGTTCAAATATATATAACCCATAATAATAATAATAATAAAAAAATTTCCAATGAGAAAACTAAAGAAAAAAGACAAGCACTTACTAAACACTGCTTTACATTGTACTTCCTGGAGAGAGAAAGAGAAAGAAACAACAATGGATGACACAAATATGAGTCTAAAACTTCAAACCCCCAAAGAACCAAATATCAGATGTCTAAATAAACACATAGAGAGTATTAAACATATTAAACGTTTTATGGTATCTGGTGATCTTTTTGCATTAACTTACCTCTTGTGTACAGTTCATAGAGAGCCCATTATCCATAAGTTTGAGATTCAGCACTACAGGTATGAAGGTGAAGAACACAACACCTTTCAGGTACAAGAAACTCATGATCATACATAAACCTCAGTAGCCTACAGCTGAATGGTTTAAGACAAGTTTTAATATACTATATTCGTCTGAAAGAGTACGGTAAACAAGGTGGCGAAGTAGGTCCAGGAAACCGCCGACCTAAAAAAACTTCCTGGAATCATTGTAATATGCAAAGCAACGTGACTCACATTATTTGATCTTTGGAAACGCGCGACGCGACGCTGCAAAACTGGAACAACCAATTAGCAAAGCGCTGTAGTTATGTTGCGTCGCGTCACGTAATACTGTGTAACCTACAGTTCGCGTCTTGTGCGTCATTTTGTGATAGTTTGCATTATTATTATGAACTATTGCATAGAATAACAGAGACAAGACACAAAAATTACTCAACGCGCCAAGAGAATAAAATAAAAATATGGCAGATGATTAGTGCCAGCACGAAAACAGAAAAGATAAAAATTAGGAAACCGGAAACATCTAAAGGAACCATTAAAATAAATAAATAATCAATAAAGTAAAAGTATAGTTAAAAGTATATAAAAACCTTTTTATATACTATTTTATACTATATAAAAGGTTTAAAAACCTTTAAACAATTGTAGTGTTTTGTATAAATGTTAACGCCAAACTTTATATTTAAACACTTTTAGAACTTAATTTAGCATGTAATATTATTAAAACGATATTACTAGTTAAGTAGGCTTAAAGCAGCACATTTTAAAAAAATATATATATAGCCTATATATATATATATATATATATATATATATATATATATATAGCCTTTATTGTTTGCATTTATTCAACAGTTACAACAGTTATTTAATATGTTGCCATTTAACATTTATTTTGGTGTTGTTACGTTAATAAACATAATTTAAAATAATTTAATACTAAATTCCATTTCACTTCCCTTCTCTCAAACAATCTTTCCCTTTCCACATGAGGGCGCTACTTCACCACTGTATATTGTACTACACTGTATATTATATTGTACATGCGCCCTGTATATTGTATGTGTACTAGGTAGGTCTTTTTTTATGTTTAGTTTTCCTATTTAAATATAAGAAAATAAAAATAAGCTCATATATATTAATAGCCTAGATGTCAATTCTGATAAATGAAGTAATCTATGGATTCTCATAGTGGGGAAAAGAATAATTTAAGAAATATTATTGCATAAAAGTGCATTATAATGTACCTAATTTCAAATGCCACACCAAAGAAATCTGATTTACTAAAAAGATGCACAGTTGATATTGTCCTACATGTTTTTGGTGACTCTTTATGTTCCATTCAAACACATATTAACAAATTATTCCCAAAGCTCTTTGAATATTTCACACGGAACAAAAAGTCTTCTAATTTTTAGACCTCAAACGACCTACTGCTGAAGAGAAATGAACTAAAACAGAAGAGATGAGGATAGAGCATCTTCTCAGTCCCAGACTAGTGTCTGTCTCTGTACGGCATACTGCACTAATGGACCAGCCAACAACACACATGGGTCAAACAACACACTGTCCCAGTATCAAAATCACAGAATGAGGGCTATACCCACACCTAGCCCAGGTGCGCACACTCCTGCTTTCACATACTGGCCGGAGATTAGAGGAATCTACGGCGCTAACAAGTTGCATCTTGGGATTTGAAGGGAATTGTTTGGACACTTCCATGCAGGCTCCAATAAGTTGGACAAAAATGTTGACTTTTATTACAAAAAAAAAATACTGTCTTTCATCTCATCCATCATACCAGCACCTTACAATTTACAATCAAACTTTTGTGATACCATAGTCTCATATCGTAATCTTGTACTGATCTATCACTAAATTACTTTGACTGAACTTTAACTCACTTAAGTGTAATAATGTTTTTAGAATATCAAATAATCTAAGACTTTCTTTACGTCCAGTATTTTTTTCAGTTGTATGATGGCTAGGTATGCAGAAACTGCACTTAAAAAAACCCAATCAGGTTAAACCATGTCACATTTATCAGTTCTCTGTAATGAGATCACCGGTTTTAGTAAGAGACCCATGCACTGTTAGCTGAATACTGAAGAAACCAATAAAATGCCTGATTAGGGCTGACAAGTCTGTGCTTTGATTGAATGAGTCTTATATGCAACAACACAGCATATATGCCAAGCTGGTCAGTAAATGGAGCCAAGAAATGTCACACACTGGTAAAATCCTTTCCTACTTATAAGTCTGATTTTTTTTTTTTTTTTAATGTTGATTATAGTTGGGGTCAAAGGCAATTTGGAAAATTACACCACTAGAAATTGTAATCCGACCAATGACTCATTTCTTTCCAGCAGTATGTGTCAAAAGGGTCTTAACCGTAACCATGAGAGTAGTGCTTTGGTCATGACACACTTATCCACAATTAAACCGACAGCTGAGAATACACATCAATGCTGAGCTATAGACCATGGAAACTAGAAGAAATCCAAGAAAACCCCACAATAACTGCAAGTACATTTCTAGCTCGGGTCGCAATCTTGAAAGTAAAGCTTTCGTTGGAGCCTTAAATTTTTAAGTACAATCAACTTGGATGTTTAAGTTATTTCAACTTAAATTACATTGAACTGACTTTAAAAAAAAATGCTAAAAATAAGTTGAAAATTGATTAAGTTATTTTGATGAGTTAAAGCAATGTAAAAACATATGTTGTCATAATTTATTGATAATTTATTTTACATTGCATTGAATAACCATTTTGGGTTCCCAAAAATAACCTTTCAGTGAACAGTACTTAAAAGAACCATTTTCTTCTAAGTGTGAAGAACATTTATATAATAATATAAAGAAACTTTTTCCATGAGAACCTTTAGTGCAATAGAAAGGTTGGATGTCAAAGGTTCTTAATGTATCCATAGATAGCAAAAGCCAACATTTTTTATTTAAGTATTTAAGAGTATAATGAACTAATACATTGCACAAATACATATGCTAACATACTGGTGGTGAATCTTCTGAAATAGACAAAAATATGTCTAGTAAAAAAAAACGTGGAAGTTGTCAGGATCAGAGAAGTTATTCGGTAATGCCAGAAGTGCACTTAGGATGTCACTGGCATTCAGACAAAATGGAAGTCGGCCAAACATGTGCTTTCTAAGTGCCCTTAAGTGTTCAAAACACTGCCAACAGTGATTTTACCTCTCAAAAGTGTAGATGAAGTATGAAAAATATAACTACTGATCACTTTGAAATGAATATGCCTTGATTTCATTTATCAAAGATAATGCTATCATGTGTGATAGATTTGATGAATGCTATAGGAGGAGCTAATTAATAACATAACCTAAATCAGTAGTTTAAATATGTGTCTGTATGTTAGTACAGTACATAAACAGCCATTGACCCACAGATTCACAGTTGGACACTTATTAAGCCACACTTTCAAAACCAGTACTTAACGCACACATGCAGGACAGACAAAGCCATTGTCACTTGAGTCGACGAATGACATACCGAGATACTTGATTTATTTTAGAGCCAATGGTTCATTTCAGAATTCGGATTTCACCTCATTTCCTTTGCGCGGTTCTTTGGAATACTTAATTCTGATTGGTCCAGGGGTTGGACTCGGAAACCGAAGAGATAACCACGGGCATGTGACAATAACTAAACAGGTGTATTTCATTTAAATAAAGTCCCTCGAACTTGCATACGGACAACCATTTAGATGTAATCATTCCTTGTAGTCACACAGTCTGTTTTATTAACGTAGATACTGTAAATAGTATTAAAGTATGAGATTTTAACCTGCGCTAGCGCATAGATCCGACAACCTGGGCTCCAATCCTTAAGGCCGCATTTGAAGGCCGAATGAGTCACCGCTGCGCGACGAAGGCTGTCCCAATTCAAAGGCTCCTTCAAATGCAGCCTTGAAATGCATCCTCCGTTTCCCGTGAAATGAAGGACACAACAGATGGATCCTTCGTGGCCTTGTCTACCCCAGAACTCATTGCAGTTATTATCGATGTAAGCGAATGACCATCAGACCATTTCAGTATTAATATTACTGTAATGTTGTTGCATTTTACGTCCTGTTGCTTGGCTGATTGTTTTGTACATTGAAACGGACTATTTTTTCTTAGCGGAAGCTTTAAGATAATTTACAGGCAAATCTTTCATTTTAACTCAAATCAATGTAATTTCCCAGTTTGTATTTATTTGGTGATTAGCTGTGTAACTGTCTGGTTGTACATGATCCCTTATCTCACAATTACAGCTATCTTGTGCGTAAAAAGAGATGAAGACATGAGGAATGAGGACTATTACATAAATGATTTGTTCTCCTGCGCATTTACAAGAAAGGAGGAAAATTTGTAACAGGAACAAACCAAAGCTGTGAGGAGCCAAAACCAGTCTCCAGATTTCTTTCAGTAAATACCATTCTGCAACCAGACATATTTCACATATTTGTTTAATCCAAGATAAAACAAATAGACTATTCCTCCAATTATCAGATTCAAATTCTTATTCAATTCACAACATACATAAAATTGTTTGTTGTTTCATTAATGTGTAATAGTACCAAAATAATGATACTAGGTATAACACTGCTATTATTATTGCTTGCTCATTTTCGCCTGGAATGGAACATATTTTTTTGATGGGTGTGAGTGGGTTGCTATAATCTCTGCACTGTTGCCTCCCTCCGCTTCGCTATGCTCGGGGCCTGGAGAAGAATGGAGTCCCACAAGGTCTCCTGAAAGTATACTTTGTGTCCTGAAGGAGACTTGGCAGGAATGGCAGAATTGGATAGGACTGCTCACACTTTAGCTCCAATAACTCTTTGGCCCTTCAACACACACTTACATAACACATCTTACATGTTTGGTTTATCTAAACTCCTTTACCTTCATGGAGTTATTTAGGAGACAAAAATCAACAACATCCCAGTTCCTCCACCAATGGCCTTCAGTGAAGCCTCAGCTCAGATCTACAGGCTGCCTGTCTTTATTCTGTTACTCTCTGCTACATTCCCAGCATACCTGAGCCGGGTTGCTGTAACGGGCCGGCGAGTGCCACTGCTCCTTATCTCAGCACACATACCTGAAGTCTGGATGTGTGGCTGTGGCAGTACGCTCCAGTTGCGACTGGCTATCTGTGCCATCTCTGTGCTTGGTTCCCGTCAGTGTGGTAGTTTAAACACAGCTGGTGGGGCAAGTCCAAGGTTACCTTTAAACCTGAGTGGCATAAGATGTACAGTATGAGGGTTTTATGGTGTCTGTAAATCTTTTCAAGCCACTGCTGTGATAGAGCAAGTCAAAATAAAGATACATTTTAGGACTATGTTATAATATTAAATACATTTACAACTGTCCTAATTTTTAGGGCAATGGTATGCACTCATCACACATAGGCCACACATAGGCCAACTTTTTAATGGGTCAACTATAGCTAAACCTTGACCTCTTGGGTCCACAAGCCGTACTTTCAGGTAATGTAGTAGATGATCAACCAACTAAACAAGTTTGAAACAGACAAAGATCCTAGTAAATGACTAGTTTCAACCAGCTAGAAACCATGTAAAGCCAGTTTGTGAACTTTACGCTATAAATTTAACAGCACTACAGTTAAAGAATCTGTAATCTCTCCTTGTGTATTCCCCACCAAGCTTTCCATCTTCCTATTGTCATCTGAGCACGTAGAAAGCGCATATCCCTGTCTCCACTTTGCGTTCCATACATGTGCGCTAACGTGATAATGTGTCTTAAACAAATCACCCTCCCACTGAACTTAACATATATCAGCTTCACGTGCCATTAATACAACATGCATGAATGTGGCTCACGTGTATTAATGCATTAAATGTGGGTCAATAAAAGTTTACAACAAAGTCCAATCTTTTTGATGTGAAAGCCAAAATCTGTTGCCCTATTCATCCAGACTTAGCTGATAGACAGAATGGGACGCATTTAAAAACATAACACTATAACATCAGTATCACAAGCAATGGGTCCTCGTGCAGAAATGAATCAAAGAATCATTTTCGCCTGTGCTAATCAGATCCATATGTTAGGCTTTTATTCTGTTGGCCTCATCAAAGAGATTCCAGCCTGCTGCTGCAAAATAATCCCTTGGCCCAGCTATGAATTAGCTTTCAGCTATTATGGTTTATGGTGTGCATGGCACTTTCTCTCCATCTCCTTCTCAGGCAACGTGTTATTTTTGTAAGAGAGCACACGCAAGGTGCTGTGACGATGGAAATAAAAATACAATTTTGTGTCTATCTTAACATAAGCAATTTAGCAGTGTACGAATTCCCACGGCCAACTCATCTGAATTCCAGCTGATGTGCTGTTAATTAATAGCTAATCAGTCCTAGCGTTCATTAGCATGGCTTGTGTACACACTAATGAGTGACTGATTACATCTGCATGATTACTGAGCAGAGAGCATGTATCACAAATATTCACTGTAAAAAAGTAGTAAATTAAACCTATTGAAGTAGGTTTTACAAGAGATTATTGAAGTATGTTTTACAAAAAATATTATTTCAGTCTTTTTACTTCACAATTTCATGCTTAATTCAATGTGTCTTTATAATTATGTACTAGCTATTTCTGAGTATAAATTCTAAACCGTTTTTTCTTTTTCCACACACACACACACACACACACACACACACACACACACACACACACACACACACACACACACACACACACACACACACACACACACACACACACACACACACACACACACACACACAGTTTTTAACAAATGTTACTTACCCTAGTAGTCTATATAGGTCTATATTTTATCCACAATCCATGTGTTAGCTAATCAACAATTAGATGAACTAAGTCAAAATTAACTGGTTTTATTTGGGTCAAATGTATTGAGGTACACTCACATTAAAAAAAATAAAGAAATGAATGTTACTTAAAACATTTTTTCAAAACGTTGTACACTTACATTAGATGAAGACTCCAGTCATATCTGTGGCCTAATAAAAGCTGCTTTCTTTTACATGAAGCAGGTCTCCTCATGGGAGCAGCCATTTTGAGATCACATGACCAGCTGAATACTGCTGACTCGACCTCGTTAACACCCCTTTTATTGAACATTATCACTTGCAGAATTAATTAATTATACACTTTATTCATACATAAATATGATGATTCATTTATAAGCAGTGTGAGAATCAGTCTTCAGCACACCTGCTCAACATGTGTCGTTCCCTGTGAAGAGAAAAGACAGTATTTCCATCTGTGATGGTACACGGTCTGTTGCAGTTAGGTAATTTTGCGTGCCGGACCGGGCTCTTTGCTTTGGTCAGGTGTTGAGATCGCTGAAAATTCAGTGTTTGCCAAGAACACCTGAAGAGGGGTCACGCACAGGTTTACATGTGTGGTTTGGACAGCAAATCTCTTGGAACCGGTTGCTTGCTTTCCTTCCAGCAACACCTGTTGCTCGTCCTTCCACAAGTTTGCACATGTAAACACACACAACCAGTCCACTCCACCTGCGCCAGATACTTTCACTGCCTCTTTACTGGGTGAATGATGATACGAGAACATGGTGTGGTAAACAATATTATTCATTATGTCTCGTGACCAAATTTAAAGAGCTTAAGGTGGGAGGATATGTCTGAGGAATGACAGCACGTTTGTTTTCTTTTTACCCTGTTGACTGTACAACTAACATTGTATTAAGATGACTAACTGTGCAGCTATTTTTAACCCCCATAGCTAGAAAAATGCAGGTGGGTTGATGTCACTCTTATCATTTGACTGTTAAGATGATTAAAATCATAGTCCTAACCTTATCACTAAATTCAAACATGAAATGTGTGCAAAGTGTTTAATATAATTCCATTACTGAGCAAAACACAAAATATCTGATTTAGACTGATGTAAAATAACAACTCCACAAGTAAATTGCAATTTACGTTTCAACCACAGATGGCGATAGAGGCCAACGTTCTGTATCAAAACTGACAATTCATATTTTTATGGAATTTTGCAGTTATTATTATAAGTGATTTATCCATGCATTCTTTTTTATTTTTTTGTCATCGTAATCTTTAATCAGAATAACTCCCCCTCACACTTGATGAAGTTTTTCGGCATTAGGACGGGACAATCTGTCACTTGCATAAGATTCCAATCAATTCCCGATGGACAAAACATTTTTTCTTGTTCGAGAAGTTCAACTCAGACAGACGTCACAATAAAACTTTTGTTTCATGCTGACTTAAAGTGATGTATTTCTCTTCAACTATCTTCAGCAAACAGAATAATGAAAATAAAGACTGCTGTCAAACTAATTTCAAACCACTGCTCTATCCTCCTTTGTTTGGACAAACAGCCTGCCTCATCCCAATTCGCGTAATTGCCCAACTGATCCACTCAAACAAACAGATTGCAATTCCATTTGTCATCACTAGAGGTGCTAAACTTACACACTTCTTTTAAAACACCACAAGTCTAATGCAAACTGTCACACTGAATTCTGATAGGTTGACAGGCCCAACATAGACGTCCGTACCTATAATGGTAAGCGAAAAATACATGTTTAGGCATATTAGTTAGACGAAGGGGGACTTCACAAAGCATGACTTAAAAGTGAAATTCCCAGTTTTAGCTGTTTGAGTGTTTTTCCAGAAATCAAAACGTGATGACAAGACCCTCATAAGCAAAGACTTTGTGTTTCATATCTCCCTTTGAATCGATGCTGCACAAGCAGCCATCTGCTCCTCTCCCTTATGTTGATAGAGGTTTCTCGTCTTCACTAGCTTCTGCAGGTATGACAACTACAGAGACCCAATTCACACTTATCCTGACTCAAATATTACGCAGCATTACTTGCTGATGTAGGAAACTGTCTTGTTGGATGTTGGGCAGACGTCCAAAAGGTCAACGAAAAAGCATGATAGCTTGTCTTTGGCCTTGCCGGTTGCCAAAATAATCTGTTTGCTTGTGTGTAAACCAGGCCTCAAATATCCCTTACAAAATAAGTATACTTCAAGGTTATTTTATTAAGTATACTTAAGTAAATGTCAAGTCTATTTTTTAAGTAGCAATTAAAAATACTCAGTATTAATATACTCAGCAAGTATATTAATATCTATGTACTAGTAGTATACTAGATTGGCTCTCTTTTTAGTGTATAAAGTATACTTTTATGTGTAACAGTAGTAAACTGTGTACACAACTAGTTTACAACTACGTTTTTCCTACTGCAACTATAGAGTTGCATATTATTATTATTATATGTATGCTGATAATTTACTAGTTAAATACTTATAGCACATTTTTAGTATATGAAAATACACTGAAGTAAACTCAGTAAACTGCTACAAGTACAAGAACTTTTCTGTCAATATAAGTCAAGTATATATAGTGTAATTTTAAGTATATTTCTGAGAAGTACATAAAAAGTAGACTGAAAGTATACTTTCTTATTTTTTAGTTTAAAAGATGTATACTAACAGCACACTTGAATACACTTTTTTGTAAGGGTACCTTCAGAACAATGCTTGATTTGGATTTTTAATTAATTTTTTTGTATATAAAATATTTTTTTTCTGTAGAAAAATCGGATGTTGTGTGATGACGTGGGTGGATGACAGGATGTTGATATGCGGTTGTTCTGGCTGGTTTTTACTCAATTACCAACTCATAGAATGTATAGTATGCACTACACACAACATCATACTACTCATCACATTGTATTTTGTAGTATGTCTTAGTAACAGCCTACTACCTGTATGTTTCTGTAGAATGTTTTCAGTGTAAAGTATGCAACATTTTTGTGTGCATGGAATAACCACCTTTTGACAAACATACCATAGTATGCAATACTGGATCCCACAATGCAATGCATCCGACTTGACCTTCCATTGCCAGTGTAAGGAAGAATGAACCACAAGCAGCATCAATTGATCTTTAATAGCATCCATTTACTTTTTAAACAGCTTTAATAGTATTACTAAATAGTAGTAGGATACATAGTGCATACTGTTATCTAGGACAGGAAAGGAAAGTAATTTGCATTTTGCACAATACTGCATGTACTATGTATCTGGTCATTTGTAGTACAAATTAGAACAAATAGTTACTCATCGCTTATTTTTTTGGTGCCTTTCCAAAATCTGAGTCTGTTCTACATTATCTCCTGACTGTAACTTGCAAACTTACTACCTGAAGAAATTCAGTTGCACAACATTCAAGATAATGCTATTTCTGGTGAGCATGTCAGATAAAGTGTTCAATACTGCATACCGATCACTTATGCTCTGGACATAGGTCAGTTGTTTCCCAATTTTGTGGAAACAAATACCTTTAGATGTGAATTCCTAGAAGATGAAAAGATGCTTGGTCAGTACGGACACATCATTTTGATGCACAGATGTTTATATTTTTCATGAATTTGAAGAGATTTCAAAATCCATAAACAACACCATTAGTCAGTCATTGCTGGCATCATACAATGACCATTTTATCAATAACTACATAGCAAGCTAACAATATTTCACAACTTCAGAGTTATTTTTTATTTTATTTTTTTTATCTGCTGTTTAAACATAAAAAAAAGTGAATAAAAAAACATTTAAGGAAAAGAACAGAGATTTGCAGCTGTACACAGACGTAAAAAAAATAGGTTATTATATTTTGCATAAATAAAATTAAGCCTATTTTAAATGTTTTGCATTGTGACGATTTATTTGTGACAATTCAGCACATTTTCACATTACCACAACGAGAAATCATTACGGTAATGAGAATTTATGAGGTAATTGTGCTTAATTGTCATGTCAAATATTGTTGCAATGCAAAAGTCATAATTATCAGGCTTCATTTTCTTTAAGCAAGGAAACTATTTGTTTTCGTTTGACTTTGGGGTGAAATGTGTCCATGTTCTAGATGTGTTTTGTGAGATGCACCCGGTAATGACTGTGTGGCCAAGACAATAAGCATTGAGGAACTATCTAAACAAGTTTGATGCATCTCATACATCAGTCCTGCAACAATTGTCCAAGTTCGTTCTCAAACAGATTTCCGCCGTTTTCCGAAGACGTTGTTGATGAGTTTGGCCATGGACTTTGATCCGCTGGGGCGACGGCGGCGCTCCTTGGCTTTGCCTCCCAGACTGGCATTGCGCACGATCTTTGAGAACATGAGCACCACCTCCTGGTAGTGCTCGGCAGCGGACAGCTCGTAAAACTGGCAGCGGCCCTCTGACGCCAGCCTCTGGCCTTCCTCCCGGTCCACCTCACGCATGTGGCACAAGTCCTGCTTATTTCCCACCAGGAAGATCACAGAGTCCGTGTCCCTGGGGTCAGAGCAACAGTACTTAAGATGTTTCATTGTTTGCTGCAGTTTGCCAACTTTATCAACTACACTTGCATATGGGATGTCTAAATTTCTCTTAAAAAGCCACCAAATTCAGAACATATTGTTCTCTTGATTAGATGAGTCACCATGAAATCAAAATGGACAATTCTTTTTTTTTTTTTTTTATGAAATATTGCAGTGTTATTATAAGTGATTCATCCGTGCACATTTTTTTATTTTTATTTTATTCATTAGCCCTCATAATCTTTAATTAAAATAACCTCCCCTCCCTCTTGCAGTGACATCTCTTCTCTGATGACATGTTTACCGGCGCGAGGGCAGGACAACCTGTCACTCACATGAGATCGACCAATAGCAAACCACAATCATCCAACGATCCAATCAATTCCTGATGGATAAAATCAAGTCGCGCCCTACATTGTTTCTTGTTCGATAAGCCGTTTCGCTCGTATATACGTCACAATAGGGAAGAAAAGCCTATCGCAACTTCTGTTTCATGCTGACTTTAAGAGAGGTTTAATTTGATTGGCTGATGTTTCTCCTCGCGTTTGGCTCTGCTTAAATTAATTCACTATAACCAAAGTAAAAGAAAAAGCAGGAAAAGTCTAAAATCGCAATTCATTTAAATGATGAAAAAACTAGGATAAACTAAAAATAGATATTTTTCATTGAGTCACCAGCTCATCCACTCATCAACATCACCCACATAGTCAATTCAACAATACTCCTCAATGCAAACCCAAGCTGGTGAATTATAGACACCCACATAAGAGCAACAATGGTACAGTATATGGACAGAAATAGGCACATCTTCTGCTGCCTGAGGATGTTGTTGTGAACCGTTACCTTTTAGTCCCACCCAGGTGAAGCTCTCGGATCAGGTGTACTATGGCTTTGGCCGTGAGGAAGGAGGAACGATCGCTGATGTCGTAAATGACCACGAAACCATCAGCCCAGTGGATCTGCTCATTGAGAGTGGATTTCCCCTCGCACGGCTACAAAGAAATCACACATGCATTATGTATTTATAGGAACATTACAGGCTCGATACAAGTTCAGCTAAATCGACAGCATTTGAGGCACAATGCGGAGTACCACAAAAGTTTAAATGCAAAAATCTGGAGCACTTAAAATGAAAGTGAACAGGGCCAATCTGTAAATGTTAAAATACTCACTGTTTCAATAGTGTAACCACAAGACTTAACTGGTATACTTGATTTTAGTGTGGAAAAACCACTTACTAAACTTTTGAGTAAAACTATTTACAACAGCAATATTCATTTAACTAACTAAACATCACTGATTACACAAAATGGGATTGTGTGAGGAAAAACAGGATAATCGACTGGACCCCCACGATGCACAGATGGCACACAATCACATAATGGGCAACAGGACTGATTCAATAATTGGATTTTATCAAAGAGGAAAACACAGCCTTCCTCCTAGACTGTATTTACCTCATTTTTACCACATTAATAATATATATAAAGCTCAAGAGGACAAAGCTTCATCTCATATTAAATCACTCTTGTGTGGTTATATAGGATTTATTTCCAAAGAATAATATAAGCGTATAGTGAGCAGAGCTGATTGGTGTATTATATGGTTGTGTCTGGAGCTTGTGGAAAGATTTTATAAGCAGCAAAACCATCTGCAATACACATTAATGCCAGAAAGACAGACAACATTTGCTTTCTACAGGATACATACTAAAAGTTTTTGATGATGCTAGGTCTCTGGGAAAAGTCAAAGTCTTGAGGCGCTTACATTACAATCCATGTATGTATACAATATGTTTTTCTTAGCTTACAATGAAATTCAGTCTACCTGTTCAAACAGGCAAAGGTTAAGTGATCTTAAAGAAAGATCTGTTATGTAACTGGAATATGCAGTAGCACACTAAGCCACAGGAAGCTTTATGAAGTTATTGCCTTGCTTACTCCAGCTAGTTACAGTTAAATGTCCACATACCTGAGAACAGGGGTCATAAAGTTCAAGATTGAGCTGTCTTCCATCAATAGACATGCACTTTCTGTAAATGCATTCTGTAAAGGCAAGAACAGATCACATCAGATGCAAAAATTATTCCAGCCTATACTTCATATGTTCTGTACACTTCTCCAAACCAAATGCACCCCATAAAAAATAGGGAAAAAAATGCAATCTGAAAACAATATCACACATACCTGATGATGATGCATACTCTCCAATGAATCGCCTGGTTAAAAATCGAACAATAAGTGCTGTGGATGTGAAGAGGAATACAAAAGATGAAACATAGGCTACAAAACACACACACACACACACGCACATACAGTACGTATGTGTGTGTGTGTGTATATATTTATATAATTTAAAATTACAAATTATTTTTAAAGTATTTTTGTTAATATTTTTCTAACATTGTATTGTATAAAAACTTTTTTGTATCGATAAAAAAACGAAACAATAGGCTATTTAATGAAGATGATAAATGAAGTATTTAATTAAATAAAAACTATAAATATACCTGATTTCCCGACACCATCGGATCCAAGAACTGCAACTTTTATGTCATTCATTATTTTTTGCAGAAACGCGTCCCGATTTCAAAGGAATGAAACTCAAACGCCCCTATCCAGTTCAACGCACGATGCACATTTCAGTCACACTGACTGGCACGCTTTAAAAAAAAAACACTTGAGATCGAAAGTAAGAAGGGACTGATGCATCCTTTATACCTTTGTTGATCTCGCGCAGGTGTTCGTCAGACTCGTATGGGTTTGTAGCGCTGCCTCTCCAATGTTGCTCAGCTCGAGATCCTGACGTCACGCTGACGCAAGCCACAGCTGGAGCCAAAACATCGCAGGCTCTGTGTGTGTGTGAAAGGGGTTGCTCTTTGTTGCCATGTTTTTGCCACTTTGCTTTTGCATTTGATTAATGGTTCGATTTGTTTACAAAGATTCACCAACATTATGTTCTTGAATGAGATATTAGAAAACCATTATGCTATAAACTAATACACTATAAACATTAAAAAGGATACATAAATCAGTTTTTTTTAAAAACCTTCACTGATTGAGTGTATGTGGAACTGTTACATAAGCTGCTGGTCCCCCACATAATGACTCACACATAATAAACATTCACCAGGCGAATGTACATTATCTCAAACAGAGGTTTGCCTATCAACAAGTCAATCTGATGGGTCGAGAAACAAATGCATATTAATTGCATTTGAGTTTGTGTGTTTAATACTGCTGCTGTTTGTTGAATGTCTGAAAGAGCAATGCAATGCCAAGTGGATCACTTTTCAAGAGTTATTAAACTGGCAGAATAATCAGTGATACCAGAGCCTGGATGTGTTATTAGAGGCTGTTGCATCATTCGATTCATGATGGGAGCTGCAGATAAAAATAAAAAAACACCCAGAAATAGTCATTGTGTTTTCTGTGTGTGCAACAGAAGAAAATGAGATGTTGACTAAATCATATGGACAAAATGTTGACTGAATCATACCTGATCTTATGAAAAAGCAAAATAAGATTATCATGCATGCTGTACATTGTTTTCCTTCCTTCTACATTTTTCTAAAGCAATCTCGCTTTTAATATGAGAAATGGGGTGTAGGGCCTTGATTGCCATGTGATCAAAGATTGCCTTGTGTTCTTTCCGTGGAGCATTAATCAAAGTGGATTATACCTGAATCTAGTACACTTGATTCTTTTCAGATCTACATTATGTGAAAACCACTAAAGGCCAATCAGCTGAGGTCAGCCTGGAAACCTCTCAAAGCAAAGTTTTGCTGTTTGTCTTCAAGAGTGCGCATACAGGACACGGAAAATGATGACCTGTTTGTGATTATAATTGTTTGCTTTGTTTGCTATTTGAGCAGGACATCTTGTTAAATCTATTGTCATGAAATATCGTTAACAATGAGCTACTTTGGTGTTGCAACACTACAAAAGCATTTCATTTTGACAGCCACTAATGTACAGGGATGAATTTGTACATTTTGGTTATATTCAGTATGAAATATAGCCAACTACTTACTGATATCATCACACAGCTGCTGCAGATTTGTCGGATGCACAACCATGATGCGAAACTCCACTTCTACTACATCCCAAAGGTGCTCTATAGAGATCTGGGGACTATGGAGGCCTTATTTTTTCATTGTCATTTTCTAAAAAAAAAAAACAGACTCATCAGACCAGGCAACATTTTTCCAATCTTCTATTGTCCAATTTTGGTGAGACCGTGTGAATGGAAGCATCAGTTTCCTGTTCTTAGTAAACAAACTACACACTACAGCATGATATAGCCTGTTTTTGATTAGACTGACAAGAGGTTACTAATTCACTTTAATGCAATAAAAGTTACTAATCTGAATCAAGAGGTGAACAAAGAAGTGAAGGTGAGATCATTAGTAGATACTGCTTAGATTTTTTTTAGAATTAATGATAACATTAGCTCGATTTCAGTTGAAAATGCTAAACAAACAGGATAAAAATAAAGGAAATTAAGGCTAATGTGCTAAACATGTAAATCCAGTTCATCAGCATCAGACTTCAGAAGAATAGCTGCAGTATTTCTAGGTGAGGAAGCTCTCAAGAGAATGTCTGAGGCTTTCGTTTGGTTTGGCCAGAACTTGAAAGCACCTCTCTAAATTGAAAATATCTGAGGATAAATGGCAATTCATAGTAGCAGAGGCATTTTAACTCTGTGGATATTTTTCAAACTAATCCATGTAGACAGTGAAGCTCAGGAGGCCAAAATACGGCATGAAAGTGAAGGAGAGGGAGGACGAACGCTTGCTATATTCTTCATTGGCTTTTTGATCACTCTCATTGCTTTTGAGAGAAACCCTTCCACTGATCTATGACTTCATTTTCATCTAGCCGGGAGCTGGAATTATTTTTCCCTCCCAAAAATCAATATTTCTCGACATTTCAGAGTTTTTGCTTTCCATTGTGTCTTATAGGGAACAGAGCAATTCCCTCACTGAGGGAAATTAATATGTGCACAGTTTGACTGTATATATCCTGTGCATTCCCTCTGGAATTTGATCAGATCAGGAAAGAATGGGTTACTATCATCGGCTACTCAAAACAAGCAAAAATGAGAAGGAATGATCAAGGTTTTCAAAACATACAGGGCCAAGCTGACGCCACTTGACAACAAACATAAGATTAGGGAATTAAAAAGCAATTCACTACTAGAAATGACAGACAAATACTGGGCCTGAGTTAAGCGGGAGGACAGAAGCATGTTTATATTTAGGCAACATGTTTAAAACAGGCTTTCTGTCACACACTGATTTCTCAAAGGCTGTGTGTCTCATAGCAACAGGCTAATATGCAATAGATGGAATTGCTATCTCCAAAAGAAGAAGCAATATTTCTAACATTTTCCAGCAGACCAGTCACCACTGACAAGTGCATTTCATATCTAGGCTGTCTAGTATAAATATTATGCTTACTTGAAGCTCCTTACTTCTGTATTTTATTTCATTAGCAATAGCACTTTTCTAAAGAAAGCCACACTTGAAACAGTTATCAGTTCACAGTGTCATGCATAGAATAAAAGAGAAAATTATTATTTACAGCAACACTTGATCTTGTAGGGTCAGAAAACACTGATGTAATAGAACAAGCTAAACTTCAAACCAAAGCCCTGAATAATAAAAGATGCAAACTTAAAATGAAGAATGGTGTAAGTATACATTACAGTGCCCATGTTATGCAGGCTATATTACATATAATTATAACTGCAGTAGTAAGAAATTGGGGGTGGTTCTTGGCAGTGTTGTTATTGTTATCTGATGTGGTTCAGTCCCTCCTCCATTGCAAGGATTTTTCACCTTTTTTATTGTGCGGCAGTTGGAAATCGAAATTGGTTCTCAACAAGCTGAATGATTTGACAATTTTAAAATAACACTGTAAACCCGAATCAGTTGGCAACTCAATTTTTTTTAGGTTATCAGTTACATCAAAAATTTCAAGTTAATAAATTCACAATTTAAGTAAGCAGAACTGCCAGATTTTTATTTTGTACACATATATTTTAATTGCTCTTAACTTAAAATATATGCTTAATTCATTAATTGAACTTAATATAATCATGTAATCTCAACTTGAATATTTTTAGTAGTGGGAACTTGGCCAGCCTTAACTAGCTAATTCAGTAAATGCTAATTTACTTATTGGTGACAATGCTTTAATAGCATTAGCATAGCATAGCAATTGCTGAATAAGTATGACAATACAAAACATTTAACATATATCTGTTCTCAATCTAAGCTTGAGAACAGATGCATGTTCAATATTTTATATCTGTTCTCAATCTAGCTTGAGAACAGATGCATGTTAAATATTTTATATCTGTTCTCAATCTAAGCTTGAGAACAGATATATGTTAACTATTTTATATTGTTGATCTTGTCACCATGATGGTAATCTCTTAAAAGCACTTATTTTAAATCCAAATTGTAAGATATAATACCTATTTTACCGACTTTATCAGTTTTTTCTTTTAACATTCTGTCAGTGAACGCAATTTTATGGGGTGGATACCAATTCCATAGCCAATGTATTAACAGGCCGCCACACAATGACCTGTGAGATTGAATTCAAAGATCATGTGCACCTGCTTTTCATACAGAGCAGCGCTGTAATGCACAAAAATCCATTTGGCCCAAATGTCACGCCTCAATTTTTTCTCTCAGCATAAGGAATCAAAAAGGTTACTGCTATAAAAAGAAAAAATGTTAAAGCAAATGGATGCAATAGTCAATATTTTTAGGATGGTATTTTATATTATTTATATCATTACGGTGTAATTTTATAAAGATAAAGGAAGGGTAAAAATCGACAAATGTATTTTTGCTTATTGCCATTTTTTTTGTTATGCCCAAAAATAACAACTCGAACCACAGTTGCAAAATCACTCAATATTTGAACAGAAGCCACAAAAAACAACTCAAACCCAAACAATACACTCCGATAAGTCCACGCACACAAACAATCGTGAATGCTAATCTTGCTCGCTTAATCTTGAGGACAAAACAAGCTGTATGCCATTACAAACATTGGTAAAAAAAAATAGCATGAGGGGTTAGAACTGAAAGTGAGATGTTCGTTTCAACATTATATAACCATTCTCACACAGAACACTTGTACAAAAATGTTAGGAAGCGACTCTTCTGACAGTTTTGTATGAAAGGGAAAAGACAAATATCTTGTTTTGCTTGATGCGATTATGAAGAGAAATAGATTGAATAGTGCGTTAGTGTAATAATTCATAAAACCATATAATTATGAAGCTTATCGAACACAGTTAGATGGAGTATTTCTTCAGTTCAGTCCAATAATACGCATTTGGTTGCACAACAGTTGCAAATAGTTCTAGTTTTCCTACATCATGTTTTGTAAAAAAAAAAAAACACTTCACAGTCATTACCACAAAATGACACACTCAAGACAAAAATACAGATGTGCAACATGCGCTGACATAACCAGCCAACTCTGCTTCACAAACCACATGACTCAATTTATGTTTTTGAGACACTAACTACACAACAAAACATGGGAGTGATGGGTCTTGCAATATTGTAATAGGGTTTCAATGGCATTCTAGACCAGTTTTGCTCCTTACTGGCTCCATTTCAAATGATTCGCTGCCTAAAGCATCAGTAGCAATGCAGTAGCCCAACCAAGACCATCCAGAGTTTGATGTATAAAACCATGTTTATCAGCAGTATCACAAAAGCAGGATATTTTGCTATCACAACCTATTTTTGAGTGCTATTCATCAAACCTGTCTCCAAACAGAACTCCCTACAGACTTCGGCTGAGAACAATCCTCCCCCGTCTCCCTCACAGATGATATGTGGCATATACTCTATGAAGGCAATGTCCATTTAAAGGGGAAAAAGTTACTTTGTAAAGTTTTTTTAAGTTGCGCTGCACATTATCCGTTCTCAGAGCCTTAAAAAGACAAAAAGTCCACACAATATTGAAAAACAATGACAATATTTTTCTACCTTTCGCATTCAGCCAATTTAACAAATTATGGTTTAAAAAATATAAATAACCATGCTAACCATTCAAGGCTGATCTTTAACCATGTAATGGGTATTATACAGTGTTATAGTATATATATTTATACCTACTGTAAATGTCATGCTGAGAAAAATGTGTTTTCTACAACACAATATATTTCTCAATTTTAATTTACTATAAAAAAAAATCCAATGTGTGGAACCACGGTCTACAATTGAAATAAAAAAAAAGCAAAATAATTATTCTTTGGCGGTTTTACCCAGATTATTGTGTAACTGTGGAATTCAAAGCAAAGGAGCTCCAGATACTGATATAAAAGTTTCTGTATACATTTAGCTTTGCAATGACGCAAAATGTAAGCCATGCTAAACTAAAAAGAATTCTTGGAAAAGTAAATGTTACTATTACAGGAGGTGTGTTAGTTTTACATATCAAATGGACCAAGGCCTACACATACATTACTATTATACACTGATTATATTTCGCCTATCATCTCAAGTATTTTCAACTTTTGAAATCAAAATTATGCAACTGAGTTTTGCCATTATGAATAGAACGAGGCCGAATGCTACAAAGTAAATATCATCATATTTTTGCTATAGCTGTCGGGTAAACAAATAAACACAATAAAACCTTTAAATATAACTTTGAAGATATGACCTCAATATAATTGCTATGATCTATAACTTACTCTTGACCTATTTCTTGAGTCTTTGATGCTCCAGCGATGCATTGTGGGATATCTGTATCACAGTGTTCATCACAGGCTTGCTGTAAAGGTCAACTGCGATGATCATGTGCAAGAAGGCTAGACACTGGGTTCAAGCTGACAGTTGCAGCTATGACCTCAATATTTAGACAAACAGTGAATATGCACTTATGGGAAAGCGTTTGCATATGTTAAGAAGTAAAATGATCAAATACAGCAAAAAAGAATAGTGTGCATTGCATTCAATAAATACACTGAACTGGATTTGTATATTTTCTAAAGAAAATGTTAGTTCTGGGTGGTTGCTAGGGTGTCCTGGATGGTTGCTAGGTGGTAAATGACAAAACAACTTTGATTGTTTGTCAGGCTGTATATTATGCAGCTTCTCACCATAAATATTGATTTGAGCTGAAATTATTTTATAATCTTACCCGTATATACAACCTAAAGCTTTTCACGGGGAGATGCATGTATTGTATGCAATGTCATGAATACAATAACATCAGACCAAAGGGCCAATCGGGTCAAATCCCAAATCACCCGACATGAGTATCCATAAACTCAACTCATTTTGCTGCTGCCATGACAACAGATGAGCAGTTTTGGTTTTGTAACTACAACATTGCATCCTCAGATATGTACAAAGAGGTCCAGTATGAGGGGTGTGCATTGAGTCTAAGACGAATGGCGTTGCTTTTGGCTGCAGATCTGATCAGAATGATGGCTGCTTTGCTTAGGACTGGGATATTAATAGAGATTAACTGAGACAGAAACAAAATGTTCCTTTGACATGAATAAATTAGGTTAAATGAGAAGCCGATGGCGGGTGAGGAAGTGACCCATCCATGCGGACTAACTAACAAACCAGATATACTGTCTGATAGTGTAAAAAAAAGAAAAAAATCCAGCCGAAATCTTACACATCTGGATTTGACGAGTTGAAAACTAGGATAGAGATACAAAAGGGGAGACAAGGGTTGAGTTGTTATAACGTGTGAAGATACTTTCTTCAGTACACACAATGTACAGGATAGTGGGGTAAGCTGTGCCACTTGTACATAAACTGCCCCCTAGGCAAGAAGAAATGACAATATAAAATAAAGTGGTAACGCTTCATTTTACAGTCCTGTTTCCCATGTACATACTATGTACTTATTATAGTAATTATAATAACTGGGTTATAACTAGGTACTAACCCTGAACCTAACCCTAAACCTACCCTAAACCCATGTACTTACCTTATATTACCCAGTACTTTCTAGGTAAGTACACTGTAAGTACTGTACTATAAAATGAAGCGTTTCCAATAAAGTAACAGAAACATGACTTTTCAAATATATATATATATATATTTTTTTTTACCTGCCATGATGTAGATGGTTAACTTTAACATGCAAACAAAATTAAAACAAAGCAAGACAAATTGAAGCATAGCAAAGAAAAACAAAGAACAAATTAAAGCATAGCAAATCAAAGAAAAAAAAGAAAAAAAAAAATCACAAAAACAAAGCAAACAAAAAATAAATAAAATAATCAATGCATAGCATATCATAGTAAAGCAAAACGAAACAAAACAATAAAAAATCATAACAAAACCAAAACAAAGCAGAACAAAAGCAAAAACAAATCAAAACATAGCAAATGAAAGTAACGCAAAAACCCCCAAAGCAAATCAAGACAAAAGTACAAAACAAAATCACAAAAACAAATCAAATCAAAGCAACGTCAAACAAAACAAGAATCCTATGTGTAATGAATGAATCCCTATGAGAAAAAAATAATAAACCTGTGAGAATTTGAAGGTTTTGAACATGTAAAAGAAGAAATAAAAAACAGTTTCAAGTCAAGAAAAAATGACTTTGCTCGCATGCAGTAAACAGCGCCAGACAGTCTGCCCCTTGTTTCTTCACGTGCGCTCAAACTGTAATGTAAGATCGGTCTGAAAAGCCAAACATCTCTCTGAGACGATGCTAAATAGTCTTAAAATCACCACTGAGATCCTCAGGCGCATTTCACAGGAAAAGAATGGTAAGCACGCTAGTGTTTAATGCATCAGTCCTCGCGCATGAAATGCTCCAAAAGCAGAGGGATTGTCAGGGTCAACAGCGCTCGTTGTTCTGCCAGGGCCTTGTGTATTAGCCGGTTAATGCACCATTTCTAAAACAGAAACAAGAGACCGATGACTGTGTTTGACAACAATGTACAAACTGCATATCATTCAGCCACTCTTTCAGTTGATGTTGATTTAAGGTAAGATGCAAGTTCCAACCAAACAACATCCATTGAGTGGTCCTGCACTGTACAAACGGCAGAAACAGGACAAAGGATCCACCGATGCCAAGATTAAAGGTTGAGATTTCAAGTGAAGTGCATGTAAATACAGCACTTACTTGAGACTGTACACACAAAGCATCCGATTTCTAGATGTTTTGGAAGATTGTGATGATTTTTTGTTTTGTTTTTCAGTTTAATTCTCAGTTATTTGGCCACTAAAACTCTTCCAAACGCAGTTTTCTGCCTACGTTTCTTGGACACCGCAAGGAAGCTTGAGTAATAAACATTCATGCTTAAATCTCCTCCTTAAGTGCAGGTATATGAGCCAGAGCACATCACAAGCTACAACAAGGTCTCTATTACAATAATAAAACATAACCCACAAACGGAGGGACACTTTGTTGCTTTCATTTCAGAAGCACAGAAAAACACAGACAGATCTTGTTCTTGACTTTCGAAAAAAAACGAAAACTTTGTCACCATGTCTATAATAATATTAGACAAGACACCTGCAAAATTACTTACAGACTGACCTGATTTCCAAACTATACATATTTGCTAGATTTCGTGAGATTCTTGCCAGGACAAAACTTGTTGACGTGGTGCAGTCATGCAAAGTGGATTTTAAACTGTTGCCAAGGCTTCTTTGGGTGGTTTCTTACTGGTTAAAAAGCAAAGTAAAAATTATCCATTATATTTTTCAAGTCCCAAGATATAACTTACAGTGGAGATTCCATTTATGAATTGCCATCAAATGCCATGAATGAATAGTTACAAAGCATTTAGAAGCATTCGTATCGACTGTATTTTAGAAATGAAATGTACCGCACTTAATATGAACATACAGAGGACATAGAGCAGGAACAGATCTCAAATTGTGTCACTCAATGCAACATAAGCATTGAGGTCAGCGAGCCCTCAATGGCCTCACCATTAGCCACCCCGTCCCGTTTCAACTCCAGTTACGGAGTAATTAAACAGGGCAGGGCTCCAGGAGAAGCGTGCCAGAGACTCAGATAAGGCCTGATTTACTGCTCAGTCGTCTAAAGGTAAGCCAGAGACCACGGAAACTCATTTCCTGATGCTTCTGTTCTTTCTCTAAAAGTACATAATGCTTTCTCTGGACATGTCTTTTCTATGGAGATGTGGCATGTGGATGAAGAACAGTCCTGCATCTTCCATTCATCCACCCATCCATCAATCCATCCATCCATCCATCCATCCCATCCCAAAGGTGCAGGGTAACATTTTATTACTTACAAAAAACATTCTTCTTAGTAATGCAGGAAAGAATAGAAGCATATCTGATCAGTACCAACAAATATAACATCTACATCTATCTATCTATATATCTATCTATCTATCTATCTATCTATCTATCTATCTATCTATCTATCTATCTATCTATCTATCTATCTATCTATCTATCTATCATTGTTCTATCTATCTATCTATCTATCTATCTATCTATCTATCTATCTATCTATCTATCTATCTATCATTGTTCAATCGTTCTATCTATCTATCTATTTATCTATCATTGTTCTATCTACTATCTATCTATCTATCTGTCTATCAGTTCAATCGTTCTATCTATTTATCTGTCTGTCTATCATTGTTCAATCATTCTATCTATCATTGTTCAATCATTTTATCTATCTATCATTGTTCTATCTATCTATCTATCATTGTTCAATCGTTCTACCTATCTATCTATCATTGTTCAAACATTCTATCTATCTATCTATCTATCTATCTATCTATCTATCTATCTATCTATCTATCTATCATTGTTCAATCGTTATCTATCTGTCTGTCTATCATTGTTCAATCGTTCTATCTATCTTCAAATTTAATACAAATGTTTTCTTAATAAATTATATGATCAGCATAATTTGAGTGAAATTTCTTTTTTAAATTTACTTATTTGATTAGTGACCTAGAAAGTTTTTTTTAATTCATCATATTTTTATTTATTTAATCCTAAAACATTATTTGGAATTAATTAGTATTTATTTATTTTAAGATTATTTGCAGACTTTTAAATGATGAATCAGAGAATTTCATTGTGGTCTCAGTCTTTTGTAACCCAGTTAACAATCCATCAAAAACACAGTGACCATGAATGGTATTTCTGAATCCTCAACCACCAGCCAACAGAATGTAAGGCAGGAGAGAGAGAGCAATCAGCAAAGAATCTGGCATCGGCATCGAGCAAAAGTAAAAAGATGAGGAGCAAATTGCGAAAATTGTGCCAAGTATGCAACCGGGTAAATGCCTGGCAGTTTCAGAAATTAGATGTTGTTGCATCAGCCTCTATCGAGTGATTTAATGGCCTGTTCTGAAACCGTAAATGGACTCTACCTCATAACCTATTTAGCGTGCAGTGATGATAAACACCAAAATGAAGGAGAAAATAATGCATGAATTTCTTATCCAATATCAGTAATATCATATAAGTCTAAAGAGGGTCAAGCTCTACTCAACACAATCTGCATTCTGTGGCCTACTTGAAATTACAAAAAAAAAGCAGTGCACTGCCACCATGTGGCCAAATGAACTTTCATATTTCATATGAGAACTAGAAAAATGTATAATCACTTCACTATTAGAAATTTCTATTACCAGGAAATAAGTAAAAAAACGCTCTTATATTTCTGTTTTTCATGACTTTGGGAAACAAGGTAGTAATTATTAACAAAATGTAGTAAAAATTACTTAACCGATATAGACCTAATATATAACCAAAATATACCTGTCTTCTGATAATAACCCTCTACCGACTAATCGACTCTCAGAAAAGGCTTGATTTTCTCAAAACAAACCAAGTTAAGTGCATGTGAGACTTGAGCGATCAGCAATATTCCAGAAGAGGGCAGTGTTGACCACATGATCAGTTAACATTGTTGAAGTTGTTAGTTTAATAGAACTTCTGTCAATATTTAGAGCAAATCACTGAGCTTTTATTAATTCACATGCAAAATATAATATTGAACAGTGTAACAGAGTTCAGTAACAAATAAACTCCTAAATGGATCTGACAGTAAAAGTTTGATTAACACATGCGTACAAAAAAAACAACAACGATGTATATATTTGCATTAAGGATAGCAGAGTATCATCATAATTAAAGTAATATACAATATATATATAAAAGCAGGTTTCACCCTTTTGTTCCAGTGTATAACAGATCAGAATCTCATGCAAATCAAAAAGACTTATTGCACAAAATTATATTCAATTTTTATAATAAATGGTAATAGCATAACATTTATTTGTTTTGCACTATTATGATATATCATCAGAGTCTGTGACTGGATAAATATTCTGTTACTATTCATAATGGTTTTGTTTTTTTTTGTTAGATTTTGGCCATTATCAGTGAGTATCTCTGCATTGAATTACACTTGGTAAGACATCTCAGTATAAAAATCTTTACAAAGTGACCAGTAAACATGCTTAAAAGCAATAATCCTGCATTGCACCATATACTTTGGCATATGGAAAAAAATGCAGCAGTATGTGGCTGATGTTCATTGCATTACATTCACCCTAAATCACCTTCCGTCTGTGGGCAGATCTTTCAGCTCTTTCAGAACCTCCTCACAGAATGACACAGCTTGATCCAGAAGACTCCTGTGGTCTGAATTAACAATGTGAGTGTTATTATGCTATTGAAATTTCCATTGAAGCTACATATTTCATATCCACACAACATAAAAAGACTTTTTCTTCAGAGTCAGACTCTCTGTATTACAAATGTTGGGTAAATAATGGGTCGGTTAAGATGATAGAGATGGGACAGTGATGGTTATGTCAGAGTCTGGTAACATGAAATGATGCATTAAAACTTACTTTGCAGCAGGAGCTTCATTAGGCTTCAGCCTCTTGGTGGCGCTGTGGTCGCTCTCCCCTGTTGAAGGGATGGAACTGTGACCCTCACTGTGCCCCCTAACTTCTTCATCCAACATCTGGATGAGACAAACCACAAAAGATTAAGTACATGTAATGTGAAAACAGAGTCAAAAATAAAGAAATTATATAATATTATAAACATAATTTGAATACATTTTTTTAAATTAATTTCAGAAATTTGATTAGTGACCTAATAATAGCAATTATTTTTAATAATAATATTATTACTATATTATTATAATATAATAATTATAGATATTATTACATTATTAATATTATATTCTAATAATATTATAATTTTTTAATTATATTATTTATATATATATATATATATATATATATATATATATATATATAAAGTTTTTAAAATATTACATATTTTGTTTGGTATCATTTACTTTACCATTTATTTTTTCAAATCTTAAAACTTTTTTTATATTTCCAGATTTGAAATCCAATTTGAACCAGTAAATAGATAGAACGTTTTAGGATCTTAAACATTTTAAATAAAAACAAATTTTAATAATATAATATAAAATTATTAAATTAAAAAAAATAATGGTTTCAGACTTTAGGTACCCTTTCTATAATCAAATGACATAATTAAAGACGAAGCAACGACCGACCATGATCCTTTTTATTCCACGTGTTTGGAGTTCTGGAGTGTTCTGACAGTCTGGTTTGGATCTGATTGGCTTTCTACACAGCTCGTCTCTCTTGTGCACCACTGTATTCTTTGACTTCAGCTGCCTGAGATGGAAAACAAGACCATCAGTCATCAACTGAACCAGGGAAGACATTAAGATCAGTCATTTAAACATGAATCAGGAGTATGAAATGACTACATCATTAGCTTCACTTTCATGTCATTTCTGATGCTAATTTTGACATTTTAATACAGATGATAAACTCAGAGCACTTCTCCGTTCTCCAGACTCCGGCTCTCGTTACACTGAGACATGTAGTACGTTTGTACAACTTGTACCTTGCATAAAAAAAAAAAGCTTTCCAGCTCACGACTGCGGTTTTGCGATGAAATCCAAAAAGTATCAACTACCTCTTTAAAATTGATGAATACATGACCATAGCTGTATTTGAATGTGATATTTGTATTCTTAGCAATTTCTGTTGTGACCATGTGTAATTTTGTGACCCCCCCCCCCCAAAATAAATAAAATTATATATATATATAAACAAAATCTAAAATCTCCCACATTGCGTGTCTAAAATTACAGTATAAAATAATAGATGCTCTTTATAGCACTACTTGTTTTGTCAATAAAAATACATTTAAATGATCATTTAGACACATATTGGTTATTTTTTGGAATTTTATGGTTAAGAAAGTACCATAAACGTGTGAAAAAGAAAGATAAACTAAAAAGTAGGAGATTGAGAATTTAAAAAATTAAGAAATAAAAAAAATCTTGTTCATATTAAAATACCTATAGATTATATATATTATAACTAATAATAATAATAATAAAGATACATTTTCACTATGTCTCAAACTTTCTTTTATGAATAATATCAAACAGTAGGATAAAGATCATTTAAAAATGTTCTTTAAAATAAATAAAAAAATCATACATTGATCGTATTATTAGACTTGTGGCCCCACTTTAAATAATCTTTTACAAATCAATAATATACTTCAAAATACATTTTAATGATCATTTACACCCACATATGCATTTTACGGTTAAGAAAGTGACACAAAAATGTGTGAAATGGGGAAAAAGTAACTAAATCAGAAGCAGAAGAACTCGAAATGTTAAAATACATTGATCAATTCCTTTTGATCCAACACAGGAGACACCGTGTCTATAGCACAGGATATTTGTTTGTGATTTTTTTCTGGTGACATGAAAGGGAAGTGTGTGGTTTGCATGGGAGTATAGGAGACATCTATCTGACCATAAAGTCGAGCGGATCTGCCTCGATGAGAGACGCTCAGTTTTGTCATAAGGCTCCAGCCACCTTCACCTCATGTCATCGAAACCATCGATTTGCCAACTGATTGAGTCCCTTGGCCAACAACTAGTAGTGGTCCGTTTGTGTAAAGCTTAAACCATGTTCATTTCTTAACAATATTTGTATACTACAATTAAAACCACTCTGATGGAAGATGTATTACACTTTTCCTGACTCATTTGCACTCTGAATTAGTGATATGTTGATATCTGTCCATACTTCTGTGCGAAGGAAATTGGAGGGAATGATGTTGTCTTAAGTTTCGGATCGTTTTAAGGGCCTCGATATGTTTGTGGTCTTCCTCCGAGTCAATAATCAGTGGCATTAAGATTACTGGTATGCAACAACTGAAAATAAGCTCAAGGATTGTATTTCCCAACCATAAGCAATAGCAATAACATAATGCCGTATCAATAATGGGAATCTGATAGCTTTTCGTGAAAGGAAACGATTACATTTGCATTACAGATAATCATGGAGGGGAATGAATACAGAATCAGAAAGGCAACTGTAAGTCACGTGACACGGATCGGTGACATGGCTTGTCAAATGTGAATGTAATTAAAAAAGGGGGTCCTAAAGAGTAATGGATCCCACATTCTAAAGAGGTCAAATAATGATACATTTTACTTGATCTTTTGAACTACAATAAAACTCAATTAAACTTTCAAAAGTCAAAAAGAGCATGTATTGAAAATAAACCATAAAAATGACTTATTTCAATAATGACTTTCAGTTCCAGGCCTTGTGTAGCACCAACTGCTCTGCATATCCAGTAACTCAAGTTAATATTTTTAACGATCCCTGTTTTTTTTATTTTTTTTATACCTTTTAACCTTAACAGTTTTCGTGACATATTTCAGGTTTGAGAACCATTTTTTATTAAACCTGTTGAAGTATGGGGCAGTTAAAAGTTTATTGGATCTGTGAGGACGTCATAAATAAGTGGAGCAAAGCATTAAAAAAGAAAATGACCCGCTTAATAATACGGGTCAGAGAGAGGATGGAAAATGGTTATGAAAACAAACTAGGTTTTAGTAATTGAACCTAAAGGGGAGAAAATTTAGGTCAAAAAGTATTTATACTGATCAAACGTCTGTCACTTGTTCATATGGGTCAATGTATGACACTCATGTGAATTATATTTATTCTATGATAACCACACTTTTAATTTCTGAATTAAAAAAAGAATAACTTTGATATCTTTTGGGCCACAAAGTCAAAAATAATGAAGAAAAAATGTCTAATTAAAAGAAAAAGAAAAAAACGATAAAAAACGATAAAAATGTATGATATGCATGTAAATAAAGTAATTGCAATTTTAAAATGTTTTCATATATTTTTTAATGTTTAAGTTTCTTTGCAAAAATGAACAATTATCAGAATAATAATAAAATAATAAATAAAAAAAAAAACATTTACTTGATCCAAATTGGTTGTACAAGTAGGACAGTGACTGGCCCATCTTTCTTTTTCATACCAATCACCTCTGACCTCAGCCACCACAACCTGTCCAGCTCGGGCTGTAATTGTGCTCCCCTGGGCCTGTAGGCTGGGCCACACGCGAGGAGCTCCCCACTCTGAAGATGGCATGAGGTGACAGTTTATCCCTCCCAATCACTCAGAGTGCTATCTAATTAGCTTAACTTTGAGAGTTGGGACTGTCCCCCTGTGAGGAGCTCGCCCCATGCTAACTCTCGCCCTGCCCTCAGATCCTGTGAGAGTAAAGGGCACTGATGTTATGCTAACACTGAGTACAGTGTAAAAGGCTGATGATTATGAGCTGTGTCGATCCTTTAACTTCAAAACCTGGGTGGTACAGTGGACAGATATTTGGAGTTGTAACCTAGAAAGTTTAGTTTTTTTTAGGGGGTGAATTTTGAGCATCCTTGTGTGGACAGACATACTCACCCAATAGCCATGCAGAGACTACGGTACCAATCATTAATGTCCCCCTGATCATCGGACATTAGGAGCAGTTTGGCCCTGGCGAAGGTCAACTAGAAGAAAGGAAACAGAAAACATTCAGATTTAGAGGAAGAGATTGAGAGTTTATGCATGATGACAACTTGTGATTGACACTGAAAAGAAAAATATGTTGAAATTTTGGTGGTGTCAATTTAAGAGTTCTACTGATGAAACATTTGTTCTTAGGCATAGGGTCAATGTATGATGCTCATATCAGTTACTTATTCAGAAATGCATTAAAACGGCAATTGATTAATATATTAAAATGCAAAAGTTAATATATTTTTATTTAGCAGACTTTTTTTTGTAAAAAATGATTTGAATGTGCTCACATTTATTTTAGGTATGGATATTACTTTTTACCTTACTGAATAATTAAATCGAAATTTTCTTACTAAAGCATGTTTCAATGCTGATACAAGCATTGTTGTGCGCATAATTACATTGGATCACTAGAGGGCGTCCATGAACTAGATTGTTGACATTGCCACCAGTGTTTACATTGACCACAGTCTCGAAATCTCAACGTTTCTGATCTTATGATTCATAGTACTGACTTCACAGTTCTTCCTAGATATAGCCCACAGAAGTAGAGGAGGTACAGCAACAATTAGGCATTTAAGGGCTTAATTGTCCTTAAGATGAATTTGAAGACACTGAGTGTGTCAAAATGCACAACACAGAGTGAGACCATTTAATCCACCTCACAGAACATTAAAAAGCATTGTCAATAACATTTAAGTAGAAAATTTGGTATCAATCTGATGCAAAATAGGTCATCAGGCACAATAATGAGATGCAGAGGAAGCGACACGTTCTCCACTCGAGCCCAGAGATGCACAGATGTGCCAGTTGATGCTCTCAGCTGCTAATTTGGCACAATCTGCACTTCGAGGACAAGTTTTCTGAGCTCGGCCCACGTTCTCCGCCTCCCGTCAGATGGCTCATCCTTGAGTCAACAGCAATTACCATCACTCATCCGCACTGAGGAGACTTTACTGCTAGATTACACATGTCAAACAAGACAACGGGAACCATCCAACCCCAAACAAAGGCAGAGGCTTTATCCTCGGAATAATTACAATGGGGACCCATTAGAGTGGATTATAATTGGGGCCTTGAAAATATTAAATGACCTTTCACATTTACCTGAGGCCGGCGAAGTGGAAAAAAAGGCAGCAGTTACCGACAGCATATCAATAATCAGGCCTAATCTTTATTACGACTGGGAACGGAATCGTAATGATGAGCAGAGCCAGGTCTTTAATGGACACCTGGTAAAAAGTAATGACGTTCCGGTTGTATTTTAAGGAGGCGGGGGGCTGGCGCGCTTGTTTCTCATTAGGTATTAAACAGATTAAGATTTCAAATGTACCATCATCAAAAGTATTATCTAATTACCGAGTTCAGTGAGCGAGGCAAAGCGAAGCGCGATATTAGGGGTCCGCCACATGGGGGGACGGGTGGCCTGATTTATGCACAAATAGATTCCACTTCTATTGCGATGTGGTAATTAGGGATTTGTCAGGAAATCTGACCCTCTTAGGTAGAAATTACTTTGTATAATACGAACGGCGTAGCACGGAGCCTTTTCGACGCACATAATTTCACTTGATTATTTATACATCAAAGGGAATCGGTCATGGATGCAAAATAATATTCAAGGAGGTGGAGGAAGAAAGACGGGGAGCCGTGAGAGGAAGATGGAGAGACGAAAAGGGAGGGGGACGTGAAGATGGGAAATGCGAGAGAAAGAGAGAAGGAGGGAAGAAATTATCCGTACACAAACACGCTCTCATCTAGACAAATGGATAGGGGAGAGAGAGCCAAAATTTTCATAGCACATTTTCCTCTACTACTACTACTTTCAAACTTTGCATATAGATTGCCATGGCATTTCCAGCTGTCAAATTTAATTTTGCTTTAATTCTTCACGGCCCGGCTGGGGAGGGGCCAGAGAGTGCTGACAGCCTCTTTCCCCCTCGGTCCAGGTGGGAGGCGGGTGGAACTGGGATCAATAATGTGTCCTTATGAGAAATTACACCTAATGCTATTGAGTATGCATTTGAGGCCTCTGTGGGATAACAGGCTAATGAAATGCCATTTCTAGCCATTAGATAATATGCAGCCACGGCCGCAGAAGAGGAGAGAAGTGTGGAGCACTGACAGGGTTTCAAGAAGATGCATTCAGTGGCAGAGCGGAAGAGATGGATTTGCGATCTAATCTGATGGAGTGATGCGAGCGCCTTCCCACAGTTCTTCAGGGCGGGTGGCTCAGAAGATCCTTTTTATGTCTATTCCACACGCAAAAAACAGAACTATGACAAGATAGCGAACTACATATGGGTCCACTGGCGGCATCACCCCCCCTTAATTCTGACAAAATATTGCTAAATGTCAAGAGGCCAAATTGCCCAAAAACCTTTTATACTATATCTTTATGTTGCATTTATGTAGTTAATGAGTAGATGTATTATACATTTACAGTGTGTATATTAGTTAGTTTGTTAGTTTTATAACCAAAATAACAAAACGAAATCCTTAAGGAACATCCACTTCTGTATGTTGATGGGTTTAGGCACTTAAACTAAACCGTGTTGAATAAATGCCTTTGTGGTGTGCGATACATTTGTCTGAATGTTTCATGAGAGTGCGGAGATCGCTTAGATATAATTTGTCACGCTGCGGCAGCACAGAGACCTGGAAAGAGATCAAGCCATGTGGAGACATTAAAACTTGAAGCCTTATGAGGAACTCGAGTAATTAGTGCAAGAAGAAGAATGATAAATTGATCATTTTTGCTAACTTGCAGATCAAGTCGTTCTGAGAACAATAAGTGTGGGGAGGGACATACGGTTTAAATATATTTGATGGATCTGAAGAGTGCCTATGAGGAATTTTAATGGATAAAAGTGTGTAATAGTCCTCTGATTTTCCCCAAAGATCTGCCAATGAAAATTTAATGAATCGATTACAGAATCTAGAAATCAATTATAATTTCAACAATAATACCCAATGTTCTGTGCATTCGTTCATTTTCAGTTCACCCAAATCCCCAGTTTACATCTGGTGTGGACACATTCAATGAAGCATGAGATGAAATATTCAATTTGTGTCCTAAAGGTGATGCGTATACTTTTTTTATATATGCTAAAATACTTTATCCTATCCCTTGATATGAAGAGACAACCATAAGTGAGCCAACAGTTGGGTGATTTCCCAGAAAACAGTCACAAGATTAATTTCACAACATTACATCAACCAATGACGTGAGTTTGGGCTAGCTGTTTTTCCGATGGTAAACCATCTTTAGTTTTGTGATTACCTTTAAGAATATCTTATAATACCAAAATATGTGAACTGAATCATGACCAAGATTCAGATCATAATTGAATTCTTCACTAATTTCAACTGAATTGTAAACAACATATCTAATATAATAATATATAATATAAACTATTTCAACTTACACTGATAAGGCCTCCCTGGCTCTTGGTGTGGCCGAAGACTTTGTCCACTGTGCACTCCTTCAACGGGTACAGTTGCTGACAAACAAACTTATCCCCGTGGGTAGGATGTATGGGACTGCATGGTTTGGCCTGGAGCAGGATGTCAGAGAACAGGTAAAACATCTTGGGCTTTGCCTCCGTGCCTTTAGTGGGCACTGTCTTAAGCCAGCCTTCCCGAATGTACCACCTCCCTACAACGAGAAGAGATAACAGAGAAATGGATGAAGGACTTACCTATTGTTTACCTAAAAAAGTCAATTTTAAGCAGAAAATAAAAAGCATGAGGTTTACATGACTTTTAGACGGAAAAGACACAACCAATCTCCCTTTTCAGTGATTGGCAGTTGCATGATGGAAACTAAATTAGATGCTGACATTTGGATAGATAAGATGAAATTTCATTCCTGCTACTGATTCCTTAATTGCCCCAGTGAACCTTGTGATTGCCGCTCCGGCGATAGCAAGAGCGCGGAGCTCAAAATGGATGCTCTGAGCGACAGACAAGCACTCTATGATTAGCAGAGGTGTCAAGTAGGGGTCAAACCTCTTTTTAAAAATGCCACAGGTTTAATATGAGGCAACAACCAGGATACATCCTGTGATACTCTCAGGCGACATGTGCAGATTGGATTTAATGGTTTCTTTGGCTTCTTTAAATTGGATACATGCATTTACATGGCCAAGCTCTATCTGGATTACTCAGGATAGTAATGCCTGATGTGTAAAGTTGCACATACACAATGCTAACAAGTGTACAAACACAATTACAAGACAGCTAGTGCCAAAAACATCAAGTTGTCGGTGGGTAAAATGGTAAAGGACTCTGCTTCTGTTTAATGTCAATCTGTTCACCTCATCCTCACATTCCCATCCCTGGTTTGGACTGACATATCCAAAGAAGACTTCATCGGCTCAGTTCAAAGAGCAGGAACTTGGAGATCCCCCTCTTCATGTTGAACGCTTTCAACTTTCCCTGTCAAAGTGCACCTCTGCCCAGCTACAAAGGACCTAGTGGTTTGCAGGGTGCTAAAGGTTGCACTACAAAGCATCAGGGGTACTCCTGATGTGACCAAGCCAAAGACCCAGAAACATAAAAGCATGCCTGGATTTGAAAGTGATGGAATGGCAAGTCAGATCATTGTTAATTTTGAGAAGGCTTTGTTGGATAGGTTAACCTTTTATGTCAGTTAAAAAGAGGATTCAGGTGTTCATCTACAGTATTCAAAGTCCAGGAGCCCTCTTTAAAGTTTTGTTCAAATTCGGGTTACACAATTGTATGAAGAATTGTGACTTTAAGGCCCGAAACATACTCATTGTAGGTACATGAATGCAGCACTTCTACCAACGCAAGCTCCACAATCACACATTGTCCGTTTCATTGCCGCAAGCAGGGGTAAACTGTCTTTTATGGTTATGGTTCAATCACCGTAATTAAGAGATGTAAAATCTGCACATTGTAATTGCGAGTTGTATGTTCCGTGTGGGCCCTCTTTTCAAGTTGGAATCTCATAATTACAGTAATTCCAAAATGGTGTGAATTGCACCATTAGTTTTCTCTTTTAATTCAACAACTGTCATGGTGGAGCAACACAAGTTACCTGAACAATAACACATCTGGATTAAAATATCTGGCACAGATATCTGAAGCTATGTTCAGACTGCAAGCAAATCGGATTTCTTTTCAGGTAGACTGTCCGCAGTATTAATGGGAAGTGAAATAAGATTTGTGTGCCCGGACATAACCAACCTATCTGAATGGGTTGCTTTGGACATGGCAAGGCTTTCAAAACAGATGCATGAAAAATGGAGGTCTCCATCATCTCGCTCTCCAAATAAACGTTGAGTCGTGGTGTAGCCCTCCTCCGTTGGAGAAGAAAAAGTGAGGAGACTGGTACAGATATATGAATGTATGAAGGAATACTTCTGGCATTTCCGTCACCGGTTTTGACCGTTGAAACAGTGATGCAAAAGACTATTTGAAATCTGATTTGAGCAGCCAGAGCGTCCAGACTAAGACACAGCTGTAAAAAATCGGACTTGAATCGCATTTCAAACCACCTCCAAATGTCCTATTTCATGTGTTTTTTTGCTTTCCAGACTTTCAAAAAACCATCTAGATAAAATCTGGATATGCAAAAAAAATTAGATTTTTGCAGGCAGTCTGAATATAACCTGAATGCCCCCTTTTCAGTAGCTAAGATTATCGCTACCTGAGTGAAGAATGTACAACTGGACAGTTGTTTACAATCCATTGGCCAAGCATTTGCATTGTCACACTCGCTTTGAGTTTGTTTCTGCTATAAAAGGTTCGCACTTAATGGACCTAGAAGGAAAAAAATGTAGTTGGATCCAAAGGGCATGGAATGGTCTCATCTTTCACTCTTCGTCTTTTTCTGTAGGCCTGAGTTTCGGCTTGAACTTCGGAAAGCTGTGGTGGCGGCAACGTCCTGCTGAGGACTCCAAGGAAAGAGACAGACTGTCTGCCGTATCAATGTCCCATTGATTCAAGCTTTGCGTCTGAGAATTACACTGCCCTTATCTCCAAGCCGGCCACTTAATATTGTTCAGGGGCTCCGAAGCCTCTCATCTGTCAAGCATCACTTTCGTTAGGGCACATCTGAGGAAACGGAGGGGTTGAGTGAGATAAGCTGGGATGGCCTGGTTCGGTTCGGCCTTCTGAAGTCAGAAAAAGTGCGAATGGAAGAAAATAATCCTTATTGGACAAGAGAAAGGACCTCGGTAGAATTCTAGAGTCCTGGAAAAACAGGATGAGAGGGTTTTTTTTACACTCTTCCTACATCCGGCGCTGTGTGAAATGAGCCCAGTGCTCGTTGGGTATTCATCGCCAGCCTCCCAACCACCTTTGTACACACACACACACACTCTCTCTCTCTCGCTCCCTTTCTCCCAGCTTCCTTTTTATCTACCGGCCCACAAGATGAGGAGAGGCGCTAATTGGTCCTGGGGGAAATTGGCAGGCCAAGGCATTCACGACAAGGCCCTCTCTGTCTTTTTCTCTCTCTCTCTCCCTTCCTTCTCCATCTCCTCTTTTGTTTCACACGTGGGCATTCTCCCTTGGGATAAATAAGAAGGAAGAAAGGACCTCCACTCCACAAGTAGCACAAGAGAAGAAAGATAGAAAGAACTGATTTAAGGCATACTTCCCCTCCATTACCAATTAGCGGCAAGAACTTGTCGATAAATTCAGTTAATTCTCTCGTCAGAGACTACGATTGTGCCGGGCGAAAACAAAACCGCCCGCTATCGCCTCTATTGATTATGGGCAAACAGCTGGGTCTCTTTTAAGCAAGACTACTTTTCCACACTCTTCCACCTGACCTCCTTCATCCCCTTAACTCTCTGGCTCTCCACGGTTCTCTGGGACATAAAAAGAATGGAAGATCACAGACACTAACCTGGAGTCAGGATTCTGGTCTTTCGGCCCTTGAGCTGTTTCTGGACTCTGCGCAGCTGCAGGTGGTTCTCATGGCTGCGAGCGTTGTCCTGGATCCGCTGGGCGACCTCTGAGACGACCTTCACTGCCTCTGCAGAAAGAGGGCACGCAGCATGAAACAGTGGAAGGGACTGAATGGACATAGCCAAACTCCAACAGCACAACACAAAAATGTGTTTTTATGCCAAACACACACTACAAGACTGAAGCTTGTCACACTGCATACATTTAAAGACATAGTTTAAAGTTTTCGGTCATGTTGGTGCGAACTTATTGACTGTTGCATGTTGCAGCTCTCACGCTATCCGGTGCCTTCAAACCACAACTTAAAACATCAGTCTTGTGTCTATTTGGTATTACTTCTAGTGTACGTTTACAGATGCATTATGGATGCATCCACATGTTCAAATGCATCATTTTAGGTTTATCCTAATGGCATGCATAAAATGCAATAGGGATGCACCGATATGAAAATTTTGGTCGATACCGATAACCAATAATTCTTTATATTTGAAAGCCGATAACCGATATATTGGCCGATAAATCTAAATTCAAATTTTTAGAAAATAAAATTGAAGAGCCTAATTATAAAAACAAAAGTCTCACCATTAAATCCGTGTCAATTAGCACACAATTATATTAATGTTTTCATTATAATTTTATGTAGCCTATATGGCGAAAATGTTGCACTTAACTGTATTTCCTTTTTGATTCCAATCATATTTCAAGTAATTTAAAACCATGGTGAACAGTGCTCAACCGAAGTGTCTCGGCTGAAGGAAAAAATCCATTATTTATCAACTTTAAAATATCAGGCAAATTTTCTTATTGGGCTGATAATGATGATAACATTAAAAATGAACATATATCGATACAGATACCGATATGGTGGCCGATATATTGTGTATCCCTAATTTATGATTTATTGTAAACAATAATATATGCAACAATAAACCTTTTTTGCAATACTTTATTTGAGAGTGCTAAATAATTTATTAACATAACATCTGTGAAATTTAAAATGGTTTCCCAAAATAATTATAAAGTAGTACACATAGTTCACGAGCATGACCTATTTATGCAATTTTGAACTTATTAGGAGCATCGTACAAGTAATCTAACAGCATGACACTAATAAGTGTAAACCCATAGGCGTTCATGCATTATGCAGATTCCATTATTGCATATGATAATAACAAGTTTGTTTTTGGCCTCCACACAATGTTTGATTTCACCATTAACCCCTGGAGAAAGATGAGGGTACATTAACACATCCAAATAGCACTGATTAAACGAAGACCTTGCCATAGGATGTTAAGCTGGCCATAAAAAGCACAAGGACTACATATTTCATCTGAAACTTGTCTGTCTGATAAACATGGCTTCTGTATAAAACAGATTTCTGCGGTTCATTGGTTTATTGGAAGCAAGCTGTGCAACATAAAAGCATCAAAATGTGATCTAAATAATGTAGACTGAACTCGTTTTCAGAGTTTAAAATCTTACTTTTTTAGTTTGCAACTGAAACCATTTTGCCAGTTACCATGCCTGGAATTCATTAACTAATGCAGACATCATCAACTCATTAAGAAGAAAAAAGAAACAAACAAGCAGATGGATACTAATTTTAAACCCAGCTTTGGTCTTATTGACTCTAACAATTCAGACAAAGAACAGAGCGCTCGGGGCGTTTGCCTCATAGTAAAATAATCACAGCCTAATTGAGTTGCTTATCTTTAGAACAATTACAAGCAAAACCAAACAAAGTGACTGTTTAGAGATGACTGGGCCCCTCTCTGTATGTCTCTCAGTCCTTCCCTTTTAAGAAAACCATCTCTGTAATTGTGTTTCAACAGAGCTACGGCTGATGCATTATTAATACTTTCTCATTCCACATTCTACGAATACTTTCTCTCTGTCTTTTCATTTTAGACATTCAGTACGTTTAAACAGAACTTGGTCCGAGGAGTTCTCGAGTGGTAACTTTTATTAATTAACCTTTGACAGGCTCCGCAAAAAAGTTCAGGATACTTGGCTGTAGGGAAATGCAGAAGATAGCGTACCAAAACGCACATGATTGATGAACGCCACAATTATAATAATTAAAACAGTGGAGCTTCACAGCGTATGTGAGCATGTATGATGAGAGAAATAAAAACAGGAAATCATAAAAAAATCAACATGCAAAAAGAAAACAACAAAGCCTCTTGTGAGTTTCACAGCTAGTTTGCCTAATCAGATACAATCACATTTGTCTGGGGTTGTTTTTAAATAATTCCCTTTACAATATGCCTAGGCTGATTGAGAAAACTTTTTTCTATTGCTCTCTCTCTCGCTTCAGCCCCCCCCAAAAAAAAAAGAGCTAGTGAGCTTAAAAAGCAGCTCTAATGAGAAGAGGAAGAGGCAATGGAGGGGCAAATCTGGATATGTACCTTCATCTTAGAATCACGGGCTGTTTTAATTTGTAAGCAAAAGCAGCAAGCAACCAATGAGATTTTAATTGATACACATAAATAATTCCTTGTGTACACTGGATCTTAAGTTGGATTTGCTGTTTATTTGACGATAGAAATGAGTCATTATCGGGGCTTCTGTTGATGCCAGAGATTTTATTTATTTATATTTTGCATGGTTGATATCCTCTGATCTGGTCCCTATTAATTATGTCAAAATCCACATCGAGAATTTAGACTCACGTTAAGCTTTGCTGTACTTTCATCCTCTGAGAGCAAAGCCACCCGGTGACAATAACAACACGTGAGCGCTACAACAGGGGCCCAGAGTTGTTCTTTGTCACCCTAACAAAGACAAGGGAGGCTGTCTTTTCGGCTGCCAGCTTAAAAAACTTTTTTCCCTTTAAGACGCAGGTTTGTTTTGGCACCGTATGAAACGATTTCAGCATTTGCACCTTCTTCAACAGGCCATGGTATCCTCCGCAATGCTTATCTCCGCAAAGCACCTCCTCATCACAAACATGTTGAGTGATCTCTTTTTAGGTTGCTCTGTAAGTGACAAACTAGAGTGGAAAGCAAATTTGACAAGCATAACAAGTGTGACTTTGGGTGAATGTGATTCCGCAGCTTGATACAGATCCTGACAATAAACAGATAATGAAAAAGAAAAAAAATCTAGACAGGCTAAACCCATCAACATTTTTGTCACAGAGCGCTAACAGGATAAGAGAGTGTTTGTCGAATTGCGAGACGGCAGTGCCTCTTACTTGAAAGCTGCTGAAACTCCGGGTTGTCTGGACCGGTGTTCTCTGTCAAGTCCCTCAAGAAATGCTTGTACCTAAAAAAGCAACAAATAAACAAAACACAGCACAGGCTTATTGCAGCGTTTCTATAAATATACACTTAAAGCGCGCGAGAAAACCGATCTCGGCGTGTCAGGGTAAGGAGGTCGGACAAGCGCTGTCATCGTAAGACGACATTACTCGCATTAAGACGCGTTTAGGAAAAAAGGCTTTTCTTTTTGAGAAGGAATAAAGAGCCATTCAGTCAACAAAATTACACTAATGTGCCGTATTTCTGCTTCCTCAGACAATGCGGCGGAACTGATTTTGTGCTATTTTTGCGGCACAAAAGCATAAGGAAAGGATTTGAAGGAGGGTGCAAAAATAGAGACTAAAAAACAAACAAAAAAATATATATATATATTTCCATCCATCCGGTTCACACAAACAAGTGCACAGGGTCAAACTTCACATTCCCCTCTGTTCAGAATTTTTGTTTTAAATATTGATTATTGTGCTATCGTCCGCTGATGACACAAAAAGGTTATAAATGGCTGGGCAAAAATCAAGGGCCCCATTAAGGAAATGACCCCCCTATCGCAAGGTGAGGGCCAAATTGAGAGGGGAGTAAATTTGGTGGTAATTCATTTGGCAGTTTCAGGGATGGAGATAAAGATAGAGCGAGTCTTAATGCTAGAGATTACAGTTCACTTAAGTAGAACTCCAGCGACTAGAGACATCAAAGGCCTCTTTCAAATGAGAAGGCTCTCAGAAAAAGTTCGACTCTGTGGTATCGTCGCAATTGGGAATACGATTCTCTACAGTTTTCTGTACTTTGATTGCAGTGGAACTTGAAAACTTTTGGAGGGAGCGCATTAGCATTACACAGGTGTATGCAGGCAATTAATGTAGCAATCAAATATGCATTTCGGCAAATACCATGAAACTAAATATCATACGCAGTCATTAACTGTAATGAGAACGACTTCTTATTTAATGCTAGAAGCTTGATCAACTGTATTCAAATAACAATACATCCAAGAAAGGAAATGGATATGAGACGATAAAAGTCAATGTGAAACTGTTCATTACCCATTTTACTTCTGTAATGTGATGTTAAAATTAAATGAAAACTAAATTCAAATTTTGGCTAATACAAGGCCAATGATTATGTTCATGTTATGGACTGATATTAACATTCTATACTATATATTAAAATAAATATATAAATAAAAGCAATACAAATAAAACACCAGAAATAATTATAATATAGTATATTATGATTATATTTATAATAATTCTAAAAGTTTAAATGAAATAAATGTAGGCATCACATCGTTATGTACAATGATTAATTGGTATAAATGCTGATAGATACAATAAAAATGTGGATGATTTATATATATATATATATATATATATATATATATATATATATATATAAATACAATGCTCCCGTTTTCAACTAGTACAAAAAGTATGGCAGAACTATTATCTTCTCTCTAGGGAATTGATTGTATCATGAAAAATGGGTTATTGGATTATCCAATGGCTCACGTGGCCTAGGTGATGTCACTGAAAAAGGAAAGCCAAGATTTTGATACAATATTACTTCAACCAAAAATTGTTTACAACAAGACTGATTTGACACTTTAAAAATACAGTTCGGTGCTCACAAAACATTCTCAACATTTCTGGCACCACCATTTCCACTTCACGTCCAATATTTTAGATGTTGTCAGATAAACTGGGGCATCTTTAGTTTGTCTTAAACGTCCTCTCAACTCCACCGTGGCATCTTTCTTTGGTGACTCAGCCAGCCGATCCCCGCGGGCTGAAAAGTTAAGCTGGAATATTCCCGTTCCCCGAGAGCCGTGCAAAGCGGCGGAGCAGGGGCCTTTCTAATTGGAGGAGTGCAAAGAGAAGATCGTTGCAGCCGAAGTCTCTTTTTCCCTGCGGCCATGTTGAAATTATGTAAACAGTGGTGGCAGCCGCCAAGACGCCCATGTCACCCATCACCCGTGACAACCACAGAGGGGGGTAGAGGAGCATCCTTTAAACTCCACTTCTGTCGAGAGATTTTAAGAGGGCTGAGAGTACAAGGCCAAAGAGAGAGAGAGAGAGAGAGAGAGAGAGGAGGAAACGTCTGATGTGGGGTCTTCTGACTCCTTCTTTTCGGCCCTCCCTTCCTCTCAGGAGTTCAGAGGTGATTTGATAAACAGTTTCAGGCAAAACAGTCAGTTTGAGTACAGGATGTGTATTTATTCACAGCAGGACTTGTGGAACATCCTGCAAAGCTTCTGGAATTAAAAGTTGAAGCTGAAATATCCCAGCATGTGCATGCTCATTTATTCAACTATTATATATGATAATTTCCTGTATGCAAGCATTAAATGTCCTCATTTGATTTCATTTTATATCCCTGTTCTAATGAAATGCATTAAAGATTTAAAGGCCTAATATTTGAAGGAATGACTGCTAAACTCAAAGAATGTTGTTTTTGAATTTGTATGCAGCTTGTTAAAATACAAATACTAAAGATAAAATCTATATTTTTTTTAAGAAAATGGGACACTGACTGTACATAATTCATTACATAGTTTAATTAATATTTAATTAATTAATTAATTAATTAATAAATATAGAATTAATATTCTTGCTGATAACAACACACCAAAAAGGATTATTATTACTATAATAAAAAAATTATTATATTAATAATAAAAAAAATTATTATTACATGGTGGAATACTTGATTCTGATTGGTGAATCACGCCATCCAGCGGTATGTTATTCCTCGATAACAACCGGTAAAAACTGATAACACAGGCTCATCCGGGTAGCTGAAGTTGGGTTTTTCTCGTGGAAGTTTTGCGTTTGGTGAGCTAATAAAATATTAAACTAAAATCAATATTTTATGTGCAGTTATTTAATTATGTCATCCGGTATCGTGGTCTCTCTTTTTTTCATACAAATGCAGCTGCTGCCATTTTTAGACGATTGTTTTGTACATTGTAATGGATTATAAGATAACAAAAAGGTACGATTTTAAAACAGTTTCATCTCAAATTAAATATAATCGAATATTTCTAATATTCCCATAATCAAAAATTGCTAATATTGTCTGATAATACACCCTTATTACCTGACCAATGGGTTTCTGGTTAAAAGTAACATGAAATCTAAAAAAAAAACGACAACAAAAAAAAACAGAAAGAGATGCATGGTCCATCACTGCTAAGATGTCAGATGCTCCATTACCATCTAAAAGTACTTCTGCCAAAAGGGTGCTCCCTTAATCTATTCGTTCGGGGGGTATGACGACCTTGAATTTCATTGACAGCTGCCATTGATTTCTGTCTGTGAGTGTCTTGCTCTCCGTTCTCTCTGCTCCTCGTATCAGGTCAAGACCCGAACGCAACGGTTAAAGCAGACATACAGTATGGGTGCCAGGACAGTGAAATGCTCACAGATTACAGGTTGAACCACGGCACAGTGTCGTGCATATGCACACATAACCAGAGCCGGACAGTAACGGAGTACATTTACTTGAGTACAGTACTTGAGTACAATTTTGAGGGATCTGTACTTTACTCGAGTATCATTTTTGGGGATTACTCATGACTTTACTCAAGTACATTTGAGAGGCAAATATTGTACTCTTTACTCCACTACATTTCTATCCATAACCATGAGTACCCGTTACTTCTTAAAAAAAAAAAAAAAAAAAAAAAAAAAAAAAATCTCGGAAACCCTCAATTTGTTGTTTCCCTCTCAAACGTGATTGGATTGTGCAGGCGCCACTGATTGGGACAGCCTATCAGCAAATCACCTTCACCTTCAGCTCTGAACTGACGCCAAAGTAAACTCCATGGTCAGATTTATGTGGGTGCAAAAAATCCATTAAAACTCTAGCAGAGGTTTGTCAGAGCGTTGCCATTGTGCATTGCCTTGTGGGCAAGTGAGAAATGTTAAATAAAGCAACATGGTAAAAAGATGAAAATGACTTGAATTAACTTTCAATTCCTTTTAGATTATCAAAGGTATTAACATTAACATTTTTCATAACTCCATGTAGGACGTTTCTGTACATAAATGTAAGCACGGTTCGCGTACCTACCCCGAAGTGATAAAATAAAATTCTGTATCAAATTTTTAGGCAAAGACAAGTAGTTTGTTTAGGCATGGTTTGTAGGGAATTACAAACCTGCACATATATATTCGAACACACATAACTATAGAATCAATTCTTAATGCGCATGTGAACGCCATCAGCGTTTATCACAGGTTCAGTTTAAAGTCTGTTTAGAGAGAACGGTGTCATCTTAGCGGCCCCTAATTTAATAACAAATTATCATTTCGACGGAAGTGAATCAATCAAAACTAACTTTAGCTGGAAAAAAATATTATTCAAGAACCGCTATAAAACCAAAACAATCTCTGTTACCTTAAATTATATGTCTATCTCTGAAAAGCCGCTTTGAAACAATCTACATTGTTAAAAGCGCTATATAAATGAAGATGACTTGACACTGTGGCAGTAGTAATGCAATATTTAGAAAATGTACTCTTGTACTCTTGATACTCAAGTACTTTTAACAACAAGTACTTCAGTACTTTTACTTAAGTAGACATCTGACTGTAGTACTTTTACTTGTACTTGAGTAAAATTTAGCAAGGGGTATCTGTACTTTTACTCAAGTAACGAAGCTGTGTACTCTGTCCGCCTCTGCACATAACAGCACTTTTAAATCCATTGTGCATTATACGTCTCTAGATTTTATTTTAAAAAGACAAAAGCAAAAAAAAAAAAAAAAAAAACATGTGCAACTCTCGCCAACACAATTCTAAGATGTTGTGGGTTGCTAAGGTGTTGGTGAGTTTTTTTTTTTTTTTTTTTTAGAACATTGCTATGTGAGTGCAAGAGTGCCTAAAATCTTTATAATAATAAAAACAAGACATTTTATTACTTGGGTTTTGGTTTGAAAAGAAATCTAGTAATAATGATAGGCAAAAATTTTAAATTAAATAAATAATTCAATAATTAAATTAAAATTAAATTAAATTCTGGAAGAGTTATCCGCAAAACTTGAGAAAAAAAAACAACCTTTGCTCCATATTTAGTTAGCCTACAAACAGCCTAAACGAAACCTAACTAAACAGGCTTTCTGAACATGGGGAAAACTAGAGCAGTAGCGTATTGCTCATTAGAAATGAAAGGGAAGAGGAAACCAAACAAGCCCCAATTAAGCCTCTTCTATTAAAAGCCACTTAAAAAGAGAAATAATCTCACTTCTTTTTCTTCTTGTCTCATCTTGTAGTAACAAATACATTACAGGCATTATCAGCCACGAAATGCACTTATTAGGGGAGTGGGGGGGCAAGAAATCTAATTAAAGCGGCAGAGTAACAAAAAAGGGAACGGCCTAATGAGCATTATTAAAGCACATTCCAAATAATGTAAACGGAACTTGCTCGTTTAGCTGCCCTGTCCCAGTCATTAGCGGGCAAAGCAAAGAGAAGATAACGAGACAATAACGTAATCTGAACCGTATTTATAACAGTTCAGATATTCTAATGAAGAGGCGCGCTAGAAAGCGTCGCTGGCCTAGTTACCATCGCGGACGCCTTGCATCGCTAATTCCTTTGTAATATGCAGATGAAACAAGCGTCGCGTTCTCATTCTCTTCCTCCAGCCCCCCCGCAGCAGCAGATATGTCGGGTCAGCTCGTAGTTACGCGCAGAGAGAGGGAGGAAATATTGGTCTAATTATTTGCCTTTAAATATGTGCATTAAGGATTCATATTCCTAATTAAGAGACAACAGCCACTGTCAGGCTCCTGCACGGGTTATTGAACACGGCGGTGGATGTTGCATAATTACTGCTCTTTAATAACTGCAGACGCATGAACACATCAGCTATGAAGAACCCAAGATGTCGCCAGCTTCAGCAATTAAATTATAACACAAACGATAACAAAATGCATATGCAGAACGTATGCAGATTTTTGTTTTGTTTTTATTTAGATGGGGACGCGAATCACATGACTTTGGTTTTGATTGCATGGAGTTAAAGGGACAGAGAAAATTCTGTCATAATTTACTCAAGCTCTTGTGAAACCTATTTTAAATATAACTTTTTTTGTCCATCTAATTAAACTCAATGGGGTCCAGAACAATATTTGATTTGAACATTTGCGTAGACTAAAAAAATAATCTTAATTAAGTTTAGGAAAAACATGAGGGTGAACAAATAATACCAGGATTTTCATTTCTGCATGAACTATCCCTTTAAATAGTTCATCAATCATAACAATACTGATTTTTAGTATAGTATTCTTGAAATAGCAATCTCCAAACAAGTCAACTTTAATTGTATCCAATGCAAATATAATGATTTTCAGTATATTAAAAACGCTAACTGGACTCCAATCGGCTAACTGGATATTTAAACATTTCCCTCTGAACCGATATGCACTCTCGAAAACTTAAGCATGCAAACAATAATCTTAATGAACAAAATAACAAGCCTAGATGTTTATAACACCGCACAGCTAAATATATGACAAGCACTTTAAGAAGAGTTTTACAAGTTTTTCGCCGCACTTTGACTCTTCCCAAGTGCCTGAACCTAATTAACAAAAGCCAAGACATAAAGTAGATTGTCTGATAGCCTCCAAAAATTTCAATAAGTCTTCTCTGCTTGAGAGCAGAGCATTGTGGCAGGCAATCACTACCTGAGGTCAACATATCAAGGACGACGAGATGAGGGTAATGTTATATTTAGGGGATCGATACCAGTTCTGAGAGTAAATATATTAAATAAAAAGTGCTTTTAAAAGACTGAAGAATAATGTAGTGCTCGTCCTAGTCCTTCAAGTCTCAGGCTGAATCGAAACAAGTGAGCTTTAACATTACCCATTTGAACAGATCAAAAGAAGAGTGGAGGTGAGTTTGCCCGAGGTCTTGTCTTAAGACTAAACCATAGATATGGAGGATGTGACCTCTCAACTTCCATGTAAAAGCAACGTCTCAACAGCAAAGAAACCGCGATTAGAGGGACAGCACTATAAAGCTGCTTTTAAATGAGTTCAATCAACACCTTTGCAAACAAACACAAACGGCGAGAAAACCTCCTGAACTCCTCATTATGTTGTGTTTGAAGAACCGACAGAATTGAACCCAACTGCTGTGTAAGCACAGGCCCATATAACAGCCCTGACACTATCGGCAACATAATGGCTCAGCTCCATTAACACGAGTCCTCCTCCGCTTTTTGAGGCTCTCTGCATGTAAAAGAGACGCAGCCATGACCTTCTGACCCGCTCCAAGCGACGAATTCCACCACAGAATGAAGGATTAACCTCTTATATTGCACTTCGCTATGTCGATGTTGAGGACGTTCAAATCCATTATAAAGCTGTACAAGTGTGTTAGAAACACACCCATTTTAGTACTATACAGTTTAAATCACTTAGAACTATTGCTAAACACAATCAACATTATGGTCAGGAATATTTCACAATCTGAATACGAGCAGGGCCTCGCTTTTAGTTTGTAATTGGTTACAATGTAATTTATAATGATGCATGATGTTATGATGCATTAGACAACAACTTATGAATTTTAAATAGATTTATTTCCTGAATTTGGATTGAATTTGATTTGAAGTAGCAATCCGGAGGCAGAATTGGAATGTCAATCTAAGGAAGTAGAATTAAAATCAACAGAAATTCATGAAAATGCATTTCTTTGAAAATTATGAATAAAGTAAAAATATACTTGAAGACAGATAGCTTACAGATAGAACTATAGATATACAGATATAACAATATATAGAACAATAATGGATAGAACAACAGATTTATATATAGATCAACCATGGACAGATACAGATAGACAGAACGATGGACAGACAGAAAGACCAGACAGAAAGCTAAATAGACAGACAGACAGATAGACGGACAGAACAATGGACAGACAATACATACAGATAGACTGACAGAATGATGTACAGGCAGATAAAATGCTCAATAGACAGACAGACAGATGGATAGATAGATAGATAGATAGACAGATAGATAGACAGACAGACCAATAGATAGAATGATGGATAAACAGATCGATAGATAGAACGCTTAATAGACAGACAGACCGATAGACAGAACGCTAAATAGAGAGACAGACAGAGTGATAGATAGTACGATGGACAGACAGACAGACCGACAGAACGCTGAATAGACAGGCAGACAGACAGACCGACAGAACGCTGAATAGACAGGCAGACAGAGTGATAGATGGTATGATGGACAAACAGACAGACCGACAGAACGCTGAATAGACAGGCAGACAGAGTGATAGATGGTATGATGGACAAACAGACAGAACGCTAAATAGAGAGACAGACAGAGTGATAGATAGTATGATGGACAGACAGACAGGCGACAGAACGCTGAATAGACAGGCAGACAGACAGACCGACAGAACGCTGAATAGACAGGCAGACAGAGTGATAGATGGTATGATGGACAAACAGACAGACAGACAGAACGCTGAATAGACAGACAGACAGACAGAACGCTGAATAGACAGACAGACAGACAGACAGACAGAACGCTGAATAGACAGACAGACAGAACGCTGAATAGACAGGCAGACAGACAGACAGACACACAGACAGAACGCTGAATAGACAGACAGAACGCTGAATAAACAGACAGACAGACAGAACGCTGAATAGACAGACAGACAGAACGCTGAATAGACAGACAGACAGACAGAACGCTGAATAGAAAGGCAGACAGACAGACAGACAGAACACTGAATAGACAGACAGACAGACGACAGAACGCTGAATAGGCAGAAAGACAGAACGCTGAATAGACAGGCAGACAGACAGACAGAACGCTGAATAGACAGAAAGACAGACAGACAGAACGCTGAATAGACAGGCAGACAGACAGACAGAACGCTGAATAGACAGAAAGACAGACAGACAGAACGCTGAATAGACAGGCAGACAGACAGACAGACAGACGACAGAACGCTGAATAGACAGACAGACCGACAGAAAGACAGAACACTGAATAGACAGACAGACAGACAGAAAAATACACATTCTTTTATACTGTAAAATAAATTCACTTGTACCATTTAAAATAAAAGTTTTAATAACACCCATAACATGGAAATTATTATCATGGAAATGATTGATATCAGCCAGAATTTTAATATCGGTACTCATTAACTATAACTTTTATTTATTTGTCTAACACTTGACAAATTGACCAAAGTGTCCATCTGTAGTCAGGAAGACCAGAGAAGGGATGAAGAGTTGAGAGGAGAGGGAGACAGAGAGAACGACAGGGACACGACGTGAATCTCTTCTCGGCAGCTGCAGTGAATGGCGTTTAATAATAGGAATGATTTTATCCTCCCTACCAACAGTCCTTCTCCATGTCTTAAGTAGCCACCATGATCCACACACAGCCATCGCCATCCATCATCCTCCAGCCGAATAAGTGACAACAATTTCCTCCTGAGTCCCCGTTAGAGGCGGTACTCCTGATTATCTGCACTCTCCGAGAATGGAGCTCTTCTGCCGTGCCACTTAAGATCATCATACAATTATGCGCCCCCCGTGTGTCCTCGCTTTCCGAGAGCGGAGAGGTAGAATCGATGGGGGGACAATGGAAAACACAGTGATCAGGGCCTGAGAGGATGAGATCAGATCAAGGGCGTCTTTGAACATGCTGATTGAGATGTCAGCGCTCGGCTGCTCCGAGGGAAATTAGAGGATATCTCTGTGATAACTGGGTGGAGAAAACTCAGGGTGCGGCACAAAGCTCAGAGGCCATATGTAGCACCAAGTCCTGTGGTTTGCTGCACGTCAAAAAAAAGCTAGAAAATACTAATGATTGGCATCTTGTGACCCCGTTCACACGTACATCGTGTGGACATTGGTTTTGGGTGATCTGATAACAAGTGATAACTGCTCAACACAGGTATAAATGGAGTACAAAATGTCATGTGATCCAATCATACGAATGAAGTCGAAAATGCATGTGACAACGTCGCATTGGTAGTAAAAACATTAATGCATCGTGGAGGACGGCCTATTTTCCTGTCAATCATCTACTGTGCTAAAACAAGTGTTTGAAATTTCCTAAAAGTCCATTCAAAAGAATTTTAGGGTAAGATTTTTTCATGCTCACCAAGGCCGCATTTATTTGATCAATTATACAGTAATACAGTAATATTGTGAAATATTATTAGAATTTAAAACATCTGTTTTCCATTTTTTCAAAAAGAACAGAAAGATCCGCACTCCTTTTCTTATTTTAAAATGACGTTATGCGACAGAGAAAAAAAGTTATTTATCCCTGATGGCAAAGACGAATTTTCACAAGCAATTTCTCCAGTCTTCAGGGTCACATGATCCTTCAAGGCCCCCTGAAATCAAAATGCAAGTTTTTTAGCTTTTAGTATGAATATGTTAGCCTTAAGGTTATGAATAAGCTGGTGTGTTTCAAAACAATGACAAAATTCGCATTTAGGAGATAAGCATTCAAAATTTACAGTCTCTCACTTCCGCTAAAATGGATCACGGATTTTTATGACATCACCGCGGACTTCTCATCACATCTCCTGTCCAATAAAATGCTCTCTAGAATCTAAAGCGTCCCGCCCCCTATGCTATAAATACCACCTGGCCGAAGCAACCGTTGACACGTTATGGAGCAATATGGGTTGGAGATGTGAGTTCGGTTGCTTAAATGCTCGAGTTTTATTCCATTTATCAACTGTACATTGGTTAAGAATGAAATGGCTAGAATTTATTCACACCTCTACTATTGAATCTAACGTATTTTCCATGTTACTGTCAAGTACGACTTGCAGTCTGTGAGGTAAACCAAACGCTATTGGCTATTTGAAAAGGGGGAGGAGCCATTTAATATGTCCAACCTTAGCTTCCTGTTTCAGTGGAAATTACGTCAACGCATCATGTTGCGTGTTCCAAGGCACTTTATTGGGCCTTTCAGAAATCATTCAAATATGCCGATTGGTGAACAAAATTAATAGTGCTTAAATATTTGAAATGCTTCACATCTCAATCTTTTTGTGCTTTATTAACATGCAGCAACACACTGACACTGATAGTAAGTGATGTGTAGTCTAGGAAAAAGAAAAACTTTCCATGACAATAAAAAGTGGTCAAAAGAGATTCCTGCTAAAACCAGGACACTGTCTTGCGAACAAATCACCTAAATTCTGTCATTTTGCATATGATGAAACCACTGAATGAAAACACGACAGGTGGGCGCAAGCAGAGGAAATGTTCTTATAAAGAATAAATATAAAGACATAATTATCGTCATTCCAAAAATGACATTGTGTTTGTCTTCTTTCATGTCGGAAACTACATTTAATAAGAAGGAGTGACATAAAAGCCTAATTAAGATGGACTCGAGCAGCTTGATAAAGAAATACCATGTAATTTCCGCTGGTTCTTAAGCATGTTCTAGTTCATTTCGCTCCTTGTTACACTAATTAACGGCTGAGACCACGACCGCATGAAATTACAGCCAACAAAATCGGCGGCTTAACAAAAGGGATTTTGACAGTTCTTGGACAGTCTGAAGGCAGGTGTGAGCACGACATCAAACAATAATTACGTCTGTCATTGAGAGGCTCGGTATGCGCCGTGCACTGACTCCTCCAAAGCAAAGAAATACGGATGGAGAATTCAAGCATGAAAACCATAACCCGGTGGTGACAGCTTTCTGTTATCATACCATCAAATGATTCCCAAAATCCTTCTTTAAAGAAAACCCACATATCATGATCAACTAAATGTGAAGTTGTAGAGTGATTTGACAGCTGAGCAGAAGACTGTGAAGTAGACTGGCCTGTGTCAGAAGATACTGATGCATAACCAAAAACGCTTTACATTCCCATCAAGAACTGACTGCATTTCAATGTGTTGATGCTGTCGATCCTATAATCTCTTCGCCGAAGCAGATGGTTTAAACTTTAAATACACAAAAAAATCCACTGACCAATCCATCTCGTTTACTTGAAAATTCGATGGCTGACTCTGACATTTAATGAGATTAAAAGAAAACTTTGCACGTCAATTGCAATAAGTGGTCGAGGAGTCCATTAAATAAAAATCGAATTCAAAACATATTTAGGTGTGCCATTTCTGCACGACTACCATCACCACATGGGTAAATAAGTATGGTGAAATAAGTACAAGTAAATAATAAAGATAAATAATAAAGTTTTGCACAAACATGTAGTCCTACCACCATCAGTCTTTTGAGAGGACCACAGAAAAACTGGTTACAATTTCTTGGGATTCAGCCTACTTTAAAAACATCTACAGCACAAAAGCTTGACTTTCATTTTAGCTAGGGATCATGCACCTATATAAAAATAAGCTTAAAAAAATTTATTTTCATCTTATGACCGATAACCAATTGAAATATTTCATATGAATAAATTAAAATCCATAATTATAAGAGTAGCAGGTGAATTTATGCATCAAAACATTATAATGCAAGAGTACATTTAATTACTAAAATATTAACTTAAACTTAGTAAACATAAGTAAATTGTAAACTTTAAATGAGCGTTAGATAATGGCAAAAATTAACAATAGGGAAAACAAATGCACAATTAAATTATGGCCAATAACCAATGAATTAAAAAACAATCACTATATCAGCCAATAACCGTAAATGGACGATTTTAAAAATATATACTCTTTTGTTTAAATAAATGAAAAATAAAACACTTAAAACTAAAAACCATCAAGTGAATTTAAGCATCACAATATTATCAAAATGGATATTAATTTTGAGATTTGCTTACACTTTATACAGTGTTATTAAAGTTTTAGTGCTTTGACATAAATATTAACTTTGAGCATTAGATGAAGTAAAAGTGATCTAAATATAAATATGGTGTAAATGAGCATGCGCTATAAAATATCCAATATCAGAAGATAGCGATAAAAAAAACATTCATATACAAGAATATAAAGACTGATAACCGATAACCATTAAAGTTCCAATACTGTCACATGTGAGCTTGACAACTTACTGCTGGATGCGCTGAAGAGGAAGGAGAAGCAAGTCCTCAAGTTTCTGCTGATTGAACTCGGGCCTCGACTCCTGGAGCTTTTTAAACCGTCTGAAGGCTTTGCTTTTCTTCACTTGAACCTGAGAAGGAAATGAACCATGAATCAAAGATCTGCTTCCATGAAAACAACTTGATACAACAGTAGAGCACATTTGATAATGCAAGCGATAACACTGTTTACCTCCCACCAACATTTTCACCTCTGTCGATGATGCATGTGGCGTGATGTCTATTGAATTGTGTATTCAGTCTCGCTTGTGACTGAATCTCACTCATGCACAACGAGACATCTCTGTTGTCTCTTATCACAAGCTGTCTTCTGAATAGAAGCAACCCTGGTTTCATTATTTATTACACATCCACACATACAATGTCAGGCTAATGACAAACAGAGTACGAATTAGCATAGCAAAATATCACTTCTTTATGTAAAATTTGTTTTGAATCGTGCTCCTCTCTGAGAAAAGCACGGGTCGGTGCTGTAAATAAATAAACATATCAAGTACACAAAACAATCCATCATCTTCAAACGGCCCACACCGTGAACAACACCTGCTCGGCTAGCATTTATGGCCGAGGCAGCTGGGGTCTCCCTCTGAGAAACACAGACATCAAATCACAACATGCTGGACATGCTGTGAGAGGAATTCTTTATTTAGACCAGCCAAACATTTTTTAGAATGAATCCTGTTATTTTAAATTGCCAGAAACATTTACAAATTTTTAAATAATAGGCAAGTCATCAAAACAATAAAAAAGTAAATTATCCTACCAAATAGAGTTTTTATAAACAAAACACTACAAATATAAAATCCAACTGTTTTAAATGTAACAAGTGAATTTAGGCATGACAAAATATATTTTTTAAAAGATTCACTTTAAGTGAGCATTAAATCAAGACAAAGGTAAACAGTTTGGGGTGATTCAGATTTTTTTTAAAAATATATACTTTTATTCAGCATGGACACGTTCAGTTCAAATTAATGCTGTTGTTCTGAACTTTCCACAAAAATATTAAACAGCACAACTGTTTTCATTATTGATAATAATAAGAAATGTTTGTTAAATAATTACTCAATAATAGTGTAAATAAGTAAATTAATAAATGTTTAATATTGGTCACTAACTCATATATTATATCATGTATCCCTAAAATAAATAAGATCTCATTATTATATATTTAGTAATATTATTATTGTGCCAAACTATCAGCCAAGGTTAAAAATGCGACAAAAAAAAAAAGGATTAAAAATGTCAAAATGAAATTTTAAAATAAACTACTTGGGAATGTAAAAGGCTCCTTGGTTGAATTTTTTTTTGTTGCTATTTTAACTATTTTAAAGAACAGTGAATCTTGAAGAACAGACTAGCCATGTTTGTGACACGGTGAACATGCAAGCCCATGTTCCAGAAATTACAGCCATGTAGGCCTGGCGGAGTAATCGATGCTAACTTAAACAGCTCATTCTGCAATCAATGGGAATTGGTCAATTGGCCACAGATGTATTCCTCCTCTTAATTAAGACATTAATATCTGTGTGGCTCCAAGCTTCCCCCAGCTAAATAAAAGCAGCGTGTGGCTAGACGAGGCTTGGAAAAGCTTTGCTGCAGGGCTAACACTCGAAACGACCTTTCTGCAAACATATATTCGGTATCAGACGCAATTATTGGCATAGTCCGAAAAAAAAAAAAAGCCCTCTCGGTTCACCGTAAGCACACAGAATACAAAAGTTAGCACTAGCCTGGTGCTCCGATGATTCTTTAACCGCAAACTGATTTGGTCTAACAAGGAATCAGTCATCCGTACACTTGGGTACAGGTGCCTTGCCGAGGGAGGAGCTAATTAGCAAAGAGAGAAATTCCCAATCGCACTTTTTTCCGGCCGACTGATGGAGGCTGCCCACTTAAGTCAGGCGTAATGAGATGGTAGTGTTGGACCTAATGGTACCGCTGGGCTTTGCCTGGGAGAGATCTGTTTGCACAGAGTGTCATCCTAAAGCCTTAATCAGGTAGCTGACTCCATTTTTTTTTTTCACCGTTCCAAACGTCAATCATTTTGAATGGTGATCTTTGAGTTACTGACCCGACATTGTGTCTTCTCTTCTTTTTTTCCCCCCCACAAGGTTGAGCCGAACAATATGGTACGGTGAGAAAAGGTGCCAAAGATGAGGAGTTGTACAAGACTTAATAGGTTTGGACTCATTAGAAGTGGAGCATGACATACTGTCAATCCTATGCATTACCATAGATCTATAATGAATACATATTCATGATTTCATATTGATAGACATAGCCACCGGCTTTTGTGTAAGTAGATGACCTCTATCCAGGTAAAAGAACACATTCACTCAGGAAAAGCCAATACAAATGACCCTTTGATTAAGTAACTTTCATATCAGGTGGAATAATAATTAAGACTGCCTTTAAAGAGCAATGCAGAATCAAAAGAGGAAAATGACACAGTCAGAGAAATTTTAATACTCAGTGAATAATAACTAATCTATGGCTATGTTCAAACAGGTATTACTCAGGCCATACAACACAAAGAGTGACATACAGAGTAAACACTGAACTTGAACTTACCATGAGGACTTTTTTAGCCGTCTGGATGTTGTCAACGTAAGTATTGTACAACTGCAGGTGAGTGCAGAACTCCTCAAACCCGATGCCAAACCTCCCCAGTTCTAGATGAGTGAGTAAGGTCCTGGTAAAAACAAAAAGAAGGATTGAAAATATGATTTGACTTAAATGGTGTAATTAAGTAAGACTTCATTGTATTTTTCATACCTCAAATGTGCAGTAAATTAAATATGTGTCTAAATATATATATATATATATATACACATATATAATGTGTGTGTTTAATATGTTTTTTTTATATATTTGTATATTAAAATAAATATAATTGATTTAAATATATAATTAAATACTACATTTAATTTACAACGTTACCCTACCCTGCAGTCTTGCCATCACACTCCAAACGCAATGATAACCCTGATACTGTTTTGGAAATCAAGGCATTTCTTGTCACAAATAATGAGGGGGGTTAGTTCAGAGGCAGAGGTATTTGCGAAAGGAAGCGTTTTTAGTCAGATTTGTGTGGTGTCATCCGAGGGCCCCTCCCTGTGGGTGACATACTTATTTGAGACAAGGGTGCTGGGGCTAGCGCCCAAGGGCAAGCGTGTGGTGCTTTGTAGTGGGAACGCAGCCATTGCGAAACCAGGAACAAAACAAGGCGTTCAAGAGGAATGGATGAGTTGGTGCTCTGGCTGTCAGGCACATTAGGGTGACATGGGTATAATTCAAGGGTGAGGGTGTTGACACTTGTGAGGGAGCTTATTATCTAAACTAGGTGAGGTAGATATCGCACATACATACCGCTTAGACCAAACAGAAATACAGGTACGGATAGACACACACACTCTCCCTAATGATGTTCCCTGAGACTTTACGTCTTTTACATGCTGGAAGAAGGAGCATTTTGTGGTTGAAGTTGATTTAAATAGATTTTAATGAAGTTGCAAGTCAAGGTAGCCTCTGTTCATAATCAGGAGATGCCAGAGCAACCGAGAGAGTTCTAACGAGGGCAAAGGGCGGGAAAAATTGTGTTTCCTTTTTCCTCCTCACAGCCAGAGGCTATTATGATAAATATGAAATTATGACTTACATTTTTTATGCTCTTTTTTAGGGCAATTAAATTCTATAGCCGTCAGGAAGATGACAAAGATAACATTAGCATTCCTCCTGCGTCATGTTAATCTACATTAATGCTTAGCGGTTGCGACATCTGGGTTGGGCACGGACTCAACCAAACAATGGAGGCCTATGTGGCTTCATTTGTGGGAAATGAGATCCGAGGAATACTAATTATCGCCTATGAATAGTTAGAAGGAACACAAACACAAATCCGTACAGGACCCAAAAGCATCGCTCAGTTTGTTGGGAGACCCCCACCTTCCCTCGATAGTGACAAGGACTCTCTTCCTTTATTTCGGATACTATTTGATCTCTTTCCACACCACATTTACTCTCATTAAGAAACCCCCAAGATGCACTCGTTCAGAATATTTATCTCTCAAATACGTTTTTGATTCAGTGCTAGTTAAGTGACAGCACTTTCAAGTTGGTGATCACTGATATGGTGCATTCTGGGATAATTGGGTTGTTCACCTTATTATTCCCCTCATCAGATAAACAGGCATAATTCTGATGAATGGCAGCGGCATGACAATATATTCAAGTTTTGTTTGTTTGTTTGCTTGCTTGCTTGCTTGTTCAGTAGCGTTTAACGAATCCAGAATGCATGCAAGTCTTTACCGACCCAAGAGTATCATATCATGTACAAAGAATGAACTTCAAACCAACTGCATCCTATTCTTTTAGGCTTAAATATAGCTGACAGACATTTTTAGATTTCTTAAGATGTCATCGTATTAACGCCGCCTTTGAGGCAACCATCATTTTGAACGCTTTTATTGAAAACTGGGAAACATTGGGTTGCAATGTCTTTAGGTTATAAAATTACTCCAAATATCTCAAACACCATAAGGAAAAAAAAATACAATTATTCGAAATAATACATCAGAAATGCAAAATTAAATTCTGCTTAATGCATAAAATGTGGTAAAAAAAAAAAAAAAGAATTGAAATCACCCTCATTCCAAACATGTACGATTTGCTTTCTCCTGTTTAACGGAAAAGAAGTTTTGAAAAATGTTCAAGCTGCTCTTTTCATACAATGAAAGTGGATAATGGTACAATAGCTGTGTATGAGGAACAGTTCATTTCAATTTGTTATTTACAAAAACAAATGTTGCAATGAAAGTGATAGCCGTCACCATTCACTTTCACTGTATGGAAAAGAGCAGCTTGGACAGCCTTCTAAATATCTCCTTTTTCATTCCACGGAATAAAGAAAGTCAAATGAGTTTTGGAAGACATGAAGGTGAGTAAACAATGACAGGATTGCAATTTTTGGCTGAACTATTACTTTAAGAGTAAAATCTACTATGGTTCAAATTCATATACTATAAAGTGCAAATTGTGCATGACAAAAACAAACAATCTACGGCTCACCTTCTGCCCCGGTTCTCTATTTTTCAGTGTTACAACTAGTCCAAGATAAAATAAGTGATGATTTCAGCTGAGGATTGAAATAACCTTCAGCAGCCAGCGCAGATATCAACATGCATCTGAAGAAGCTTCCTGATAACGATGTGGTTTTGGAGTACGCGAGCACTTTATTCGTTTTAATCAGTCAGCCACTGCTGTCTGTTCACAGATCTAAATTGAGAGACTGCCATTACGCTTCACCCGGCACTTCAATAACCGATTCTAATGATGATATATGGTAACCAAGCACCGATTTATCCAATACATCGGGCTCTAAAATTCAGCCCTCCATCTTCATTCAGCCACTGTTTGTAGAGAGGCCCGTCAATCAGGCATTGATGGGAGCCTCGGGGACCCACGGTGATTCATTATTCAGACAATTTTATGATTCTCGATCAACGAGGCCTGGATGAAGCCCTCAAAGGCAGTCAGTAGTTCCCCTTCCAGTCGTTTGGTAATTCAAAATATGCACACAACGAAACCACGGGGCAGTAACTCTTACGAAGAACTTCGGCCAATTCGAGACTAATGAAATATCCTTCACTATGTTTCTCCTGTTAGGAAACGTCTCTCCGAGCTTGTCAGGCAAATTCTCTGAGATTGATCAGGTTGTTAAATATATCAAACACTGTTTCACCTGCACTAAGAAGCGATGATCCCTCTAATACAGGCTTAAAGGTGTTCATAAGGCTGGAAGCTTGTTCGCTTGCAGGCTAATGGACATTAGGAGAGGGCTTCTGCTTTTGCTTGTTGCTTTCATATGCGGTACATCAAAACACCAAACGCTTCACGAGAGCTCTGTGCCATAGATAGCCTTAGATAAAATTAACAAGAACAGGCTTCTTGACACCTGTGAGTTAATTTGTTGTTAGTCTGCCCAGCACGCATGGGAAGATCAATGCCGACTGCTCTTCAGGCCAGTTTTTCTGATCTATTATTTCATCTTCTGCAGCTCTGGCTTTTCATTTGCACAAGCTGTCATAAAGCCCCCTCAAGCAGAGTGTCTAATCGTCTGTATGCGGAAGAGTCACGGCTGGGCTTCACAACTTAGCATGATCACTTTACCACTGGTGAAATATAAAGACGTTATTAAAGTCATGATGAACTTAAAGTTCACTATTTCCTTAAAATTTACAGTTTTTCTATTATTTCAGACTATATCTATGACTAAGAAATTACTTATTTTCAGCTCTCATCACAAATATCACACATTTTCCCCACCTTTGCCCTAGTCAAAAGTACAGATACTTTAGTTCAAAAGTTATCTCAAATTTGAAAACATGTTAGTATAATTTGCGCATTTGTATTTGTGCTCTGCAAGCGCTGATGGCAATTTTATTTAGTATTATTTTAATCAGTGTTTCTCACCTGGTTTGTCCGTGGTACCCATATTTTCTCATGGTCATTAAGCTGCGACCCACATTTTTATGAATTTGAACCTAGCAAATTTATCTCTCAAAAACGACTGACACACACACACACACACACACACACACTTTACTTAACATACACGTAAATTGTAGGAATATCACTAACACTGATGATTAAACACTATATGATTATAAAGTAAGGCTATTAAACAGCAGTCCCAAACTAGTTTTTCATAATAATATAGAGTCAGTAAGTTGGTATGTTTGCTGTGAGTTTGTTTTTCTGAAGTGTGAGACTTTTTATTTTCATAGCAATTTGCGAAAATTATGTTAGAATAATGACGTTGACAATATCTCATCGGACAGCAGACACTGAATCCGGCATTTTTCTCAGGCACTCTTTACTTAAACTGCGTCTGACAGAAGAATCAAGAGCTCTCAGACATGCATTAATAAAACTCTTGCATCAGAAAAACATTTAGAATTAAGTTGTTGTTATTTCTTTTACTGTACTCTTAAACCCACTCAGAACGGTCTTTCGACCCATCAGTTGAGAAACACTGATTTAAATTATTCAAACTATTATAGTATTTATTAATCATTTTAATTTAGATAAATTTCAGATAAAAGTTTTGTAATTTTCAACATTGTAATTTTTTTTTTTATATATATATATACTTATATTCAGTTATTATTTATTTTATTTCAGCTTTAGTAATTACCAAAAACAATTTTTAACAGTTTTAGTTCACACTAACAATACTGACTCACGGTCAAATGCATTTCTTGGTATTGATGTTGGTATGTTCTAAGAGAACGTCGGACAAAAACAAAAAGGATTTGTATTCAAATATTAAATATAAACGTAGCCCAACAGACCTGCTACTGTCTATGTTGTTAATATTAATCCATGAATATTGATCCCCCCAAAAAAAAAAAAAAAAAAAAGTATTTATTGGCTATTACTGTCTAATTACTTAAAAACCTGAAGGCTACAAACCATTATTAATTTAATTTGTTAATATTTTTATTTAATCATATCAATAAAATATTATTTAATATTATTTTGACTAAATTCAAAAGCATTTTTTGGTATCGAAAATCACAAAATTGCCCAGGTCATGGGTTTGATCCTAAAAATACAAACGCCTTGTACTGCTTTGAATAAACGCATTTTCCATTTGCATAAGCACAAAAAGTACATTAAAACTATTTGACAACCCTATTCCCCTCCAACCCATCAACTTATCAAGTTCTGATCAGATTGCAAAATAAAAATGGGTTGCGAATGGTGTTTCATGTTGACTTCAAATCTTGTATTGAGCAGCCTGATACAGTAGTGTTGAAGTCAGGTGTTAAGACTGTGAGTCAGTAATGAACGCATGATAATGTATGTTTTCATTAAAAATGCATGTTTAAAACATCAGCGACCGCAAAAGCTTATTTTTATCAACACATAAAGCTTGGAAGACACAAACAGTGGCCATTACGAATAGGCAGCCGTCATCAATGACGGCAACCGTGGCGGATAACGTGAAATACGCAGGAGAAAGTGCAGCTGTAAGCCTAAATCCAGCATCCGCATCGATTCGCAATCCAATTAAACAGAATAACATAAGATAAGGCACACCAGGCAATCTCAAAGTTCTCAAACTTGATTCTTCTGTTAGACCCCAATTAATACTCCCCTCCCCTTTCGTCCTTTTTAAACGGTATCAAAGCCAGACACCCTCAGCCGCCTCTCTCCCCTGAGCGCGAATATTCGCTTAATTATTTAAAGGATACTTACTGGTTTATTAAATGAATGGATTTAATTGAACTGAAGATGCTTTCTCTAATGTCCTGCCTGAGGGTTCCTTTGGCCTTCAAGATCTCCACAAAGTACTGGAGAAAAAGAAAGAGACAGGAGGGAGAGAAAATTAAATTTTCAGACGCCACTCGTACATGACTCTTCATCTTACCGAGAGTGTCACCTCTCGTCGCATACCCTTGAGACAAAGCGAGAACAAATCTGTGGAGAGCCGAGCATTTTGCAGCAATGACATCTCAATTACCTCCAACGGCTTAATATGAGCTGCATATCTAACACAACTTCACTAGAGGTGGGAGACGGCGTGAAAAAGAACGTGCGGTTTCTCGAAATAAGTTTTGACGGTCGACCGTTTAATTAGAATGTGGCAGTATGTTAGCTTTTCAAACGGCAATTATTATGTTATACACAACCTGTATGAGTGAGATTCAAGTGTGTGTTTGTGGTTACACACAATATAATCTACATAATACGCACAAAAAAGGCTTTTGAGATCTCAGCGATCTTAAAGGTAAAACCAATTAGCCACAGAATAAAAGCCTTGAACAGGTTACAAACCGTGAATTTCAAAAGAATAGCCCTTGCGATGGTGTCAAGGACCACTCCATAAATAGAAAACCTTGTGCTGTTGAAACTGTGAATAAAGCTCTCCAAGATAATTAGAATTTCAGATTTCTATTAATTAGGATATTCTAATGTTCAACACATTGCAACGAACGCATTATTCTGTTGCTGCTCTCCAGGATGACCGAATCCAACCCTGACAAGTGTTTCTCCATCCGCGTATTGTTTGATAAAAGATCGCTAATTCAGCCCATGGGCGTGTGTGTAATGTTGGGCCTGTAGAGAGACTAACCGTGACGACTAGATCCAGCTGTTCACAGTATCTTTGTTCGCTGTGGACTAGCTCACAGGCTGTGCGGCTCCTCTTCCTCTCCCAGCGGTCCCGCTGCTCCTGAATGTTGCGGCTGCCCATGGGGGTGAACGGACTCGGAGCAAAACTCATGGCCGAGCAGTTGAAGGTGCTGACTCCAAAACAGTGTAACTACCTACAATGCAGAAAATCACTATTAAAAAGCCATTCAAATTACTGGTTGACCAATATAGCAATTTAATGACAGAAAATGAAATATATAAATAATTTGCAGTTATAATCAACTTATATAATCCATCAGCAATGAAATAAACAAACACACACACACACACACATATATATATGTAAAAGATATTTATATTATATATAAAAGATATTTATATATATAAGGGGTGTGACGGTACACTTAGCTCACCAGATGATTTACGATATTGACAAGACAATATTTTAACACTATTTTTAAGAAATCAATGATGAAATATTTGACTGGAAATGACAAAATGCAAAACAATACAAGTGCAATTTTGAAATGTTTAACAGTAATCATCTTCAGTTCTACTTTCTGAGTATCATATGCAGTAAAAAAAAATAATATATGACAAGATATATATGCACATTGTCATTGACAGATGTAAGACTGAAATAATTTATAAAAATAATTTAATAATAATTGTTTATATGTTATATTTTAATAACTTTAGTACTATATATTATTCATTGTTTTAATTTATTAAATTATTTCAGCCTTATATTTAATTGTGTTTGCTTATATACATTTTTTAATAATTTGATTAAAAATATAGAAAGTTCATGGCTATATTATAATATATACATATATAAAGTAAACACACACACACACACTGTGTATATATATATACAGGTCCTTCTCAAAGAATTAGCATATTTTGATAAAGTTAATTATTTTCCATAATGTAATGATAAAAATTAAACTTTCATATATTTTAGATTCATTGCACACAAACTGAAATATTTCAGGTCTTTTATTGTTTTAATACTGATGATTTTGGCATACAGCTCATGAAAACCCAAAATTCCTATCTCAAAAAATTTGCATATTTCATCCGACCAATAAAAGAAGTGTTTTTAATACAAAAAAATTCAACCTTCAAATAATTATGTTCAGTTATGCACTCAATACATGGTCGGGAATCCTTTTGCAGAAATGACTGCTTCAATGCGGCGTGGCATGGAGGCAATCAGCCTGTGGCACTGCTGAGGTGTTATGGAGGCCCAGGATGCTTCGATTGCGGCCTTAAGCTCATCCAGAGTGTTGGGTCTTGCGTCTCTCAACTTTCTCTTCACAATATCCCACAAATTCTCTATGGGGTTCAGGTCAGGAGAGTTGGCAGGCCAATTGAGCACAGTAATACCATGGTCAGTAAACCATTTACCAGTGGTTTTGGCACTGTGAGCAGGTGCCAGGTCGTGCTGAAAAATGAAATCTTCATCTCCATAAAGCTTTTCAGCAGATGGAAGCATGAAGTGCTCCAAAATCTCCTGATAGCTAGCTGCATTGACCCTGCCCTTGATAAAACACAGTGGACCAACACCAGCAGCTGACATGGCACCCCAGACCATCACTGACTGTGGGGACTCCAGTGCTGCTTCTCTGTAGCCCAGGTCAGGCGCTTCTGCCGCTGTTTCTGGTTCAAAAGTGGCTTGACCTGGGGAATGCGGCACCTGTAGCCCATTTCCTGCACACGCCTGTGCACGGTGGCTCTGGATGTTTCTACTCCAGACTCAGTCCACTGCTTCCGCAGGTCCCCCAAGGTCTGGAATCGGTCCTTCTCCACAATCTTCCTCAGGGTCTGGTCACCTCTTCTCGTTGTGCAGCGTTTTTTGCCACACTTTTTCCTTCCCACAGACTTCCCACTGAGGTGCCTTGATACAGCACTCTGGGAACAGCCTATTTGTTCAGAAATTTCTTTCTGTGTCTTACCCTCTTGCTTGAGGGTGTCAATGATGGCCTTCTGGACAGCAGTCAGGTGTCAGTCTTACCCATGATTGCGGTTTTGAGTAATGAAACAGGCTGGGAGTTTTTAAAAGCCTCAGGAATCTTTTGCAGGTGTTTAGAGTTAATTAGTTGATTCAGATGATTAGGTTAATAGCTCGTTTAGAGACCCTCTTCATGATATGCTAATTTTTTGAGATAGGAATTTTGGGTTTTCATGAGCTATATGCCAAAATCATCAGTATTAAAACAATAAAAGACCTGAAATATTTCAGTTGGTGTGCAATGAATCTAAAATATATGAAAGTTTATTTTTTATCATTACATTATGGAAAATAATTAACTTTATCACAATATGCTAATTTTTTTAGAAGGACCTGTATGTGTATATATATATATATATATATATATATATATATATATATATACCTTTTTGTCATATTATATTATTAATTAAATGATTATATTTATTATATTAAATTATTTAATATAATAATAAATTAAATATGACATTTTATAATTAATATTTAGATAAATAATAAAATGACCAAGTTTAAATATATATTTAATAATATGATTATAACCTATAATAATTTTTATTATATCTTTATATAATTTACTTAATTCTATAAAGTACTTATTGTGATAAAACAACCAATTAAAATAATATCATTTTACATTTTAAATAATAATATATATTTTGTTTAACTCAATGATTAATTATTTATAAAGCACTTTAAAAAAAAATATTGAGGCAATTTCATTATTTATATGATTAGGGCATTGAAAATCCATATTTTGACATTTGTAAATTACAGTCAATAATACGATAATATAACCAAGCGAGCGCCATTGGCTGTAAAGACTAAGTATTAGGGACGACCAGCGATTCTGTCCCCTGTGAATTCTTAATGACAAACAAACAACATATGCAGAGGGTAAGCCACCAATTAAGGGAAGCCAAGCCTACACACGTCCTCAACAACACTGAACAACACACACTCTTGATCTATGACTTAGTATGTGCTCTCTCTCTCTCAGCTAAGTAAAGTCTCTCCATCATGACTCCCTCCCCCAGCCGGTGGTGTTGTCCCTGGACTCCGGGGTGTCCTCTCTGCACTGCCTCATTAGTGTCAGCTCTAATGGAGCGTCAGGGCCAGAAAGAGGAACGAGACCAACACTTTAACAGCAATTAACCCTTGTTCCCTCCCGAGGGAGGCTGGCGTCAGCCCTTCTATAACACACAGTAAACAAGGCAGCCCGATCAACCCGAAAAGACCGAGAGGGCACACGAGCCGGTGTGCATATGAGCATCCATGAGGAGCGAAAGCACAGAGAAAGAAAAAAAACCCATCCCATATGCCTTTGTGGTGCCGGCCCCCTTGTTTGTACAAAACCTCCATAAAAACACAGCAAACGTGAAATGCATCCCCTGAAGTTACGCGTGCCCCATGAAGCCTCTGCTAAGTGCTGCATCTGAAGCCATGGTCCATTTTTACCACCAACTTACTGTAAATTGCATCACTCTCGACACTCAAATAAGCAGTCAATTTCGAGAAATATTGCAGCATTTTAGGCCCAGTGAAGCCAATTAAAAGCCAGGAAAAGGAGGACTGGGGTCAGGAGTACCTAGTTAAAAAGACTAAATATGGAGCAACCAGCGGGGTTTGTTTGTGTAACTCAGCGCTTATATTAAATAAGACTGCTTTCTTTTGTTCAGGAGGATAAGATTTCATTCTATGCTTACAAATGGAGAATTACACAGACAAACTCTTGTTTTCTTCACACACTTGCATCTAAATATAAAGGTGTTGGTAAACTCCTGTAAATGAAGCAGTGTAACATCATCAGAACAGGCAAGTCCACGGACCTGCCTCCCAGCAGAGCCACATGGATGAGGAGTGGAGCTGGAGCGCATCCAAACATTCCCACTCAATTTTACTGCTCTGATGGTTATGTTAAGATATGGTGATTTCACCAAGTACAACATGTTCCTGGATCACTATCACCACAACATTCTAATCCACCAATCAAATTTGAGCATGACTTAAGATTTTACTCATTTCCATGATGTTTGCAGGTCAGGGAAGTTTAACTGATATTTCTAGTTCTTTTTATGTGGGATCCCTGAATATAGTAAAATTAAAATTATTTGCATATGGGTTCAGTTTGACACCAACAAAAAAAGTCCAAATAGACCTTAACTAGCTGGATTTGTTTTTATTGTATTTTTATTTGTGTTTTTGACACCACAACGTACTTCTACAGTCTACATTTATGGGATGTTTTATTTATGAAATATGATGTGTCTCATTGAGAAATTGTGTTTATAATCAGCTCACAAACGAATAGCTAATAAAATTACCAGCAGTAAAATTTTAGAATTAAGAAGAAACACTTTACAATAAGGTTCCATTTGTTATCATTAGTTAACTACATTACTAGCAATGAAAAATATCTAGCATTAACAAATATTAATAAATACTGTAACAAATGTATTGCTCTTTGTTAGTTCTTGTTTTAAAAGCATTAACTAATGTTAACTAATGTAACCTTGTTGTAAAGTGTAACCGAATTAAGTAACGTTATATGAAAACAAACACACTTTAAACATACTTAGATTTAAGGGTCTCAGGGTTCCCAAACAGAACCTGAGGGTTAAATAAACAAGTAACGTTAGGTTAATTAGAATCTAGTTGATCAACAATGATATTCCTGTTGACACTATGAATAGCAAAACTCTTCATGTCATGAAGTGAGTCCAGCGTGATGTTTCTTTAATCTGTTTGTTAAAGCAAAACTCTCACTTTCGACTTTGGATAACTATTTTAAAAACAGATGTTCAAATTATACACAAACCTACCAAGTCGCCACTTTGAACGCATTACAAAGGCAGTCTGCATTCCTTTAAGTCACCGCTCGCGACTGACACAGTATTCCATATTAAATATGACATACATGAACTAACGTTACTCAAAAAAAAACAAAAAACACTTGTTAGCATGGCTGAAATATAGAAGTGCACTTCTATTTTCATGTGTCTTTGAGGCTGAAACTATACTGTACAATATATGACTTCATAATAAAGTCAACATTCAAAGGAAATCTGTAACATTTATAAAACGATATAGATTATATAAATATAAAAACATTACATACCTGATGTTGCTCTTGCTTTTCAAATTGAATACAGGCGCTCTTTCTACGCTCTTAGAAGTTCCGGGTCTTACTGCGCTCTGATTGGTTCTCCCAAACATCGAAACTGAGCCGTCCGCCGTGACGTCATCGATACATTTAGTAGATACAGCGCTAGGGGTCATTTCACGAAAAGGGCGTCATAAGAATATACTGTAAGTGTAAACCAATTACATTTATTAAAAAGTAGATAAGTAATAAAAATAAATAATAATAGTTAATATTAATTTGTCTTTTTTGTCTTTCTCCGAGATGATATATGGCTATATACATTTATTATAATTACTATTATCCACTCATTTGTTTGTGTGTGTCACTTGTGTCACTTGTGTGTGTGTCACACACACACACACACACACACACACACACACACACACACACACACACACACACACACACACACACATATATTCACTTACTAATACAGAAACAATATTTTTTTATATATAATCAATAATTGATATATATATATATATATATATTTTTTTTTTTTTGTTAGGTTTGTCACTAAGGAAACGATCAACCCTGTGCCAGCATCAAATTCTATAAAAAAACACTTTGTAGTGTCATTTGTCATCTGTCCATTTGCATAGAAATGTACTTTCTATAAAAAAGGCACACACTTTTATAGAATGACCCTGAAAAAATCATATTATTATTGTCTGACCACAGGCATGTTTTATACCCAAGATTAAAACTTTTGTGAGTGGATAGATTATTCATGACAAGTTTGTTTACGATCATTAAAAACAAGAAGGAGCACACATGAGAAAAGTACTTATGTAATTATGATGCTAAACAGACTCTGTCAAACCTCAAACTTATGCGCCTTCAGAAGTGTCTGAGGCATGTTAGGTGAATCCAAAAGCTTCAAAGCTGAAAAAAATACTAAATGTATCTTCTAAATAAGACGAACCATTAATTTTACATTTAACTTTTGCATCTTAGGACTTAAGAAAGGGAGTTTAGTCTATACTCCTGATGATTCATCTTAGGAAATGAAGGGAGGAGAAAACACATCTCAGCAAAATTTCTGCTAATTATACAAGAGTGTTGGCAAGATGAAAGTGATGCCCCTTGATCAGGCTTGGCACAGTAATAGCCCCCAACTCCTTATAGACAGTCCCTCTAATATAAAGAAATCCATTAGGACCCACAAGTTGTAAAGTGCAACATCAACTTCTTAAACTACTGTATGCGCTTCTCCTTCCTCTTCCCACAAACAAAAAGCTTGCAGCTCGACATCAGCGTGAACACTGACATCTAGTGTTGCCTGTGTGGCTATCTGAAGGTTTCCAGCCTCTGACCAACATGACAGATTGTGCAGCAACCTGCGATATAATATATGACCAACAGGCATGATATTATAGACCTCTTGCATTAAGAACTAATAAAACATTGAGGTGGTATAAAACATAATTTGGGCATTAAAATTAGATGATGTATTGCACAAAAAGGCATTTTAATCATTCAGGATGTGATGTTACATCCAAACCATATAGGCAATTACTTTTGACCCTTTCCAATATTTCTATGTCTTTTTTTTTTTTTTTGTGTGTGAATATGACAGGATTCAATGTTTGGTTCCCAGAACATTCGTTTTTGCTTATAAAAATAATACCTAAAAAAATATTCCATGAATGTTATGATTAGGTTTCCAAAGAATTACCCAAAGGGAAACCAAAACTCAGAATACACGTTTTTTAAACATCAGTAATTATTGTTTTGACGAAAAAAGCTTTATTTTGCATACTTCAGAGGGTTAAAGGAATACTTCACCCCAAAATGAATAATCTGTCCGTTCACAAGGGCGATAACTATAACGATAACGAGAAGTTCTAAATGTCTTTTAAATATAAAAGAATAGCAGAGTTCACACTACAACTATAACGATAACAGCACAGAGAAATTGGAATCACTTTTAGAAATTTTTTTTTCAGCTGATGAAGATAAAAACAACGACAGCCAATCAGAATCCATTCTGCTTTAAGAGCACAAGCATTTAAAGTGGTAGATGATGTAACAGCAGTGCACGCTTATAGTAAACAGAACGATATGGTCTGCTGGCGTGAACGCTGATATTGTTATCATTCTCGGTGTGAATATGCCTTTACTCACCCTCATGTTGTTCCTAACCAGTATGATTTTCTTTCTTTCGTGTTTTTGTATTCAATGAAAGTCAATGGGGTCCAAAACAACATTGGATTTGCATTGCATTGTCAAACACTGAGGTTTTTTTTTTCATCAAAAGCAAAATTTATGTTTTGTTTTGATTGTAAGTGCATGGACACACAAAAAAAAGTTGACCCTTTACAGTTTCGAATGATTGCTTTTATCTGTATGACCATAAATGACGGCGTATTTTAAGTCAATTTAGCTGTTTTGTGAAAACAAATCCACCAAAATGCATCTAAACTATCATCTTTTGTGTCCAGAAAGTAAAGGCGGGCATACACTGTGCGTGTCACGGAAACACACACAGGGAACAGAAGATCCAAAAGCAGTAGTTTTTAATGATAGGGTAATCCGTACTCACAACAGTCCAGGCAAATGGTCAAAATCAGAGAAGTCAATCCAAGAACATAAAACATGAACAAGAACAGGCAGCATACAGGAACAGAAGTGTGCGGACATTAAACAAGGACTCCGTAACAAACACTAACACAGATAGGGAATATATACACACAGAACTAACAAGGTGATGGGAAACAGCTGAGTGCAATAATCAGATAAGTGACAGAACAGAATGCTGGGAATTGTAGTCTAATGTGAATGACACCGTGAGAACGAGGACCTCTAGTGATAACCCAGGGAAACACAACCAGACACTGTGACAGAACCTCCCCTCTACGGAGCGGCTACCAGACGCTCCATGACAGTACACAAGACAACACAAGAGTCCAAGAGGAAGGTGGAATGTGGGAAATCCAAGGGAGGGATGGGAGGGCCAGGACCATGAAGGGGAACAAGAACAGGGGGTGATGGCTCAGCCAGCGACCAGGGCGAGACAGACAGTCTATCAGGCGGCCAGGGCGGAGACGACCCCTCGGGCGACCAGGGCGGAGCAGGCTGTGCATACGACCAGGGTGAAGACGACAGTCCATCGGGCGGCCACGGTGGTGAAGACCCCTCGGGCGGCCATGGCGGGGAAGACCCCTCGGGCGGCCATGGCGGTGAAGACCCTTCGGGTGGCCATGGCGGTGATGACCAGGGCGAAGACGACCACTCGGGCGACCACGGCACAGGAACAGAACCCGGCTCAGGAACAGCAACAGACCCCTCGGGCGGCCAGGGCGGTGAAGAGCCCTCGGGCGGCCAGGGCGAAGCAGACAGTCCATCGGGCGGGCCAGGGCGAAGCAGACGACCCATCGGGCGGCCAGGGCGAAGCAGACGACCCATCGGGCGGCCAGGGCGAAGCAGACGACCCATCGGGCGGCCAGGGCGAAGCAGACGACCCATCGGGCGGCCAGGGCGGTGAAGACCCTTCCGGCGGCCATGGCGGTGACGACAAGGGCGAAGACGACCACTCGGGCGGCCTGGGCGGAGACGTCCCCTCGGGCGGCCAGGGCGGAGACGTCCCCTCGGGCAGCCAGGGCGGAGACGACCGCTCGGGTGGCCACGGCACAGGAACAGAACCCGGCTCAGGAACAGACACTGGCTCCGGCTCTGGAACAGCAGACACCAGCTCTGGAACCGACGGCACCGGCTCTGGCTCTAGAACAGCCACTGGCTCCAGCTCTGGAACAGACACTGGCACTGGCTCAGGCATTAGCTCTGGAACAGACACCGGCTCAGGAACAGACACCAAAACTGTAACAGCCACAAGAACAGACACAAACACAGAAACAAACACTGGTTCAGGAACAGGCGCTGGCTCCGGCTCAGGTACAGCAGACACTGGCTCCGGCTCTGGAACAGCAGACGCTGGCTCCGGCTCTGAAACAGGCACTGGCTCTGGAACAACAGACACTGGCTCCGGCTCTGGAACAGCAGACACGGGCTCCGTCTCAGGAACGGGAATAGGCACTGGCTCTGGTTCCGGCTCTGGAACAGGCACTGGCTCTGATTCCGGCCCTGGAACAGGCACTGGCTCTGGAACAGGCACTGGCTCTGGAACAGGCACTGGCTCTGGTTCCGGCTCTGGAACAGGCACTGGCTCTGGCTCTGGAACAGCAGACACTGGCATGTCCAGGATCCGAGCCAGACACTCCAGATAGTCCAGCATTGCCTTGGCGGCCACACGAATGGGCATCTCTTGATCTGTCTCAGACTGGGCAGACGGGACGTGAACAGTCTCTGGCTGGGTAGACGTGACGTGACCACTCTCTGACTGGGCAGACGGAACATGAACAGTCTCTGACTGGGCAGACAAGACGTGAACAGTCTCTGACTGGGCAGACGGGACGTGAACAGTCTCTGACTGGGCAGACGTGACGTGAACATTCTCTGACTGGGCAGATGGGACGTGAACAGTCTCTGACTGGGCAGACGGAACGTGAACAGTCTCTGACTGGGCAGACGGGCTGTGTCTCCTCCTTCTCCGGACCACCGGACTCAGGACCACCGGAACCGGAACCGGGACCACCGGAACAGGGATCATCTCCCGACTACCTCCTCCACTGTGACCTCCACGGGACCTGCGAAACTTGACCAACCGGGTCCCCTTAAAAAACTCCCTTCTCTCCCGCTCGGTGGCTGGGGAAGAGATATTAGAAAACATACCGCTGGATCTGGGTTTGACGGAGTCCTTCTGTCACGGAAACACACACAGGGAACAGAAGATCCAAAAGCAGTAGTTTTTAATGATAGGGTAATCCGTACTCACAACAGTCCAGGCAAATGGTCAAAATCAGAGAAGTCAATCTAAGAACATAAAACATGAACAAGAACAGGCAGCATACAGGAACAGAAGTGTGCGGACATTAAACAAGGACTCCGTAACAAACACTAACACAGATAGGGAATACACACAGAACCAGGGGCGGACTTAACCATTAGGCAAAGGTCGGCAATTGCCTTGGGCCCCGAGCTACCTAGGGGCCCCCAAAATGCCCCATTAAATTATGCTTAAGTTTTTATTTATTTTTTACTTTTCGCAAATTATATATTTCTAAAAAACATTTGCGAAAAAAGACATCAAATCATTAGTGTCGCAGACAGGAGGGGGCCCCCCACCTCACTACATTGGACTATTCCATTATCTCACTTTCTGCGTGCGAAAGTGACAAGGCTAATGCGCCAAAAAACTGACGGAGAAAAATAAGTTATTGACAGACAGTGTAGGCTACAGAGTGACAGACAGAGAAGCTACCCAAGCGGTGCTGAAAAAGCAGGAAGCGGGAGGAAAGCAAAACGTTTTTAGCAAAATTGCAGAAGGTAACAAACTTTTTTGTGATGCCCGTAAGGTTGCCACCCGTCCCTTAAAATACGGAATCGTCCCGTATTTGTGAAATAAACAGCGCGTCCCGTTTTGAATCAATACGGGACGCGGTTTGTCCCATATTTCTGGTAGTGTTACCAGCCATCCCGTTTTTCCCGGGATTGTTCTTCTTTTTAACAACCTGTCCCGGGAAATTTATACACTCTCCCGGTTTTCGAAAGGCTAAGAGGAATATGAATGTTCAAACAGCGCGCACGGTAGAGAGGTAGAGAGCGCGAGAGCTTGCGTTTTATTCAAAAATAAAAAGTCAAGCTCTCGGAATGATTAATTAGCCGTTTAAACCACCTAATATGAGTGTTTGCAATGCACTTTGCTGCGAGAAGCTAGCGCAGTGAACGGGGCTTGAGAGCGCGTTGTGAGTGAGGGCGCGCGTGCAGCCTCCGTGTTGCCAGATCCACCTAATGGAAAGGTGGCAGTAGTCTTCTGGACTTGTTTTTTCTGATTTAATGTGACACTTTAGGAAATTATTAAAGTGGAAAGTTGCATGTGAGGGTTATTGATATATTAATCTTATTTCCAAAACACAAGCTTTGAACTTATTTCGGATTATTATTATTTTGTTTTCTTGTTTTTCGTAGCAATATCTGGCAACATTTTACTGTCGGCATTAATAAAAAGCTTAGACAAACTGTAATTGCATAAAGCTACCACATTCGGTAAGACAAACGCAATGATCATCGTGATTATCTGTAAGAAATGTATAACACTATCAAAAACTATAGCATAATACAGATCTGTATGAATGAAATTTGCCAAATAACTTACTGGCCAGCAGGAAGACGGCTCATGCTGTTTAGCTAACCTTTCACAAAGTCATCATAAAAACATTAATTACAGCAGTGTTTCTCAACTAGCAATCTATTCAGTCAGCATATTTGTGTTTGATCTCTGTGAATTACAGAAATATAAGACTTGCTAGACCTACTTTTTTTTCCTATATTTCTTTGCATAAAACTCTCCAGAAAGTGCCATGTAATAGTTTATTTAAAAAAAAAAATCTGATTTTTTTTTTTCGTTCTCTTTTAAAGATCGGATGGGGGGCCCCATACTACCTTCGCCTTGGGCCCCCAATTTGCTAAACCCGCCACTGCACAGAACTAACAAGGTGATGGGAAACAGCTGAGTGCAATAATCAGATAAGTGACAGAACAGAATGCTGGGAATTGTAGTCTAATGTGAATGACACCGTGAGAACGAGGACCTATAGTTATAACCCAGGGAAACACAACCAGACACTGTGACAGTGCGATGTCTGTGCGATTTCAGCAAGGTACCTACTCACACTGAACGAGTAAATCGTATGCGATGTAAAGCCAAAGCTCAGGATTTATGTGCTCACACTATACGGTCCGAACGTCGAGCTGCGACTTGACTGCTCACACTATACGTGTGAAATATGTGCGATAAACCCCCGTGCTGGGTTGTGCCTAGACGATATCGTGACAGAGATATTGTCGAAACAAGCAGCTATCAATATCAAGATGATTTAGCACTTCCAATTTATGTATTAAATTATTATTAGTATTATTGTATTAGGGAAGGCTAATTTTATTATTAAATTGATCTGCTATTATAATTAATTTGCCACGCAATAATTTCACAGCACATCACCGCAATGCGTGAGGATAATAAAATATTACATAGAAGCTTACTCCTCGAGGAATAATAAAATAATAATAATATAATTTATATGCCTATAATTCATTGTAATCGACCTAAATGTTTTGTACAATTTTCAATGAGGATCCTCATTGAAAATTGTCTTAACATTTAGGTCGATTACAATGAATTACAGGCATATCATTATATTAACAGTCTATAATATGTCTGAACACTGCAATAATTAGTCATCAATGGAAATTAAAAACAGGTTTATTTCAAAAACATTGTTTGACAAATTAATAATAAGAGGCACGGTGCTACATCCCAGCTTGAAAGACGTAATAACTGGACAAACTGTAGGTAAGCAACAGTAATTTGAGGTAAGCAACAGTAATTTGAGGTAAGCAACAGTAGGCCTAATGTGTAGATAGTTTGAACTACAGAACTTAAAGAGTTCCCTCTGTTCGTTTTTTTTTTCTTTTCTGCAGATTGAAATGGTTAAAATCTGTTTTCGCGCAGGCGCAGTGAGGGAAAAAACACTGAGTTTAGGGCAATCGGTTCGTAGCTCTGCTTCAACTGTGCGATATAGTCACGAGCAGCGACCAAAATTTCTGACATGCCAGAAATTCATCCGACCATCCGATTGCGGATCGGGAGAGGTTAATCGCCTCTCGTCTCTCCCTGTACACTGCGCGAACACTGCCCGACAAACGACGCACGACAAAGCTGAAAATCGGCCCGACCCGTAAAAGAGTTGCACGAGTCAGAATTCGGCTCAAAATCGGACGAAATTCGCACAGTGTATGCCCGCCTTAAGTCATATGGATTTGGAACAAACATGAGTGTGACACAATTTTAATTTTTGGGTGAACGATCCCATTAAAGCCATGCAAGACACAGTGTACTCAACATGCTCCTTAATACAACAACACTTACAGTGTGCAATGTTCCCCAAAACATAAGAGCTGTTTCTCGAGTGCCAGATGAAACTATACCCTTGAGTTATGTTTTCTCTGTGAACCGAAAGCTCTTTGTGAACATACCTGAGACATCAATGTCAGGAGAAACTCTTCAGTTACAACTAAAAACTATTAAGTGAAACACATTAATTTTGGCGTATATTTTCACATAGTTTTGTATCAGATCACCTATAAACCATGTGTATTATACGCATAAGCATTTAAATCAACAAGACTGAAAAAGACGAAGCACTGTGAATCGCCAAACTGATAAAAATACATTTTTAATGAGGGCTTCATTAAAATGTAAAATGTATGACAATATTGGCGGCTCTGCTCTTTATTGTTTTCAATTTTATTGTGTTTCCAGAACATTTGGTATTATAATAATTGGCCCCAAAACAGACCTGTGCAAATTAGGCCCATTTTGCCTCCAGGCTATTGAGGCATGAACAGTCAGGGACACCGCAGACAAAGGGTCCTTTTTCACCTGAGGAGAGAGGAGGGGGAAAAAAGCGGTAGGAGCGTCAATAATCTACACAAGTAAAGCAAGTCTCCCAAGGTTTTTCAGCCCTGTGGTGCATTATTCATACTCACCGTAGCCAGAGGACTCTTAATTGACCCTTGCTCCTCGCAAAACTTCACGAGATGAAAGAATGCAATGTTTTGTAATTCAACTTTTTTTTTGAGTCCCCCTCACTCCAACTCAATAGTATTGGATTTCTGTTCATGAATTATTCAGAAGCAAAAGAGAGAGGTAACCCTAAGCTTAGAGATGTCATAAGAAACTATGCTGCAACTGCAAAACATATCGAATCACTTAGACAAAAACAAACACGGACCCATCATCACAACAAATAGTGTTCGGGGCCTCGTGATCCCGAAGCCTTTTGAGGAATTTACAGGTCAATATTCTTATTTAACAGTTGTGATAAGAGCAAGGAAAGGGACTTTTTGATTTTGAACAAAATATGCCGGCTGTGCGGCCAGACGTTAAGTGGCTTCATGAACACTGTTTGCTGCTGAAGTACATGATTGTTCTCGTTAGTCTTAATTACAGGGATTTATGATACACCGAGGGCATTGGAGGGCAGAGACTGTTTAAGGCTGTTTATCTAGTGATATTACAGACCGCATGAAATCAGTTTGGGGGCTTTTGATCAGATCTATTAACTTGGAGGTCAGCTTAATGCAATTTTAGTTTTAGTCACTGTTTTTTTCTTTTTTATTTGGACTAAAATGGCTAATTTTATTAAAAATAAATAAAAAATAAATAAAACCATTAAAAAATTATTTCCTTTAATTGAAATAAAGCTGAAATCAAATAAACAAAGACAATCTTAACCTTAAAAAAAAACTTATTGCTAGAAAAATTAGAAATATGGCCTTGCAAATAAAACTGAAATAAAGATAAACATACACATATACTGTATTTTAAAATTAACTTAAAATGTTATCAAATTAATATGAAAACTGAAAATATAAAATAAAAGTTCATTCAAAATATTACTATCATAATACAAAAATAAATTTTTTTCTTTTTTTTTTGCTTTGCTATGGCTTATAACTTTCATGTATTTTTTCCATTCACATTTTGGTCAGTATTTTACATTTTTACTCACCTTGATGTGCACTTTTCCTCGTCTTTATTATTGATGATGAAATTTAAAAAAAAGCTTAATTACTTTTTTGTCATTAATTATTGCATATGCTGACAAAGTCAGAAATTCACAAAATTCACTATATATGTTTTTAAAATGTACTCTCTCAAACAGAAAAATATGGTTACACTTTATTTTAAGGTGACGTACTTTAGTGCTTACTCAAATAAGTAGCCTACGGAGTAATATTAATTACTACAAGTAGCCTACTACAAAAACTACATGTACTTACAATAGAGTTACGGTTAGGGTTTGGTTTAGGGTTGTTACTTATGCATAATTTACTATTTTTACTATAGTAAGTACATGTAGTAACGTGCAAAAACTGTAAAAAACAGACCAAAATATGGATGACTCTTTTTAAATTACCGTCCAATCACGTGCACTCTAGAATTAGCGACACGCCCCTAATACATATTCTTTTGAATGAGCCCTTTAATAAGACCCACTCAAAAGAGGAAATACGTAAATAAGTCATGTTACTTCAAAGTCATCTGAATCAACTAGCCTACTTTCCCCGGATTTATTTGACCTTAAAACCATACCTTTAAAGTGTGCATATACTCTGGATTAGAAGGTAAAGGATAGATTAAGTGCTGAAAATAAATCATGGACAAAGCTGAAAACACGTCAACAGAGAATCGAAAGGGGTGAACAAGGCAAACAAATTGAAAGAGTGCAGAGGATTTTCAAAAGCAATTTGTTGTAACTGCCTATTGGTTGCCTTGATTAAAGTTCTCAATCGGCCCCCGCAACCCGACTCTCCATACTTGTCGCCGTTTCGGCATGTTTGAAAATGGTGAGCTCATTAAAGTAAAATGACTGTTTGGCCCTGGGGAAAAAATAATCACATGGAAACAAATAGACACAAAAAAAGTGGAGTGACTCTCCAGTCAAGGAGGACCATTGAAAAAAAAAAAAAAAAAGTGTGCCACTTGCAAAACCCAGCGGTTTTCATGGATAATGATAAACTGTCATGCCTGCAATTACTGCAAGCACAGGATGCCAGGGTTTTATGCGTGTCAATGAGGTTTGCTCCTAATTGACGATGGGGGACACTAACTCTCTTGAAAGCTGTCATTCAACCATCAAGCATTACGTCGAGAGGCTCACCTATTGAATTTTCACGTTTTGCACGCGTGCGCTCCAGGTAGCGTTGTGTTTGTCATTTGTGAACGTCCATCACTGTTGCATTTGTTCTCAGGCGTCCACTTTTGGGAATGGAAATTAGAGCGTAAAAGTTTGCTCTGTGCACGGAGGGCCGGCTGTCACGCTTTCGCTGGAGACGCATCTAAAGTTAAACTCGTGTGACACTAAATGTCCACGCCACGTTTTACCTGTGGGACAGAGAGAATGTTTCGAGTTATGCTTGGGTTGTCACTGCATGTGTTTAACCAGTACCCAGACCTCTGGGATCCCATTTGAGTCAAAGCTGCTCCAGCAGTGCAAGTCATAGTGAACAAACAAGAGGCACATTCTTTTCATTGCAACCTTATTTTTAGCTGCCTTTTATCTCGTTATAATTGGTTTATTCTCTCGAGATATTTTGTCTTTTATTTCAAAGTGATTAACTGCAAAAAGGGTCTGGTGAGATATGTTGCCTGTTTCATTTGAACATATTATTAGAAATCTTCTGTTCCTAATATGTCTGTTTTAATTATTAAGATTCATCCAACTTCAAGTGTGACTTGACAATGCAAATACACTCTTGGAAATGTCAAAAACAACCTATTAGCTACTTCTCAAGACAAACTTTTGAAAAACTCATATTTAAAGAGATTTAACAAGCCAACACTTTTATTTCTTTAATGTATATGTATAAGTAAAAGTTTAAGTCGTCCTGGTAACAACTTCTTTTCATTTACTATTTTCAATCACTCTTTTGACGTTTAATTAAAGGTCCTGAACAACATACACTGCCCAGCCAAAAAAAAAAAAAAGTTGCCGTTTGGATTTAAATATGCAAATGAGTTTTAAAATCAGTTATAAAAAGAGTCTATGACTGAATCATTATTGCTGTGATTATTATGTTTCTAGCATGTTATATGTTTGGCATCAGTTCTTTTAAACCTAATTGATGGAGTGTTTAGCTTTTAATTTCTTAAACAACCATGTAGGAAGACACATCATTGTCATATTCCAGGATGACAATGTCAAGATTCATCAGGCTCAAATTGTGAAAGAATGGTTGGAAGGGAGCATGAAGAATCAAAAACTTCTTTAATTTTTATTTTTTATTGTTTTTTTAGCTGCAGTGTATATACGTACTTCGGCAAATTAAAGTAACTATATTACGTTTAAAAACAAATGTAAGTCCACAAATATTTTTTGAATATAATAATTATAATATTTAAAAATAAATAAAAGTAATATATTACATATATTGTGTATGTATTAATAATATAATAATGAAGTATAGCATAATTATAATAGGATTAATAAGGAACTGGAATCTTGTTGTTTGTTTGTTTTTTGATGAACATTACATTAAAAATATATGATTTTCTAGAGCTGAAACACTACAAAACAAGCTTAAATTGTTTACATTTTTTGTAGGATATGTACTTTTTGCATATTTAATTTGTGTGTGTGTGCCTGCATCCCCTGAACTCCCCCAAAACCTGAATAAAGCAGCATGTGTTGCTTTTGAATAATCTGTATCACCATTAATGCTGCCCGACTCTGCCGTCTTAATTCGTGGAGAGTTAGTTTGACCTGTAGCAGCTCAGCTGTATACCAGAATCCAGCAGCTCAGGATGTTTTTGTTGATTGGCAGTAGCACTCAGTAGGCGAACCGCGATGAGTGTGTGATGTGTGAGGTCAGCTCAGTTATCCTCAGCGCTACTGTTTGCTGTATTATCCACTTGCTTAACTTCGAAGCATGCCCAGAAACAAGGTGCCTCCTTCATCTAATGATTCGCCTTCCAGAATCCCCCCCCCCCCCCCCCCCCAACAACCAACTCCCCCAATGGGTGCCGTGCTTTTAAACTCAGCAGAAAGGCTATTTACCCACAAATTAAAGCACAGCATCCGTGTGGCACCAGTTCCAATGCATTCGGAAAAACAGGGCAATTACTTGGAAAGAGCGCACCTTGGGAATAGCGCTCATCGCAGGAGAGTGGGTGCGAGACGCAAACTCCGGGCTCACACTGAATATGCAGAAAAAACTTTCACCATGAAGTTAAAAAAAGGAGGCATATCCAAAAAAAGAGCGAAGTAGGAAAGCGGCAAAGAGTTTTTTGGGAGGGGGAAAACCTTGCTCGTTCATTACATCATGGACGTGGAGAGTATCTTCTACGCTATGCTTCTGAGGATGGCCTGGTTCCAGTGGGGATTCCTTTGTTGTCTTTGTTTTGGGTGTGGATTGACAGGCTCTTGGGAAAGGACGGAAAAGGGAATACTGCGGGAGAGGATAGGGAAATATCAGCTTCATCAGTTTCATGATTCTTCGCACCCACTTTCAACCTACCATCCGTGTTAGATGCAAAGTATCCGTGCAAGGAAGAAATGCACAAAAACTTGCCTCCTTCTTATGGTCCCTTTGGGACAAGCCGGCCTTGGGGAACTCCAAACTCCAAAATGGAGGCGCTGGCAGGGATACCAGTCACTAAGGGAATGGCAGGATATGTGCGCTGGATTGTAGAACGTTTTTGATCACTCGCAGTGGAAGTCACCAGCAGGGTTCTCCATATGCTATTTACCACGAATCAGTCTTACGTCTATCATGGTTTGTGCTTCTCGGTCACAGGGGATGTTTTACCTCTTGTTACTAATGCTGGAGTGTAAGTGAAACTCATGAGCAATAACTTTCGGTAACCATCTTGTGCCTTCACATCATTAAAAAGCTTCTGAGGCAATCCAAGTAATTCAAAGCTTTTCAGAGAAAAAATTATTTCTTAGATCAAACAAATATTTACCAGAGAGTTCTCAAATAACTTTTTAATGCTTGTGCGAAGGTTCAAAGAATTGATAGCTTGAGAAGTTAAATTTCCATCTGACTTGTTGAATATAAATTACTGTAATTTGCCATATTTCTGAGGTAAATGCAAATATACTCAAATATTCAACAGGAAAATAAATAAATATTCAACAAGAAAACAAAATGCAGGTCAAAACTTTTTATAATTTTAAAACATTTTATCCTTAGAAAATTGATCGTCCAGAGGGGACATTACAAACAAGAATGGAGTCAGACAGTACTATTTAATATTAACATTTAAAATTAATACAAAATTATGAAGACAAAAATGTTGTATTTGGAATAACATGCATCAATGAATCTTTCACATTAAGACCAAGAAAAGGCATTTAAAAAGCAAACGAGGCAGGGTTATTATCGTTAACTAACTAAAACAAAAATAGTGATTTCATTATTGAAATAAAATAAAATATTGAAAAACTTTTTTCTTATTTAAAACGGTTTCATTTCAGCTACCAAGGCAACATTTCTCATTTTTGTTTAGTTTAAGTTCTAAAATAATTTAAAATAATTCTTAAGTTCTAAAATAAATAAACTAAGACTTAAAGCTGCAAAACACTAGAATAGACATTTAAATATCAAAAACTATGACAAAAACACAACAAAATTATTAAAAATGAAATATTGAAAACTACAATAGTATTTCAATGATATTAAATAACACCATTTTGTCATATTGACTCTTATAAAAGACAATACATTAAAGCTGTTTTTTTTTTTCATTCCCAAAACAGCAAAAACCAGTTTGATCATCAATGGATGTTAATAGTGCACAATATACAATATTTATTTTAAGGAACTGAATAAATTGCTGACGAGTAGGAGGATTTTCCCCACCATTAATCTTTCATTAACTAAACTTTGTGCAAATGAAACGGTAAAAAAATAAAGAGTGGCTGCTTATGGGCTTGCATCATTGGCCTTCCTGTCTCTTTACACCATGTGCCATTGCCTCAAATTATATATCTGGTAACCCCACTGCCCTCTGTTCAGATAGCTTTTGACTATAATAAATTGCCTTCTGAGTTTTCGCCTCATAAATGGCTCCTAAATTGAGATGTGGAGTGGTCTGATGATGTTTTAATTGTAACTTGCAAAATGTATTTGCCGTGACCTACAGACTTTTTGTGGCAGCTTCTATTCAATATGTATGTGTGTTCCGACACCTTGGGGTTTAAAAAGGTTAATTAACCTCTGGTGGTAGACCTTTCCTTTGCACTTAACTGGGTCTATGTCCTGATAGTACCATTAACCCATGCCCTAGCCTTTTAACCTCCTCTATCATTACCCACATAAAATCCATTAAAACTTTCTATTGATCATTGCTGTTCAACCAAGACGCGTTTTTTAACAGCTGGTTTGCAATTTTTATATTCCCTCAAAGCAACCGGCTCACATAATGGCCATAAGTGGAGACACAAACAAAGCTGTCAGAGCATTCTATGCGCGGAACTTCACCGCACTTAATCTGAAATCATAATTGGCCATGATTAACCTGATTATACATACTGTATGCTATCCTAATGCATGTACAATTCTTAAAATCTAACATCCAAACTGGGACGAGCGCACTCACAGTGAGAGTTTAAAGAGGAAGGCATAAATGCGCTTGGTGTCTCTCTATAAGCTGTGAGTGAGTCAGACCATAATTGATTAAAACATTCTCCGGTGGTGAGGTGTTGCTAGTGGTTAATGGAAACAACGCCCCGACTAAGTTTGATGGAGAGACATCAGGCTAAAATGAGAACATTGTCTTTATGAGCAGACGTCAAACTGAAGCCCCCTTTGCTCTGCCGGCTCTGTCTGAAACAATAAAGCACAATTAGCGGGGGATTCAGGACTCGCTGTTTGTTCTGTTACTATGGCAGCGGCATTGATTAACACTTCAGCAGTCTCCAAATTAATGATGTAAAAGCTCCTATAAACAGCTACTCAGTGCCTCGATGCATCAATGCCTCTGTGCAGGTGTTACAGTGTGAGTGTTTGGGCTGGAAAACAAGGCATTGTGGGATGGAGGGTGTTGCAGGTGGAGGGTGGCATCTCACTCGCTAATATCTCGAAATATGTTGACGTTAATTTGAAAGCCTTTTACGGCCACTTATCTCAAGTCGAACGGACCAAATCTGTGGAGGCGAATTGTGATGCAGTATCGTTTTGCATCTTGTCAACTGCTCTGTTTTCAGTATTGATCAGGTCTATTTTTTCCCTTTTCTTCATTTAATCAACGTCTCACACACCAACGTTAACATTTAGTTACTACGCAAACACGTCTTTGTTGTTTAAATACATCGATTTCCACAGAAAAATAACGTCACCTTGCTTGGTCTGAGGATAATTGCAAGAAAGCATCCGTGTTGCAGAAGCTAATTTGAAACTGTAGCTTTCAAGCTGCAAGCGTCTCATAATTAGAACTACAATCTAACTAATTATAATATAATTAGTTAGCTACATCTATAACATATAGTAAATAAAAAGCTAAAAACAGCTTACAAGGCTGTTTTGTTATGTAGTTGCTAGCTTTACTGCTAAACAGTAAAGCTAAGTGTGAAACTACATTACAAAACAGCCTTGTACGCTACTACTTGTTGAAAAAAAGGCATGTTATTGGAAAAGGTACAATGTTGTGAAAAAAATCTGAACTGTTATCATGCTAAAAATGTAGTTAAGTTAATATCACTTTAAAGTTTTAGTTTAGCAACTGCACATCACCGTAAACAACACAGGCCATTCTGTGCATTTCAAAGCAACTCTGAGCACATGAAAAGATAGCACCATACTGCTAGCTACAGCCAGTTCAATGCAAAGAGCACTATTGCTCTAAAGCACACCTCCACAAACGCACTTGTAATCATCATTGATGTGGGCTTAACGCAGCACTCCGTGGGTAGCGCGGCCGAGAGAAACATTAACTCCCATTAACTACAGCCTCTCGCCAGGAGTAAGGCAGCTGATCAAAGGTGGAACACTGGGGAATCAGAAAATGTGGGCTTTGTTCAGATATCTTAAAAGTAGCAGCGATTTAATTATGCCATGGATTAGCAATAGCGCAGAAAGGAATAGACTTGCTGCCAGCCAAAGGTCTGAGATGCGCTTGAAGACAGAGATCTCATAGACTATAAACTCATGAGATCAGGATTCGCACAAAATGCGTATTTGACTTAAATGACACAATTGGAAAGGGGTTTTAAAAGGCTATGGGAAGAATTCACTTATAGCAGCTAATAGCAAAGTTTATATGTTGTCGGCATTGTTTTCACAATCAATTTAGCAAAGCTCTTCTTTATCATTTGGTCTTTACTTACTGCAACGACAACAGTGTGTGTTCACACTTATAGTTCAGTTCTCTTCGTTCTTTTGGTCCGGACCAAAAAAAGAAAACGATACGGTTATTACTGATTTATTTTTATGACCAAACCTAAAGATACAAAACTAAATTGTGACGTATATTTTGTGATGGATCTTAGGGTGTTTTCACACTTGGCAGATTTGGTTTGATCAAAACGAACTCTGGTGCGATTGCTCTGCTAGTGCGGTTCATTTGAATAAGTGTGAACGTTGCCATCCGAACCCTGGTGCGCACCAAACAAGTGGACTGAGACCCCTGAAAAGGTGGGTGCTTTGCTGCGATTTGACTGACATATGAACGCAACACAGGCCAAAGACTTCTAAATGAACCAAAAACAGGATGTGATGTCAAATCCGACCCTAAAAAGGACAGAATGCTCAAGCTAACAGTTCGTTTCTCGTCATAAGAGCTATGTTGCCCATCACAGTCTGGTACAGGCGTCAAAAACTCCACCTCCTTACAGCAGATCTGTTTGTTTGGTGCACACCAGGCTCCTTAAACCGAGGGTGGTTTGTGAAAAAGTGTTTTTGCGCTGAAATATAGTATGCAAAAGTGGTGCAAACTGTTAGTGGAATCGCTCCGTTTAAACAGACTATATTGTTTATTTGTACTGTACCAGCTTAGGATCAGCGCTTGGCACCCCATCTTTAGATTTAAGCCTCAGCGTGAGGCAATAGGCAGCCTCCTTTTCCCGCTCATTTAGCCCGCTAAATTCAAGGCACATGCAGGCTGTAACAAAGTGACAGGTGGGACGCACGGCAAGACAGCAAGTTCGTAAAGGTTGACTCTCATTAGGTTTCCAAAGCCCCACCGACAGGCCCTTGCAGCTGCCTCCTGATGCACGTTCATCTGCACCTGCATCTGTTAACTGCAACGAGACAGCGAGCCGGAGCAGACGAGGAGGACTCGGGAGGTGGGGGGTTGGTTAAAGGAAGTGGAGAAAACCATTTTAGAATCCCTTAGTCCACAGCGGGTGAACTTCCTGCCCTCAGACATCTTGCCGACCTAACTCCTGTCATGCATATCCTGACACGCTGCACACTCTAGACTACGTGTTTTACGATCCCTAATCCCAATTAATGTCCTGGAGAGGTAAAGGAAAGAGAATCAAAAGAGAAGCTCTCCCAGAGATGGGGCATGATGGGAAAGGGGGAGTGTGGTGGGAAGTGGGATGGGGAGGGGTGGGGGGTTGGCTGAACCAATTATTTTGAAGGGTATTAAGTCATCAGATTTACTTTTATCTTGATTGCATTGTGGAAGTCGTGCATAATTAATGGAGGGAGCTTATTAGGAAAAGATGATTAGGCAAATTACACAGGTGTCGGATGCATTTTTCATGATGAATTTTGCTGGGACAATCCCGTATTTCCATCTGTTCTGCTCCTATCAGAATGTCACTGCAGGGGAAATTAACGCGACGGCATCAATACCAAATAAACGAGGAGCCGACAGAACACAAAACACAAGTAAATAAGTCTTTAGAGGTTGACGCTGTTGTACTGTAAACTTCAGTCCTTTTCGCTAAGTGACAATAGTTAGCAGTAGAAAGACTTCAGAAAAAAAAACGTCTTTCTAATAGCCATTTCATCCTCCTATTTTATGACTACATGGTGCATGACCCAACATGAGATACAAGCTCTTCTTTTGATAGGCTGAGGTCATTTATGCTTTAAGGTTAACACATGTTTGACGCTTATAATGAAGACTTTCTTCCATTTAGTCCACTAAAAGGAAAGAATGGGAGAGGGAGCTCAATATTATGACCCCTTTACTTTCCCTGGACATTAATTTGGGTTTATGGGTCATTCGGCAATGCTTACTTTATAGTAGTGCTAATGTAATTCAACACAGAATCTGTGGACATGCATTATGGTAAAAGTGAAATGGCACTCACAACCATTTTACTTGAACTAAACTGGATATTGAACCATGCAGGGGGGAAAAAAATGTAGAGAGGAATTTGATTTTATCCACCAAAACAACAAGGCAAACTGAAATTATTTTCTAAGGCATCAAGTTATCACGTTTCTAAAAAAAAAATATTACAAAGCCATTTTTTCTTGAAATATTCTGCACTTTGTTTAATCATGCTGATCATATTGTGCACAATTAAATAAACGTAGATGCTAAATAAGGTGGAATTTATAATAAACCAATTTAATTAGAAAAGAAATGTGTTTGTGCCAAGAAGAATAACAATTAATTAGACTGCTGCACTACTTCACCTCATTTTAACATTAAAGGGGCATTCGGCAACTATTTCAACTTAATAAAACCGTTTAGAAATCATTTGGATGGTTTAATAACCTGTTCTGGTGAGAATGGTGACTTTCCCCGCTCCCCCCAGCGTTCCTAGGCGGAAAATTAACCTTGCAACATAAGGATTAACGTCCCGGTAAGTTGGAAATGGGAAGTCTCGTGAGAAGCGAGAACGAGCGAGAAACACAAACTGCTTTACGGCAATTCGACATAAACACACACGCTGCCCTCAGTGTGTATGATGTATTACCCACCTCGGTAGACATAGCTCCACACGATAAAGTTGGCCGGCTCCGATAATAACAACTGCACATGAGCAGCGGTAGAAAGGAGGGTGCCGCAAGTGAGTTTTCTTACGACATTGTTGTGAAATATACGCCTCACAGCTGTAGGGGGAGCTCGTTGACAAAACATGCGACAACAAAAGTGAAAATCAGCGAAGAAATAGCTAGGGTTGCCGAATGCCCCTTTAAACTGGATTGTGGGTACCTTCATGTGCAATAGGAATTTTTGTAAATACAAGTTTCCTAGTTGGATATTGGATGTGAACGGCCCCTCAAGTCATATTTACAACTGGGAAATGTGTTATGGTTATAGGGTATGTGTTAGGTTGGCCATAAACTCTAAACATGGTGGAGGTGCGAACAAGTACTAGTGACTGTTAAGTGACTCATTTTCCTATAACGTCTATATTGCTTTCTTCTACAGTTACTTTCCTGCATTTACTTGTGTAACCATTTGATACATATTGTTTGTATTTTACACAGCTAAAACCGTATTTATTTTGACCAAAATTCCCAGATCACCAGCAAACTGTAAATGTTGTATACATTCACAAAGTGCAGGTCATGTTTATGGTTGCCAACAAATTGGACGCTATTTTTCGAAATCCATTGCTATTGGCTAAAAATCGTCAATGCATACTGGCTTTCATAAGGCAAGAATGAATCTCCATGATTCCTATTCTTTCTGACAAAAAACACTTAAATGTAACACATTTGTAATTACAACTTCGGAAATGAGAAGTAAGAAATTTTTGATAACACATCATAAAAGGCAGTTTTTCGCATTGAAATAGCGTGATGAAACTAAGTGAATTCTTCCCAGAAATCCCTTTAAATAAAATAACAAAGGTGAATTTTGCTTTCATTTCAACTTCAGCTTTCCTTCCATGATCAACCGAAAGTTTAAAGCTGAATTTGAACAAACTCAGGCCTTTATGCCTTTACAAATTTCTACCATATGGTTCATTGGTTTAAAGGGAAACTAGCCTGAAATATATTTGCATACCAATTAAGGCGGCGCTTATGGGCGTCTTTCAAAACCTTGTCTTTCAGGTAACCCCTCCCCAAAGATCTAACCATACTTTCACTACTGTATCTCCCCCTCGTTCTTATACCACGGCTTCTTTCATTATATGAATCTTCTTCCGTGTAGTACAGTTCCCCAAGGACCACTTCAAGGATCCCTCCTGATCATTAGACGCAGTACGGTTCTTATTCTCACCTCGTGCACCTGTGCCACTAGTGACTCCTCATCAGGAATTCTTCCTCCTCCTGTTCTCCTTCTTCAGCAGGGCAGTCATTAAAGCCCTGTGTTCTCTTTCCTCTCACACTCCTCTGTTAGTCTGCTATTCCTTTGTTTTGTCTGGGTGGCATGCGATTGCTGTAAATCAGCCAAATCACAGAAATTCTTGTTCTTGGTCTTGGTCTGCATAGGCATTCGTTTGAGCTTCTCAGACAAACATTCTCACCTGATGTGTGAGGCTTCAACCATCTGCCTCGGTGTGTTTAATGGAAGGTAATAGAGTTTGTCTACACTATTTAGAGCAGATGGTGCCTCTGTGTATCTTCTTGAGCACTGTTTGGGTAGGATAAGTTTTCAAAACAATGTTTGAATTACAATTATTAACATAGGACGTAAGTTTCTTATGGTACTGGGTGACCTAATGCCACATAGACCATCAGGTAGTAGTGCTATCCATCCATCCATCCATCCGTCCATCCATTCTCCCGTCCGTCCGTCCATCCATCCATCCATCCATCCATCCATCCATCCATCCATCCATCCATCCATCCATCCATCCATACATCCATACATCCATACATACATAATAAAATTAAGATGAAGATCATACCTGAAGCTGCTACTTCAAGTGATTATTCTGGGTAGTCTGTGATGGGACTTTCCAAGCGAACATCATTCCCTTTATATATTGGAAGTGAAGCCAGCAGTACTTGAATCACCAACTGTAATTTTACACAGAAAGTTGGCAAATAGGTCAAAATAAATAATAAACCAGCCAGTGCATATTTAGCTTTAGTTCTTTAATTCAAACGAAAGTTCAAATAAAGTAGGAGAAGGGTTGTGAAAAATATACTACAATACCACAATCTCATATATTCCTACCTGAACAAGATTCGATTTTTCAGAGAAACCCTGAGTTAGCAGTAAAACAACAGGACATTTACTAAAATTACAAATAAAATCACAGGTACACAAATTTACTCTCTCAGGGAAACCTACAGTCCCATCCGCCAAGGCCTTAGACACCCTAGAGGTGCTGTTCCATTGGACATGAGCGCGTGAGAAAGGAAGTGAGAAAGGTTTGATGGATGGATGGACAGACAGACATGAGACCTTAGAGGACAAATTGGAACTGACTTCTGTCTCTTGGCCCTAACTGAAGGTTGTGCAAAGTTCTGTAAACACACGGGTGCCATTCCAACTGCTTTTTTGTTTTTGTTTTTTTGCAAAGCATAAAATTAAAGCTATTTATAACCTGAATGATAATTACATTATACTTATTTCATCATGATTAGATTCCTGCTTTTTATGATACAATGTCACAGTTTTAATTAAAATGTCTCTCAGGCAGCTTGGCTGGCCAACTGGGCTGTTTGTTCATTTGCTCTAGTTTTTAAGGGGTCTTTGTCGACTTTGCATGCTGTCAGTGTCAGACTGACTTGACCTAGAACACACAAACTTAAATCAAAATGTTAATTTGGGTGATTTGTCTTCAATGTGTACATACCTTATTTGAAATTAATGGCTTGAGGCTGTATTGAGTAGACCTTGACCATCTGTCAAGCTTTCATTTGCCAATTTAATAGCTAATTGTACCGAAAATCACATTTAATTTGAACGAAATTGGCATGGGCCCCCTTGGATTATTCAGCCAACTGGATTTAGAATGCACTTTCCAAATTATGGATGGATGGATGGATGGATAGAACAAAAATCTTTGATTATTAAAATCTCAGACACACACACACACACACACACACACACACACACACACACACACACACACACACACACACACACACACACACACACATAAATAATCAAAACATTATTTGGCTATATATAAAGTTTTTTTTTATAGTCAATTTGAACCCGAGCCCCCTTGCACACGAAGAAAGCAAAACTAGAAGACTTTAAAAATAAGAAAATTCTCTTTGGTCATGTTTTATCTCGCACAGGACACCAAGTGACCCAGAACTGCCACTAATGCTTGACGGCCTGTTTTTAATCTTGAAGGATTTATGTTAGAATTATGGAACATAAACTACTGAGGTAGTTTAGAAAAGTTTTGAGTTAATGTTAGCAGTGATACTTGTAAAAAAAAGAAAGAAAAAAAAAAAAAACAGAATACGAGAATACCCTGTAGGTATTGTGCACTGAGACCTAACTTAGGGCGAAGAAAGAAGTAGGCAATACTCTGTAAATTTTTAATGGATGATATATACTCAATAATAAATAGCTGATAAATAAAATATGGTTACTTGTCTTGATTAAGGTGAGTGTATTCCCTTCCCCTGATGCCAACATGTCTTTGATTCACATATCTGTGGTTGTGCAGTCCTCCTTCCTTTCTATATTCAACATTTCCACTTTGTGTTGCACACTTGAAAAGAGAACGGCTCTTGGCTGGAGGGTTGTTGTAAAGAAATGAACCGTAGAAACGTTTCGCCGAAGGCATTGGCTCGGGGTATTGTTCGAAGCTGAGGCCACCCCGGATATTCATTCATGTTTTATGGCGAAGAGGCTATCGCTTTAAACGTGTCCCACTTGAGTGAGTTTTGGCGATACGCTGCCAGTTGATGGTAATTAATAACTTGTGGAAATTTCAAATATCTGAAGAGTGATAAAATCACCCCCCCCCCCCTTTATCTTAACATTTATCTGTTAGTTAGGCCACACCAAGTCACAATATCCTTTGTTACAGACATTTACAAAATATATCAAGCTGTCATGTTTCCAAATAGACTAATAAATATCTTTAAAGAGTCGAATTTGTGACTTCATTAGAAGCAGACCAAAATTATGGCTTGCTTGATCATTCATTAAGTTTTTGATTATCCTATCAAACTATCCTCTGACATGTAGCTTTGTAGCCCGACACAGTTCCCAGTTCAATGAGGTGATAGATATTCAAGTCAGAGAGCTGCTCTTTAAACCCTGGGAGAAAGAACTAAAGGATACAGGGGAGTAAACAGAATATATGGCCTTTAAGGTGATGTTTGGGTGCGGAGGGCAACGCTCCTCAGTCGAGGGACACTAAAGGTTGCACACCTTTCTCTCTTCAAAGACCCTAACAGTTTTGACAGTCCCTCACCAAACGCCCTTCCTGGTGGCAAAGCAAAAAAAACACTAAAGGTTTCGGCAAGAAGTAAACCTGACCTTTTCTTGGCAATGAACGTATAGGAGAGGTTCACTGGGAGAGCAGGCTGTTTTCCTCCACCTCAAGCGAACTGAACATAAAGCCCAGATGACAGTTCCTGTTGAAAGACTGTTGGATGGTTAATTACTCAAAACAACAGCCTGACCTTCTCAGTAGCTCTTGCACAGACTGTTTATGACACAATGGCTATCATTTATAGATCTAAGATTTGGCAGATTTGGGGTTCCGCACCAGTATCAACAATCAACTTTTGAAGATACATTGTTTCACAGCAAACATGGTTACTGGGTAATAGAGCCTTGCACGGGCCTCAAATCTAGGCCCGAGCCCGGCCCTGGCCCGAGACGCTCAGGCCCTAGCCCGACCCGTGTCCGACAGCTCATCAAAATGATCAGCCCTACCCGAGTCCGAGCCCGTTTTCTTTTTTTTTTCTCATTACACAGCGACAGCCTGCCCTATTTGCAGCCATTAAAATAGGTCCGTTTCGTTAGTTATGTTTCTTTTCATTTATTTATTAAGTTAATTTAGACAAATGTTTGGAGCATTTTTTTTTTAAATGACGACCAAGCAGCTGAGCCGACAGCGAGTAAAACATGTTTGATCAATTTAACCTCTCAAATCAACGCTAATACTTTACTTGGCTACAATAAAATCCATAGATATAAAACACTTAAAGCATATCACACAGACAGTTAGTTTAATAAAGGTTTATTTATTAAACCACAGTGAGTAAAACAAATTTTTTTGAAATACTACTGAGGCAGGCTCAGGCTGCTCGCAGCGCTCGCAAACGAAATGAGGAATAGCCTACAATCTAAACAAATTAAATTAAATAAATTAAAAACAAACTTGCAGGTTATCTTACCTCAAAAATGCACCACGTAACATAGTCATTCTTTTTTCCACTAGTTTCCAACAGTTAAACGAAAATAAAGTCCAATCAAACGGAAAACATCAGTAGCCTAGCCTAGTTTCCAACAGTTAAACGAAAATAAAGTTCAATCAAACGAAAAACATCAGTAGTTTCCAACAGTTAAACGAAAATAAAGTCCAATCAAACGAATAGTTAGAACAGTTTCTTACTGTTTTCTCTTAATATTCTCCATTTCACATGAGGTGAATCGCGGGTCGCGCAGCTCGCACTGACGAGAAGTGTGCGTGCGTGAGACTGTCATCTCAGTCATATGTCAGTGTAATTATAAGATAGGTTAAAAACTGGTTATGAAATGTCTTTTTATGTTTGTTTTTCTATCGTCGACGTCAACTTCTCATATTTTCTTTTAATTAATGTCTAAAAATATAAAAAGGATAACCCAAAAAAAGGCCCGAGGCCCGGCCCGCATGTGAACTATGACGTGAAAATTGGCCCGAAGCCCGGCCCTAGCGGCGTAAATAAGTCGGGGCCCGTCGGGGTGGGGCTGAAATGCAGGGCTTTACTGGGTAAGTCTAGCTACTTCTGTGCATTAATATCTGTGTGAACTCTGTTTTCGTGCATTTACTGTACGTCCAGGGTTAAAAATTAACACTAGCCAAAGTCAAATATTTGTTTGTATTTGACATTAAACAAATTAAATGATTTTTTAAAATAAAAAATGACTAGATAAAAATAAATAAATAATAAATTCATTCAAATGTCTGTCTGCTCATAAAACGGTCTGTCTGTCCGAAAAATAAAATAAAAATAAATACAGAAAATAATAAATAAAGGAAATGATACAAAAATAAATTCAGGACTAAATTTAATTAAATATTAATTGTATTTACGTATTTTTATGAAAGTCTTTTTCTAAAGCATAAAGCATCACCTCTATATATATATATAAAAAAAATATTAAAATACAATTAATAACATCTTAAGAATTAATAAAAAGACAAATAACAAAATTATATAAATTCACGTATTATTGGTATGGCAGATAGTACAGATACACTGTCTGCCACTGAGCTTCATTGTCTCCATGATCTCAATGGCCAGTAGGGAAATCAACCGTAATGTTTGATTTTAAAATAAAAGGAATTTAAAATATTCTCATTTTAAGGGTCTTCTCTTCACAAGTATGCTTTCATTATGATGGTGAAAATAACACATCATCAATAAACAAAGACCTTTTTACTACGTGGGCTTACTCAAGGGACTGCATTAAAAACGCTCTAGTTAATGAACACCTTTTCAGAAGTTGCATGTTGGAATGTCTCATTATGCCGCACTTAAACTGACTGACCTTTCATTTTTGGAGGATACTTACCTCATAGTGAGCCAGTCCCAGCTGGTTCACTGAAGCTTAAAGTGATCCCATATGTATCACTGTTTTCAACTAATGCATCCGGTTCAAGCAGTATTATTAACACCACCTTGTGCAATTATTTATATCAATGATCTTCAACAGGGTGACCAACGATTTTTGTTTAATCTCAAAGTCCAGTAGGGCTGCTTAACTAAAGCCAAATATAAACAAAAAACAAACAAAAAAAAACAACTAATTGTAAAAGATGTATTTTACAGCATTCTATGTGGATATACTGTTGTCAAATGTTTCAATTTACATCACACTTTGTTCAATGCAAATGCTCTTATTATAACCAACAAGGTGTAGAAATTATGTAAATTAGATAATCATTCAGCTTCACTGATTATAGCGAAAGTTTTCACAGATTTTTGTATAAAACTATTAAATGTTCCATGGTTTTGTATTTCTTGGTTTTGTTATATGGACTTTTATTGTGACGTGTATTTTCTGTTCCTCTTGTTCCAGTGGTTCACTTACTGTGTTTAGTTTTCATTGTTTCCGTAGTTGCCTCATGTATTTCTACAGGTATCCTCATTAGTTGTCATAGTGATTCATTGTTCACACCTGTTCCTCATTAGCCCCTAATTACCCTGTGTATTTATACTCCAGAAGTCTTTTGTCGCCCATTGTCTTGGCATGTTTTTGTGAAGCTGTTGCGTTCTTGTACAAAAGTTATATTAATAAACATTACTAGATTATGATTATGAATATGATTAATATGAATATGATTAATATGATTTCTGTCATATATATATGCAGAAATATCTAAAATTACAATATGTATTAAACAAAAATACTATATTAAGTTAACTTGAAAAATGTCTTTTGTATGGACAAGTAGCAACTGTGTGACTATTTTCAATGTTAAACCATTCTAATTTCACAGTATAATAGAAGCAATTAGCTACTCATCTACTGTAAAGTAGACACAAATAAAAAGTCTAGCTCCCTCATTTGGGTTACTTTGCAGGTGGCCTGTGGTGCCGTTTTCTCCGTTTCCTGCTGGTAAGTGTTTGAGGGTACGTTTGAGGATGGATTGGGGGGGGGGGGGCTTTACATACAATCACAAGTCCCTAATAGCTCAATCTGAGGCCAACCAGCAATTCTATTTTTAAAGACAGTCGCAGAGCTTTCATTAATGAGCACATGGCCACCTCTCGCCACGGCAGCCGTCTCCATTGTGAAGTCTGCCACTCCGCTTTCATTAAGCTCCCACACTCTGACGGAGACAATAGAGCAATTCCAAACCGCGCTCAAGGTAATCTTTATGGAAGGGCGGAAAACAATGGGGCGCCGAGGGGGAGTTCACATGGTAATAAGTGGACAAACCCAGAAGCGATTAACTCTGTTGTAATCCCATTGAGTTCAATCAAAGGGAGCAAGTGGGGACTTTTTCAGAAATCAAGCGAAGAGTGTCGAGCCAAAGGAAATGTCTGACTTTGAGTGCTGCACCTGTAGAAATCCTAGAAATACGCCACTTCCCTTTCTTAAGTTTGATGGTTGGTAGAAGTTTGTCACAGCTTTGTAATACACAAGCTGGTCTAAACTTTCCCGAGTTGGATTGGACTGAAATTATTCATCATAACATGAAAACCATGCAATACTGAGCAAGCAATGAGTTTCGATTGATTCCGATGATTCGGTAACAATATTGGACCTATTCAGTAAATTGATACAGTTATACAAAAGTATACCATTTCTTTTTCTCCATAGGACATGGGAAATTTAAATCCAGTAATAGATTCGGTGTTTACTGAAATCATGTGCTGCTTGTGATATTTGAATATGTGACCAGTCTCTCTGTCACATAAAACATTCCCATAAGAGGAAAGATCAATTCCTCATCATCACAATAGCAATTCATAGAGACCCGGAACTATTGATTTGTGGGAGTGTCTGCAGACCATTGGAGACCATTGGAGACATGGACTTAATGAGAAATCATAGAGCACTGCAACATTTGTTTTGTTTTTGACACAAGGGAAAGTATGACCCTCGGATCGATGAGGGACAAAGAAGATTGATTGAGGAATCCGATTTTTGTCATAAATTACACAGCACTTTTCCAGTTTACTGTAACTGATACAAGCTGAATATCACGATCATTATGTACTTAATATCCGATGGCCTTAACTTGTCATGCTCCATTTATTTTTCTGCACGAGATGAATTTAGGAAAATAACTGAGCCCCTCTACTTCAATATTTTTAACTTTAATATGTTGGTTGACGGTTGCCTAAGGTGGAAAATGCAACTGACAACAAATCTGTCTCAGCGTTGGAAGAGAGTCAGAACTGGTTCTCTTGTGAGCAGAACTAATATTTGAAGCAATTTCTGAAGACCTACAACTTCAGGTTTGAGACGAATACATTTAAAAAGTGCAATTAAAGAGCTTCACTCAAAAATTTAAGTTCTGGCATAATTAATCCCCCTTGTGTCACTGCAAACCTGAATGATTTCCAGTGTTGGGCGTAATGCATAACAAGTAACAAGTTACATAATCAGATTACTTTTTCCAAGTAACTAGTAAAGTAAGGAACTACTTTTGCACCCTCTATGTAGAGGCATGATTTTTAATTTCCTTTAGTCTGAGGCTTATTCATTTCACTTTTGGTGTAAAAGGCCCTTTACATTTGCCAAAAATAGAAAAAAAAAGTGTAATTAAAAAAACAAACAATCAAGCCCAGCCCAGATGTGAAAAAGTAAGGCAAAAGTAACATAACGCATTACTTTCCATAAAAAGTAACTAAGTAATGAAATTAGTCACTTTTTTAGGGAGTAACGAAATATTGTAATGCATTAGTTTTTTTTTTATTTCTGTTCTGTTTTGGTCCATATTACTGTATGAAAGCTATACAGTAACATTTCAAATAAAAAAAAACAAAAGAAAAAACAAAGGACAAAAAGCTAAATCAAATATGGCAAAACAAACCTCAAATGTCATGATGTTTGGTGTGCGAGAACCAATAAGGTTTGTTGTTAGCTGAGAGTTGCCAAATTTGATGCGACTTTGTGTCCTTTTTAAAGCTTGAGCATTTAAAGTTGTGTGCATCCTGTTAGGCAATAATAAAATATGAATTTGGAATGACATGAGGTTGAATAAATGATCGCAGAATTTACACTTTTGGGTGAACAATCCATTTAAATCAATGTCATTAAAAAATAGCCACTTTCATTTGTCCAGAGACAATGGCGCTAATTAAGGGGACGCCATGTACCACAAGGTTATGAAACCACTGGGGGAAGCAGGGACCGAGGTAAGATAGTATTGATAGGATTGGAAATACGATCACCCACCAGTCTGTCCTAGCGTTTAGAGAGCTAGAGAGAGACAGACAGAATAAGAGAGACAGAGACAGGTACTGATCAAGAGTCTCCTTGCCACTTTCTCTCCCTCTGCTCTGTTCTAATCAGCATACAAGCGACAGGCGTCCTGTGTTACAGCGGCTTGGCTGCCATTCCAGTGGCTATTGATGGGACTTCGGGGTGGGGGTGGGGGGGGGTGGAGGGGGCGGCCCAGCCCAACGCTTTCTCATCTAGTGCTGGAGTCAGGCCGTCTGTCCGCCGCCCATCCAAAATGAGACACCCTGAATTTAATCTGAAACGGAGAGGGGGTGGCAGGCAGGAGTTGGTGTATCATATCAACCCCTCTGATAGTGCCTCCCCTGCTTTCAGTGAAGGATTGGAAAGTGGCACCACTTTTTAAGCCAGACTGATCAATGGCGCTTATGTATTGGGTTGAGCGGCATAGAGCAGATGTATGGTTCCACTTGTCTGCTCGCAATTAAAGGGGGAAATAGATTGCCAAAGCATCGCACAGTAAGACGAACCCGTACGGGTGCCTGGTCCCACTGGAGCCATTTGTTTTCAAAGTTTGAATGTGAAAAGGCAGTCTTTCCATCTGAGGTGAACATGAAGACATTCACTCATGCTATTTACGTCATTATTCTCCTTTGGATTAAGAATTGCAATTGAATACTTTGTTTTTAGAGGCAATCAAAAAAATGTCACCCTAACTTTTTCAAGATCAGTGATTTTCAAAATGTGGTAACAGCAGCGGTATGTGACATGACAACGTTTTCCATATTAAAAATTGCATGCAGTTTTGTTTTTCCATGTGTTATTGTAGTTTAAATATTTATATAATTTTAGTATTTCTAATGGCTCTAAACGTCTCTGTTTGACTCCTGAAAGGAGTTGAGCTCCAACTGCAATCAAACACACCTGAATGAGCTAGTCAAGGCCTTCAGAATTTCTGAAAATTACAGGCTTGCATGTTTAATTAGAGTTAGAGCTAAACTCTACATGACACTGGCCTTTCTGGACCAGAGCTAAATTGCCCTGCTCTAATGCATAACGTTCTTCCACAATGCCAGATAGAAATGGGTAAGGTGTTGAGCGTTATACACTGATCACAGTCTGCATGCTGAAAGACATGAGCAAAAACTGAGAATGACTGATATTCTGTTTGCTCTTAAAGCATATTAGATGCTCAATTTTAAAGACATTTTGTTAGCAATAATAACAATATGAAAAAAATAATAATATTGTAATACAGTCAAAGTCCATAAGCATGTGTTCAAGAAGATTTTCTGAAAAGAGAGAAATACATTTTGCAAATATGGTGAACAAAACTTGATGGTGATACTGAAACTTTCAATCAAATAAATAAACAAATAAAAGTATAAAATGAAAAAATATAATAATATATATCACAATAAAATGCTATATATTCTCATATAGATTTCAGTTCACTTCAAATTTACTTACAGTAGCCTATATATAGCACTTTTTGGATCAAACACTGCTCTAGAGCAAAGTATGGATGAATTGGAGTGACAAGCAGACCAATTCAACCACTGGGGAAGACTGTTTTGACTTGGTGGCACTAGTATCATCTCATTTAGTCAAATGTGTTACTTGGCCTGAAAAGTTTGCGAACCACTAAATGGTTAACATTTCACAAAAGGACAAAGTCCACCCTGTTACTAGACCTGTATAGCTGGATTACTGCCCTAGTAATGATCCGCAATTACTGGTGTTTGTTTTGAAGGCGACAGCATGCGGGTCACTCCAAGTTGATGGCCATCACATTTACACTCCCTAGGGGCACTTCTCGGGTAATTAGAGGTCATGCGAGAGAGGGGTTAACAGACCTCACTTGGCGTAGAGAAGCGCACCGCTGCACCTCTCTTTTGATGTCTCGGCACTTGGCCCTCTCCTCTATCCACCTGAATGTCAACCAATTGGGACAGCACAAGGGCTTGACATTATGTCTGCGGGTTATCATTATGTGTATTTTTTTCGCTCCAACTGATCGATCGGCTCCCATCCACAGTGGTGCTTCTGGGGGGAACTGTCATCGCTAGTTAGGGATTGACCAGTGGGGATCATTAAGAGAGAGCCCAGGCTTGGGGAGGCTTTGTTGGGAGGTGGAGGGAATGAGGGAGGGGAGCTTTCTGAAGAAGCCAAGCCTTTTTCTTTTAGCCTCCTGGACTTGCTTGACCTTTCACTTAGGGAGCAGCTGGAGCCGAGAGATATTTAATTGAATGGAGTCTTCAGATGTATTTTGGAGAGAGCGATGCAAGTGAGAGAGCATTGGAGATAGTGCCAGCTCAAGATGAGCAAGTCAAGCCAGGGGAGAGCGAGAGAGAGAGAGCGCGAAAGAAAAAGACAGAACTACAGAAGGAAGCACAGAGAGAGTTTGCTTGACCTTCAAAGCCTAATTGATAGGCTTTTCATAGACCTTGTTTGAGATGTGCGTAGTCCCTGTTGTTCGGCAGGCCCTTACAACTCCTGGAGAAGTACAAAGTCAACTGCAGGTAGGGAGCCCCTAGTGGCCCGGCACAATCAATAGCGAGCAAGCAGCACTAACGAGGCCTACAGTCACTCTAGGGCTCTCGCAGCATTAACGGGCAGAGGAAAGCTTAATTCCACAGCCGGCGCTCATTAACAGGGCCAAATACTGCAAGATTAAGGAGCCTATTTGTGGAAGAGCAGATGTGGGGATGGTATTGAACCGGACCTCAAAGATGTAGCAAACAACTTAACTCTGTCTCAACTTAACTTAACAACAGCCGTAATCTACCCGGAAGCCTCTAACTTTCTCTAAAACATTCCGCACACCCATACTGGCATCGGAATGTATTACGCTAAGGCAAACGGATGTGAATGACAATTCAATTTTTGTGAAATCCCTCCAAGCAGCTTGGTAAAAGACCAGGGCTTAAGGTCTGCCTGAAGCCCCTGGAAGTGACAGGGGAGGCATAAGAGGTAGAAGCCTGGTCCTCATTGTCTTTGAGAGCAATTTAATTAGGCTTAGTTTCCCCTCTGTGGGCCACGAAAGCGAAATAGAGTGAGAGAGCGAGAGAGAGGACGAGCACAAGAGAAACAGAGTCCAAGGAGGGTCCTATAGGCTCTTGTGAAGGCTGTAGCCTTGGACACACAGAAAGGATTTCATAGGGATCATGTACGTAGATCAACAGATAAGCAGCTAATTTTGTGTACTTAGGGGAGCAAACGATTGAGCGCAGCCCCCTGCGGAATTCCACCAGCGGAGAGGATGAAAGGCAGAAGCCGAGCCGAGATCTTATGCTGTTTCGGCCATTAATGCTGATCTCGAAAATTAAAGATTTATACCACTTGATAGAGCTCACTAACGGCACATACCGAATGGAAAGGAGGAAGAGAGGAGCTCTCATTAAAAGCTATTTTGAAAAGTTTTTCAATGAAATGAAAGACATACAGTAATAAAGATCTAGTTTGGTTTAATTGGTTAGGTTAGAGTCGGTATTCTTCATCTCATGGACAGGCTTCCACCTGTTTGACAATTAAAATTCCTAGATACAAGTCAACATAAGGCCAGTTCACAGTGTACTGACAGACGGAAACAGACACTTCCTCGGGTTTTGTCGGATCAGTGTGTAACTCCTGTCTGTGTCTCTCGAAGCTGGTATTCACCTATTGAAAATGTTGAATCAGCACTTGTCAGGTCGTGCAATGTCTGAAAAGTGCCATGCTGTAATCTGGTGGTTTTCTGCGTTTGTCGGCGATTGTCGGTGCGGTGTGAATTAATCACCACATTTCACCATATGTCGACAGTTGATTTGAGAGCTGCAGCGGATGAGTTATTTGTGTTTATTACACAAAGCTATCGAATGGCTTCAGAAGAATTAGAATATAGTGCACAAGTCATCTTTGTGTGTTTTCTGTCTAGTTTTGAACTTGAAAGCATGTGATCAAAATCAAGATCAAAATCAAAACGTTTAAAACTGTGACTTTTCATGAACCAATTGATTCCTGGTGGACAAAATTAAGCCTTATGTTAACTGTCCCGTTTTAATTGGAAATGCATCAAATTATGAAACTAAAATCGGTTATGTAAACCAACTACCACAAGAAAAAATCACAATGACAAAAAAGATCATTCACATTTTGTCGACTTTACTCTTCACCTGTAGCATAATTAATTTTCACATTACCACGTTTTTTCGAATAAAAATTGATCACAGTTATATAATTATGCTTATTTACAGATATAGAGGAATAACAGACTAAGCCAATCTAGTCCTGATTTCACTAAAAGTAGTGCTAACTCTCTCAGAGACACCACTTAGAAATATCTTACTTTGAGCATTTTATGTTTCATGTAAAACTTTTAACACATGAATGTGGGTAGGCTCTTAAAAGTGACATTGTAAAGCCTTGTTATGCAAACATGAAGAAAATATACGTAAATTACCCACAAAGACGCGAGTCTGGCAACCAAACCTCTCATTTATTTATTCATTCTGTTCTTGTACTTCTTATCAAAATGGGACACGGTTTACGCATGGACCCTATCCCTCTAGACTTAACAGATCTACGACAAACATGAATCAGCATGTTCTTATTAATTCCAACCTTGATGTTTAGCATATGCTGCCAATCAAAATCCACTCATAACCCCAATTTTAAAGTTTCCTTTTGTGGTGTATTTTCTTTTTCAGTACAAATCTGAAGTTGGAGTACGATTAGTTGTCTATAATGTCATTTTTAAACTGTCAATGTAAAATTTTAAACTATGAAAACACACACATATTTTGTGTTTTCATGTTTTATGGGGCCTTTCCGTAGACATAATGATTTTTATACTGTACAAACTGTATATTCTATCCACTTACTCTAACCCTACCCCTAAACCTACCCATCACAGAAAACTTTCTGCATTTTCAAAAAACATCACTTAGTATAATTTATAAGCTGTTTTCCTCATGGGGACCAAAAAATGTCCCCACATGGACAAGGATTTCGGATATTGCCATCTTTGAGGACATTTTGTCCCCATAATATAGTGTAATAAATTAAATAAATATAATATAATATAAATTATAGTCAAATAAATTCTCTACAGTGAATCGGGAAAAAAATCCCAGCATGGTTCCCACAAAAATTTCAAACAACAAAACTGTTGAAATAAAAAGCCGTTTTAAAAAAAAAATTGTAATAATATTTCACAATAATACTGTTTTTACCATCTTTTTTTAAATAAATGCAGCCTTGGTGCATAAGAAACAAGAACATAAGAGTACAAAAATGTATGACTTAAAACTTATATATATAAATATATGAGAACTGTTACAATTTTCTGTTGGACTGTTGGATGGGCACTGCCCACATAGCCACGCCCCCAGCTGAGGTGGACAGTGGACTCATGGGAGTCCAGAGAAAGTCTGCTGAGCAGTCTATGACTCTGTTCTCTGCAAGAGGCCAATCCTCAATGTTTAATCAAAGGCAGGATCTGGGATGTTGTTGGTGTTTTTTCATAGAGCTCCAACTTCATTCTGTACACGGTTGTGCTTCAGAAAGATCAAAACGTCCAAATAATATGATCTGTTGCCCAGATTGATAATGAGCATCTAAATGAGTTTGCCCCATTAAATGCACCTCTGGATAATGAATAAATAATTCACCTAACAACCCTGATGTGATCTCTAATTGGGTTTTGAAAAAGAAGCCCTGCACTTTTTTCAGATAATCTCCAAGCAGCCCTCAATTAGGGCAATCTATAACATGCATTTTACAGTAGATCAAGCCCATGTGTTGTCACAATATTGCGAACCACAGCACAAAAATGGTTGCAGGTGCATTACAAAATGAACTGACCGTATTCCTCAATAATAATGTAGTCTTTAACTCTGTTCATGGGCACAGATGTGTACCCTCGATTAATTAAGGCATTGCAATGAAACCTCTAAACTCTACTTTGCAGAAGCCAGAGCCTTTGAGCGATGAGACCGAGCAGAGAAAGTGCAAGAGTTCAGGGGGAAAAACCAAAGAGGAAGGCTTTGCTAAACAAAGTAAGCGGAGCGAGGCTTTATTGCTAGCTAATCGTGGGAGTCGTTTTAGAGTTGTGTAATTCATTTCAATTGCTTTTTGACATTTGGCGAACCACTGCCTTAATCACCCTACCTTGACTCTTTACCCAATAATTATTCAATTATAAAACCTAATTGACACCTGACATTGACTTTTATTGGTTGATTTATTAGGTAATTGCACTGCTGCTAAGAAATGCCCTTCACCAGGGACCATGAATAGTTTTGGAAGCGAAACTCTTGTCAAGCCAACGAAACACGTCAGGGAACAAAAAACTAAAAATTAAGAGGATCCTTCAACTGTCAAACAGAAGCTCTCCTGATGCGTTTATGTCCTTGTTCGTAATTACGGCACATCAAAAAAGTATCTTTTGTCTGTGACATTAATTGCAACATCTGCAACGAATTAAAAAAGCCGAAAATGTGTCCAAGTGTAGAGTCCTTGTGTTTAAACCCTTGCCAATTGAAACAGTGGCGTATGTCAAAGGTCTGTTTGGTGCGGCCCCCGAGTGGACCACTTAAGCGCTCCCTTGTCCTTTGCCTACCAATGAAGGTTTTCGCTCCCCACAGTGTGTGAAAGAGACACTCGCGTGCGCTCTTCCCACACATATCTCATCTTTCATTTCCTTTGATGACTAGTGGGAGAAGTTTCCCTCTGCAAAAGTACTCTTGAAAATAATAAATCATGAGAGTTTCTTCCTGCACTAATTGACATTTGACAACATCATTTGCATAATGATTCAAAACACCCTCGAGGGAGATGCTTAAAAGGAGGGAAACATTATGGATTTGCTAATTAGCTATCGTCAATTCTTTTTTCCCTGCAGTTGTCGTCGTTAGTTGGAATGCAGTAACTTGATCAGACAACCGTAGCCTTTATGACAGTCATCATCACTATTCAATCAGGATTATTGGTGATGTTTTCAAAAGGATGCTGCATTTTCCTTGCAGTGGCATTAATCTAGATTCCAAGTTTTAAAGTTGGGAATTTTGTTTCAGGTGCTTTAAACTTAAGATCACAGTAAAATACTAAGAGGTCCAAAGGTTTGAGACCACAAGTGAAAATGCTTTTATTTGACACTATTTTAAGTATGTTATCTGTCTAAAAGTGTTTAAATTAAGTTAAAATGTAAGACTTTGTTAACTTTGTCTCCCTGTTGCTGTAATGGCAGCAGCACTATAGTGTAAGAAGTCCACATTCAACTTTTTAACAATCCAGATCCATTTGTGCCCAATTTAGCATAATTTGTTACTTTTACGGCTCATTTTAAACAGAACATGCTACAGTGAGGACCAAGAGAGGGTCAGCAGTACACAGGGCTCTTTGGTTGGAGTGCCATTGTGTTTTTGTTTACCAGTGTTTGTGGTTGAGAGGTGCTCGATAAACTATGGTGCCATCGCTCTCAAAAGAGGTTGCGCTGGTATACGCTGTAAAATTGAATGTTTGAACCATAAAAGCATTAACTTGTTTGATGGAGCACGTTGTTTGTTTAAAATTCTGCCTGCTAAAGTGTGAGGTGCTAATAGATGTTGCCTCTTTAAGTGAAATTTGATGAAACCTCGATTTCCAGGTGTGACTTATTTATTAATTTTGAACTATGAACATTTGACAGAAAGGCAATATGCCTGAGCCTTTCATAACTAGTCAGATTCTGTCACAAAATGTTCACCATTTAAATGTACAATATGAGAACCATTACAGCAGTATTCCAAAAGGATACAACAACAAATAACATCAAAAGCAAATACAAGTGATGCAGTCTACATGGATGATCTGTTCCACTATGTGACATTCACAAATGTGCCGTTCGATAAACAAGTTAATGTTGAGTAACTTGCATTTTAGACACAATATTGCCAGTTGCCTAAATATTGCAGAAAGTAAAACAAAGCCAAAGTAGTAACCCATGTAAAACTCGAAACAACATTCAGTAATGGTGTTTCTGATTGAATCTAAATTTCTGAATGAATGAGCTGAGCAAATGATTCCTTGACTTGTTACTAAAGGCAGTCACTTGTTTAGTTACTGAAATAAATGTTTTGTTCCTGAACAAATCATGAAGACAGTCATGTTGACTGAATGGAGCAGTGTTTTTGATCAAATCAGTTGAGTGAATAATTCACTGATATTATATATATATATATATATATATATATATATATATATACATATATATATAATCTGTTTAGCATGCTTTTACAGCTCATTTTAAATAGAACATGCTACAGTGAGGGCCGAGAGAGGGTCAGCTGTACACAGGGTCCTAGCGTTAAAGTATATGATAATGCTATATGGGTTCAACATTCAACAGCTTTGTGAAGTGAGAGAAAGTGGCTGACCGAAGATTGTACGCATGTAAGCCTATCCTATGATCAGCCAATCATTCATTCATGTTCTTTTAAACCATTCGTGTCTAAGAAGCAAAAGATAACTCAATTCAGCGTGGTGCGCTGTCTGTGCAGAGGCAATCTATGAACACACACCCGTAACAAGCATGCCAGTAATGCATTATGTTCTCTTTTGCGTCCTATAGTGTTTGAACAGACAAAAACACACAAAATCGTGTCAAAATACCTGTTTTTGGCTAGTATCCTTGTAAGTTAAACAGTTAAACATTTTTAAATGAACATAGGCCTAAAGAGAAAATTGGATGTTAGTTGTGTGACAGCCTAAACCTGCTGCAGTCTGTCATTAATTCTAATCAAGCAACAAAATTCTTGGCTCTTGACTGAATATTTTTTATAGCTATAAGGATTAATATATTTTTAACTTATGCAGTGAAGACTATCCAGAGTTATTTTACATTTGATTACTGTTTTCAATTTCTGCAGTTTTTCTTACTTAAATCCTAATGTTAGACCTGCCTGAAATCTTGAAGCATTGACAATATCTTTCTTCTATTATATTTATTTTTGCAATTACCTGTAATTTGTTCTTATTTTATTACAGACTGTTGTCTTTTAAAATGTTTGAAATTGATATTGTAGTTTTTGTTGTGGTATACAAATTGGAATCGAGTATGGTGAAATTTCACTGGTATGAAAAATGTTGGTGTCATAACTATATTCATCAAAACAGTATATTCATCAAGACATCAGTAGCACTATTGGCATCTGTGACACTGGCCTTCATTCATAGTACAAAGATGCATTTAAGCAATTATTTAAAATACACTGTCTTTGTGTTGTTTCTATATTAATTTCTACATTCATTAATATAATACATTTTATGTTAAGTGGGATTAATTGCAGAAAATACAGAAAAATATGCAATCAATTAGTTAATTTTTTAAATCAGCAGCATATACATATAGACATACAGCTATATACATATATATATATATATATATATATATATATATATATATATATATATATATATATACTTACATATGTATATACATACTGTACATATGTATATATAAACTTGTGTCTATTAATGCTATAGTGACTGATTGTCATTATTTTCACAATCTGTTTGTTCGAAGTTTGTGAAACTCTTCAAATGGTATTCAGATGAAAACGTGTTCCAAAAAAATTATTATTAGCTGCAGACTAACACAGAATGGTAGCAATGTGCCATTCTGATGTACCTTCAGATTTCATCTTATATGCTCCGTCTGTTCCCAAAGTTCTGCCACATACTCAATTAAATTGAAGTGATAAGTTCTAAATTGGTCTGGAAGCCAACAATGGGCCAACCCTGCCTACACTACACTAACATTAATAGCCATAAACAAATTTTACTCTCAATTGTACAGTTCATATGATTTGTTTTGCTAACAACAACTGCAATATTATGTGAGCAAGGTGCATACTTTTAATACAAATTTAAAGAGCAAAAAAAAGTCCCATTTTTGACTGTAAGTGCAATTCTACATTCGATTTACTTTCTGCCACTTGCTACATACTCAACACAAAGGGCAAATATGGAGAGTAGTCAGAATAGCAGCACACCTCTTTTCCATCCATTCTGTCTCGGCAGTTTCTCCATAGAAGAAAGAAATTAGTTAAGGTACCCGTTGAGAGAGGCCTCAAAACACAGAATAAGTGTTTATACTCGAGGTGAATGTAGAGGCCACGTTATTTTGTAAGGTTAAGAAAACATGACCATTGGAAAGAGCAACCGCAAGAGAAGCTGTGAAATAATTTCCTGTCAAGGGCAAAAAACGTCTCTCAATTGAGGTAAACATTTCTACTTTCAAAAGCAATTTATTTCCTAACAACCGCTGAAGGAGACAACATATCTCATGTTGCTTTCCCCCTGAATTTTCATTGTGTTGTTTCTCTTCCCTCCAAACCCTCATTTTCACAAGTTGCTGTTTACCAGCAGCTTTGTCTTAGAGCCAAGATTTCAGATCTGCCAATGTGAAATCACGTGTGAAGAAAAGCGGTTTAGGGTCAATGTAATATTGTGCTAGTTAAATGGGAACAGACCACCTTGGAATTCCAGTAGTTAGTTCATTTTATTCATTGATTAAAACATGGCATCAGTGGAGCCAAGCGGATAATCTGAATGTTATTGCTACAGTATATTACTCCGATTTGGATATTTAAGGTGATCACCATTTAATGTACACAATAAAGTAAAACTGAGTCAGGTTCCACAGTTTATTGCACAACTGATGCAAGGATATTACTTTATGAATCATGCACCTCATGTGCATCATCAACTTAATTACTAGATGTTTCACCCATTTAAAACCTTTTCCAATCATCATATTGGGACAAAAATACACTGATGGAAATCCCAATGTCCAATAAACTAATCAGATGCTTTTTCCAATTCAAAAATCAGTCACGATGTAATTGACTCCCAGTGAAGCACATTGTCTGGGCAGGACCCAAAATGATGTGTTTAGTGTCTGTTGACCAATCATCATTGATCTTTGCCCTTTATTAAAGTCAATGGAACACCTATCTGGCACCGGTATTATTTTATTAATATTCTATATACATGTTCACAACAATAATACTAATAAAACAATAATTGGACCCTCAAGCACTTGAATGACACTTGATTCGTCTATGTTGATTTATTCCACTCAGGGACAAAAAAAAAAATTCTCTCTGTTTTCTCCAAAGTGGAATCGGTGGTCATACTTTACTTCAGCCGAGTGGGACTTATCTCTTCACTTATCAATTTGGTTGAGCGTTTACCTCTCTGGCAGGTTGGTCCTGCCATACTCCTTCCACACCATGGCTTAAAAAAATCCCACTTTAACACATTAGACTTCCTATTTCACCCAGATAATTACACAATTATCCGGCTTCACTCCAAAAAAATCCATCCAGGGGTAATTGGTGCGGAAGGGAGGGGGGAAAGCTACCCAGATTCCACTGCTCTTCCTTAGAGAGGGTCTAGGGGAACGAATGCAGATAAGTCAAGCAGAAAAAGAAGGGAATGAAAAAACGGGGGAGGAAGAAAACCTAAACACCTATTTGATTTTAATCTCGCCACTTTGCGTGCATTTAAAGAGCCTTGGTCGGTTTACCGGCACAGACTCCTGCCAATAAGCTGTTATCAATGTTGAAAATGAAAATTTTAAATGTCAGTGTTGGTTCTGCGTTGAAGAGCAGTAACAGGTGCTTAGCTCCCGGTGAACCGGAATAATGTCCCCATTATTGGTTGCTCATAGAGCTGTTACAAGTCGCTTTGTCGTGGTTCTGGGAAGACCATTCTCCTGGAAGAGCAAGCGTAGCTCAATTATTTGGTCAGAAACACAAAACGCACCGCTTTCATTGCACCCTCGTATCAGCGCTGTCTATCATGTATGAAATAACCTTGATAAAATAATTGAATTTCTTTCAGAAAGGATTAACGAGTGGTAATTGCACGAAACAGAGGTGCTGAGCAGAGATATTCTCACTTACTGCCGGGAACAATCGGCCCAGCTTTCTCATCTCCAGACACCCCGCATCTTTTCAGAAATCGTTGGGAAAACAAGTGTGTTTGTGTATGTGTATGTGTGTGTGTGTGTGGGGGGGGATCTGTCTGAAAATAAGATTTCCACTCAAATGCCAGCGGATGGCCTGATTACCATGTGAGCGCGTGCACCCGTGCGGTCCTCTAAATGTGCTGAGATGGTCTTTAAACAAGATTCAACACTTTTAAACCCCAGCAGGCTTAATTAAGGGTGGGACCTCACGCGCTAAGGAGGAGGGGAAGCGACAACGAGGCAGGAGGAAGGGAAGGGGTTTCACACGGGGTGTGTTTTTGTAGCAATTTCTCACCGTTTCCCCGCAATAAACGGCCTAAAGCTTCCCCTTTTAGCTCAGCGCGCTCACACCCACGTTCACAAACTCTCGCGCAAAACCTTGACTTAAAGTCCCCATTACTTCTCCAAAACTGTCTGAAATATCAAACAATGTGCTGCCGGTTGGGGGTGCGTGGTGTGGAGTTAAATCGGCCCAGACTCATTTCCATACAGCTTTACATGTTTCAAAAAGATATGCATAATTACAGGGTTTGTACATAATTGCTCCAACACATTGGAAAAAGCCAGGTTTGTTCTTTTTTTAAATGTTGGCGCTGCAGCTCAGAGACTTTCGCTTCTCTTCCGTTATGTGGCTCGAACAATTAAAACAATACGGATGTCTTGGAAAGGAGCTCAGCTCTCATTATCGCCTTCTCTTCTCCTGCGTCAGAACATTTACGGCTTAAAAAGTAGGCCCTGGCACCTTGGCATTGAAAGACACTCTTTTTTTGGGCTCCTTCTCTTCCCTTTTGCGTTTCTGGAACGGTGCGGCGTGTGTGTGTGGGGTGGGAAAAAAAGAAAATGTAAATAAGATGGAGTTTGCGACAGCTCTGTTCTGTTCCAAGAGACGAACGTCTGCATCTGAAGCAATCAAAAAAGGCTTTTCTTAAAGAGTTTCACCCATCTTATTCCGACTCTTTGAACAGATGCACACATTGTTTGACTTGATACCAACACGCTCGACTCTAGAGGACAAAAAAATCGGAATGTGATTCAGGCAAAGGATGAATATTTGACTTGAACTTTTAACATGAAGGCAAATTGAGGCTTGCTTTTATCGTTCCTTAGCACGCTAAGAAACTGGGAATAGTACCACTACGACTCATAATGATATGTTTGGAGAACTTCATATTACATTTACTCAAGGGAATACGCATGGGAAACCTCAAGAATAGATTTTTAATGTCCAATTTTGAAGGAATAATTCACTGAAAGATGACAGTTCTGTTTTTATTTATTTTTATAAAGCCAAACATCAACATTAAAAATAGTAATACTTTGAGAATAAAAGTCAAAATTACAAGAATAGCCATACTGAAACTTTGAAATTTTGAGAATAAAAAAACTTTGACGTGAATAAAGTCAAATATTAACATGAAATGAAAGAAGTAACACTTTGAGAAATTATGTTAAAATAAAATAAAGTTAAGCATACTGACATTAAACTAGTAATACTTTGAAAATAATATATTTTGAGAAAAATTTTGGCAATATGACATTGAAGTAGTAATATTTTGTGAAAAGAGTCAACATTACAAGAATAAAGTTGTAGCACCATGAGATTATTTTCAGGAAAAAAAAACAATGAGAAAAAAATTCATGACATATTTTCTGACAAAAAGTCCATTTACAAGAATGATGTCATAGATGTATAACATTAAAGTCATAGGGTCCTATTTTAATGATCTAAGCACATGGTATAAAGCGCACGGCGCAAGCACACTTAGGCTTGTCCGAATCCACTTTTGCTAGTTTTATGACAGGAAAAATGGTCGGCGCGCCCAGTGCATGGTCTAAAAGGGTTGTCCCTATTCTCTTAATGAATAATGGGTGTGTTTTGGTCATAATATGCAATAAACCAATCAGAGTCTCATCTATCATTCCCTTTAAAAGCCAGTTGCGCTCGTGCCATGGCGGATTCGCTATTTACATGCCGGAAAATTGAACGTTTCTCTAGCGGCGAAACAGATCTGCTCATGCGCGAGTTTAAAGCTAGTTTTGCTATTTAAACAATGCGATACAGAACGTTAAAATGATAACTGCGTCGGGCTGAAACTAGCAAAAAACACTTGTGTCGTGCCTGGCGCCGCATTGCGCCGTGTGTATGATAGGGCCCATTATATAATGAGAATAAATTCCAAGACATGGAGTTCAACCTACAGTACTGACTCAGTGTGTTGACTAATGATTCAGTCACAGTGAATCTTGAGTTATCAGCTCACTGGAGAAGAAGATTAGCAGGGAATAATGACTTCAATATCAGCAGTTCATCAAACAAAGCTATCATATGTTGTATAATAAAAAAGCTACATGAGTCTTCAAAATATGCACTTTTTGTACCACGGAAGAAATAAAAGTTATATAGGTTGTTTCCGAACGTCATTAAGGTGAATAAATATTTTTTTTCTTTGAGTGAACTGTTCCTTTAATTCCTTAAAGCTGTCAAAGAAATATAAGGCAGAGTATTGCAGAGCAGATACTCTCACTTAATTAATGTCTTGTTTGAAAAAGACACCCTTATAGCAAATGAGTCCCATCAAAGTTCTCCCATGGCCTTAAAACGGGATCTAGGTCCAATTATTTTAGAGTGAGGAAATTATGGAAAAATTGGACTAACACTGATATCAGTTATATGGCTATTTTAATGAATTCTGCCATGTTGAGGGTGCAATAATTGTATTCAGAACTATCATAGCCAACACTAAATTAGTCCATTTTGCTGATTTAAATGTTATGGTCAAAGTCTGTGGGGTCTAAATTGGTCTCAGAGGATCTCTCACAGACGATGATTGCGCTTGGCTTTTGTGATGTATCAATACAGTGATGAGATTTCTTCAGCTCGGCACAATGCACACCACTCTTGGGATGGGCCGGCTGAAAGAAAAAATATATCCTTTACCAGATAAAATTACTTTTTCCTCCTGAAAGTCAGAAAAATGATCGGAATAATGCACTATTCATGGCATCGGACAGCAGGAGGTGGGGAAAAAAACAAGGTAGAATAAGGTTCCTTTTTATATCCTTTTTCTCATCCCTACACACCCTGCTGCTGACCAGTGCAAAAAAAAAAAAAAAAAATAGGTATCCTAATGTTTAAAAAAATAACTCTATTATGGCCGCTATTGAATCCAATTGCAAGCAATGCAGGTTGTAACAGATAAGGACCTGATGGAATCTGTCTTTGCACTATCTGAGCCAAAGTGGTCTCTGTATGAGTCAAATGGAACGGCGACGCATTGACAATTCAAATCGGACAGCAGCTTTGCAGGCAATTCACCCTGCAATCTACATGCATCCCCCTGCCGGCAGGCCGGACCGAGATTGCATTTTATACACAAAGGCCTTCACTTTGGAACACCTTTCATATTCACTGACGCTCTAATAAAGTCCCCTGTTTTACAAGAGCGCTACAGAATTCACTTCAGAGTTTCTTATAAATTACAACAGAATGGAAATTAGCGTAATTATTATAAAGTAATGGTTCACACAGAAATGAAAAATATGTCATTATTTATTCACCTGCATGGTATTTCAGACCAGTATGATGATATTTAATCTGTGGAACACAAACGAAAATATTTTTGATGAATTTTCAGCTCATTTCCAACAACAGTTCATAATAAAAAAAACTATAAAAGGGTATATATTTGTGTGTGGATGTGTCTTCTGAAATCATACGCTAAGGATGTATGAGAATTATTGTTCACTGAAAATCCTCCGCTGTAGCTTTAGAAATCAAATACGTCGCCTTTGTACACATCCGGTTGCACGTCAATGACATGAATAAACGTTATTGGTTTCCATGTATCTTCTGACCAAATCTGTATTGCTATTGTCAGCTAAAACGATTCAAATAAATTTTCGTTAATTGAAATAAAGCTGAAATAAAATATAATATAAAAATTTGGATGGAAAACTTCAACTTAAAAATCTTGAATGAAAATTAGACATGTTGCTTTGGCAACTAACTGAAATAAGTTAAAGTACTAAAACGACTAAAAGTGAAATAAAAATAAATTAGAGCTAATATAACAAACAAACTAATAAAAATGAAAAAAGCACATAACAAAATTATTTAAATAAAATAAAATTACAATGAAAACTGGAAATATAAAAATAGCTAATTCAAAATATTAATAAATACTATAATACATAAATAATTTCTAAATAACACTGAGCAAAATGTTATGCAGTAAATTATATACAGTAACTCAATATGTTTGTATAACTACAGGTTGACTCAAGATTATTTAGGTCAACCAAATAGCTCAATACAGATGTTTTGGGGGTCGTCTATTACCCTTATTTACAGAACTGTTTTGTTAGCTCTGTAAAGCCTGTATAGCCTAAAAAATAGCTTAAGGTATAAGATAGACACTGGGAAAAGAAACTGTGAATTGAACAATACACTATGTACCAGACATGCCCTTAACATATGCAATTTGTTTTTCTGCGCTTGCCGAAGGGATAACGCCGATCTCTGACCCCACTGCTAACTTAAGCAGGTCCCCCGATGCCACGGCCTTCATGAATCTTTTAGGCAGAGGGAGTCTGGAGTTCAAAGTTTCTGTGAACTCGAGAAATAATAAGCTGCCTGATTAGCGTTGCTAAAAATACCAGCATGGCCAAAAGGAACCAGGTGGTAAGACGGGCCCTCCGGCCCATTTGCATGTTCAGAGGCCAATCTGATACACAGAGACACCCCAAACAATGAAAGTGGTCTTCCACTGGTGCTTTTTAACGTGATACAAACCCCTCAACATGTTTTTATACCCAAACAGGTTACACTTTATTTCAATGGTCCACTTTAGTCATTTTAATATCTATAAGTTACCGTAAGTCAACTACATGTCAAATAACTCTCATTAGAGTATCAGTAGACTGTAGTAGACTGTTAGGGTTCGGGTGAGTAGAATAAGTTGGCATGTAGTTGCAAAATTACCTATAGTTAGCAGAATGTCTTAACTCTTAAGTGGACCATAGAAATAAAGTTATACTTACAAACATATCTTAGTTTTGCCTTTCTTCTACCATCATGTTTGCTACTGTTTGGAAAAAGACAATCAAATTTTCAACACTTACATTTTTCACCTGCAGTACACTGGATTGTAAATTATGATGTCCGTCATGTATATCAGTCATCATATTGTTGTTCACACATCCACACAGCCACTTTTGTTTTCATTCTCCTATTTATTAACAGTATTTATGCTCAGCTTTCCATCTCAAAAAAGACTTCTCAGTCAAAATTAAATGGTAGTTACAAGTACCATCCATTTTACTTTTGTAATGTAACATATTTGAGTGGAAAGCTTGGATTTTATCCATAAGGAAAGTTGTTTCAGAGGCGGACCAAGCTATGTTTTGAAGAACCAATATCTTTAAATCATCAACAATACAGCGAATAAAAATGAAACTTGTCCATTTTAAGTCATGTTGACTTAAAACTGCACACGTCAAGCCATTTCATGTTTACTGTGTAGACATATTTCCTGTTGCAACAGGAATTTTGGACGTGACATATTGAACGGATCAGCCCTGTTTTTTAAATAGCCACATCACTGCCATTATTTACTACTTACTAGTCGCATACATGTGGTATTAGTGGGGAGGGGCATTCTCCTTCAAGAGAGCATCTGATTGGACGAAATTCTGTGTAGTGCAGGATGAGTAATCACTGCTGCATTTTCCTGAAAGAGAAAAATAAATAAATAAATATATAGTGAATTTAGTCAACGTTTAGGAGTAGATTAGCATATAGATGAAAGCTATGACTAAACTCTAATTTTGTTGACTTTAAATTTGTCTTTTACAGAATGGCAAGTTTTATCTCATGTTGTTTTTAGTCAGAATAACAAGAAGAGGATAAATTTATTCACATCAAAGAGAATTTAGTAGGATTGCTTGGATGAAATTCATTTATTTTGCTGCTCCATATAGCTGCCACTTGCGCAGACGGCATCCTCCGAGATAATGCGTTAAACTCTTGGTACACCACCATACATGTTTTCTCTTCTTCTTTTTCCTCACTCTCTCCTACTGTTTTATATTTAAATTAAACCTGTCAATTAAAGAGTGAGAGGGCAAAGAGGAAATAAGAGAGACAGGGAGAGAGAGACAGCAAGAAGCACAGAACTAATTAGGCAACTGTGTAATTTTAATTAGCTGTTTTGATAATTAAACTAATTAGTTCCCCTGTGTTTCCACTACGTGCTACCGACTGGAGTTTTTTTTTCTTTTTACAACGCAGCTTCAGAGATCCACTCCGTTGGTTAATTAGTCACTTTTGCATCAGAAAGCTTTATTGATAGCCTTAATTTGCAGTTGAAATGAGAAATCTGCTGTCAATAATTCGGATAATTGCCTGCCGTTTGATTGCGGAGAACAAAAGTGGCAGGCCTTTGAGTTTGAAGCTGCTGGAAATCCCTCGGGTCGTTTCCTGAATGCTTAGCTCTCCCTCCGATCTACATATCAGCAAATAACACTGCCGTCCGCAACATCTCGACCCCGCTAACAAGACAGGAATCCTGCCAAATAAGGAACGCTTTGACCCGCCCCACCTACGTTTCCCATCATGCTCTCCTCTTCTCGTCTGCTCCAGCCCTCCTCCCCGCTCCTCACACCCAGTGTCCTACGTTCGCGGTAATTGAGGAAGCAGGGTGGGGGGAAAGAGAGACGGAAAGTTGCAGCTTTGCTTTGTAGCTAATTAGTGTCCTTGGAATTAAATGAGCAGCTCTTTGTGCACCTCCAGCTCCTGCGGCCCATGTTTGTGAATTGAATAATTGATTCCCCTCCACTAATCAGAGAGCGACATAATGAGCCAGTTTAATTAAATGGGGATCTAACCTGGCGAACACTGGGAAAATATTTGCTCGTTTACAGCTAATCAGAAATAACAGAGTGAGATGGTGGGGGTGGGGGTGGGGGTGGGGGCTGGAAAAGAAGAAGCCTGTGCGTGATTGTGCCCTTCAAGGAGGGGAATCTTAAAATGATGCATTTTGCTGAAGGAATAAATGAGGAAACGGTTTGAGGTTTCGTTGTTGGGGCCTGAAGAAAGGAAAACTTGATATTATAAGTTGCATTGCGGCTCTTTGACTTCTCTTCTGGTATTTTCAGCGGGCCTTGGGCCATGGGATGATGGTAGCAGATTGACCTTTCCTTATCAGAGGCGCAACATGCTGACACGTCCCTCATGGGCAGCACCCCAGGACGAGGTCGAGATAGCCGAGGTACCCCTGAGCATTGACCTCTTCGCCTCCTCTCACCTCCTTGATGTGCCACTAGAGGCACCACTTACCCTCAAAGGCTTGTGGATCCTACAGACCTTTAAGTACGCTAAGATAAAATAATGGTGGCTCAAAGGTGTCTTTGGCCAGCCACCAACGGGGTGATGGTGATGGATCCATTTTGTAAAAAAAATAAGTTGAGTTTAGGAGTGAGATTTCAGCCTGACACAAGCTGGATGATTAAAAAGTGTGTTGGAGGATTTTGTAAAAAAATATTTTTTGAAGTTGTTAAACTAAGATTATTGGAGAATGTTTTACATACTTAAAGTTTTCATGTTAATTCAATGTGTTACTTGCCATTTCTTGTAATCTTGTGAAAATCGTTGTGATATCACTTTACTTACTTAAATCCTTTATATATAATGCATTATAAAAGCATAATTGTTAATGCATTAATTATGCCTTGTAAATGCATCTTATAATGCACTGTATGGAACTAATGAATAATTGTAAAGTTATAGTACAGTATAATACTTATCTTGAACACACATTTAAAAAGTACAATGCATTAAAAAACATGACAAACAACCAATGATATTATATTAGCAAAAATATTAGTAAATATTATAATGCATTTTAACTTTGGTTACAATTATTTCTTAAAAGATACATGCATTAAATGCACAGTGCATTATTATAACATATATTATTAATGAATTATACGTAAAGGCTTTTATTGAAGTGTTACCATTATTTCTACACCAAATTAATTATCATTTTAGGGTTAAATTTGTTAAAATTAGTTACTGTTTATAACATTCATTATTTTAGGTTAATTGTAAATTATAATACACTGTTATTATTCATGTTTGCTTATTTTAATTTGTTTTTACTATATTTCTAAATATTAATTTGAATTAATAAATGTTGTAAAAGTATTGTTTATTCTTAGTACATGATACCTAATGCACTAATGTTAACAGTACAAATGTTCACGGTAAAATTAAATATTTTTACAGGTCATGATGAAGGGTTCAAAACAAACTTTCGCAAAATGCTAAATGATTGTTTAAAAAAAAAAATATTTGGTGCCCATTAACTCAAACAAACTACATCATGACACATCTTACATACTGTACAAATTCTGTTGCCACTCATGCATCTTTTAACAACTTCTAATCTCAATGAAAAAGTCTAGGACACCTAAGGTTTTTTTCCTCTGTGCCAAACGAATATGAACAAAATCACGGTTTCTTTATGACATTTTTGAATGAGTGGCGGAACCTAGCTGCAGATTACAGTTTGCATGGGTTTGTGTTCATATAGTTTACTAAAACACATCAGCACTATAAGAGGGACAGAAGTGGATCATTGAAAGAATACACACTCCTCCTGTCCCAACCTCCTCGCCCTCCCCAATCCCCCAATGAAAAATGAAATACTGCATTGAAATTCCACACCAGAGGAAGGATAGAGAGAAGCTAGAGCTTTGAAGCTCCAGCCTGTCAGTCTTTTTTGTGTTTGTGTGTGTGTGTGTGTGTGTGTGTGTGTTTGAAAGAGAGAGAGGATGAGTGAGAGAGTTCCATGTTCTAGTGCTTTCTCTCTTTTCCTTTCTTTTTCTCCTTCTCAATCCTCAGTCTCTCTCTGTCCCTCTCTACCTCTCCCACCACTCGATTCAACAGGCCCCTTTTCTTTTCCACCGCTGTCATTCCCAAGAGCTTGCACAAATCAGAAACACAGATTTGAAAAAGTTGGGTTTGTGGACTTTGGAAAGGAAAAGGAAAACATCCCTTTGCTTTTGAACTTGCCAAGCAGTAAAACCACACCTTGCCTGTATCTCGGTTGTGTCTGATGAAAAGAACAAGAAAGGGAGGAAGAAGAATTAGAAAGAAATAAAAAAAGTAAACAAACGAACAACATGCAACACTGGTCAACGTGGACAACTTGTTCTCTTTTCAAACTCTGCATGAAGCACCTGAAGTTTACAACATCACTCCCTAAGGGAAGGATTGTGTTTCCCGTGTTTCTACATTATTTTATTCTTTTTAAACTTGCTTCTCAAATCTAGGATTGACATTTATTAATTCCAGAATAACTTCATGTCATTATTATCAACTATCAAATATCCCAATTTACTCAACCTCTAATTACTACAAACCAGAATGTCTTTCAATATTTTCATTCATAAAACACATACAATTTGTTTCATTGTACAGTTTGCTCATTTCCACATTAGGGGTTTTCAAACTTTTGAAGAGGACCCTTCCTAAAATATGTAGGCGGGCGGAAATGATTTGTCTTCAGAATTAAAAACCAGGCTTTTAAAGATTGTGTTATTTTTTTATTTTTTTTAAATTGCCAGAGCGAATTAGAATGTTTTATTTGAAAAATATGATGGATGGATGGATGGATGGATGGATGGCAATAATATTGTGTGAAAAGCCATCATCTCTGCAAGAATTCAGTTATAGAATGCAAATTAAAATAACCAAACACTGCGTAGAGAAAGTAATTCGGCACACAGAGAAGTGACAACCATATTTACATGCAACGTGGCCGATAATGACCTTCAGCATCTTTGAGAAATATCATCTCTCAGTCTAACCGTATACCGCAGGGGATATATCTCGAAGCGTCGGTCCACGTGAGAGCGAAATCCACCAACTTTCCTCCATCTTTACTAGAGAGAGGCGCGTGTGTGAGATGAGACACTGTGGCTGAATATCAGACAGACAGAGGAGGATAACGAGCCTCATCCTTGCCGTTCATTAGCGCACAGAACTCCCTAGCCTCGAGGGATGGGATAATTCCCACGGTAACCATTGCACATTCTTAACAAGCATCTACGCTGAACTTGCCTTGAGTGAGTGCTGTAGCTAGTCCACCTGATTTGGCGGGTCCAGCCCACAAGTGTGTGCTCGGTTACATGAGAATGATTAGCAGGATCTTAAGGGACGCTTTAAAGCCCCCGCTGACACAACTTGCTCATGTTTGCAAACAAACACACAGCCTCTTTACGGAAAACAAAGTATTTAGCAGCCAATGAGAGTTCTCACTTGTGTACCTTTGATATGGGGTATGACTAGCATTAGCGGTTCCAATTCATCCCAAAAGGTTTCAGGTTTGGTTTTAGTGCAGTGCAGCTCGAGCTGTTTCACTCCAGGTTTAAATTTCTTTAGGATGTGAAATGTTTGTCTAAGCAGTTGAATGCATGATCTTGTGCACCTTTTAGCAATTAGCAGGATTCGTCCATGTTCTTTTGGTTACGTTGTGCGCCTAATTTTTTTGCTGTCACCTTTTTTTGATGCAATTTTGTGCTTGTGAAAGAAAACATTATTACTTGGCCTCAGGAGTGTGTATTTTTTGGGCGAAGGCCTTGAAGAGAAGCATTAACATTCGTTCGCCACTTTGAGGGGGCAGCCATTACTAATCGCTAAGAAATTTCCTTACTACCTGCGGGCCTGTCAGGTTGTAAATGAAAAGGAATTAAGAAGAAATCCATACGTTTCTACACCCAGCCCCCTCCCCTGAGTTCGCTCTCCCAGGTTGCGCACACTAGATGGGAGTCTATCATTAGCAGACCAAATTAAACATTAGCTCTTCGGCTGCCGGTAGTTTGGGCTAATTGCTAATCAGCAGTAAAAGTTGCCTGGCACGGAATATTGCTTACCATAAGCTAAAGGTAATTTGCTGCTTGAGACAAGCTAGGCCAACTTGTCTGTTGTTGTCCAGAGTCCGTTCCTAATTACCGCCGGAGGGCGATGACAGTCATTCAATGGAGATTAAGACTGAGGCAAAAAAAAAAATGGAAATGCGCCATAATGCAGGAATGAGCTAGAAATGCTTCTGTCTGCTTTTCTTTAATGTCCCCACCCTCGCTCTGTTTCCCTTCTGCACTCTGTTTATTACCAAGAGGGATGGATTCTCGCATGGTAAATCGACAGCAGGGAAGCTTGTAGATAGTCAAAGAGTCAGTTGAAAAGCTCCATCTTGAACTGAGCTTAGCTCATCAAAAGATTGAGTTTTAGACATTTACAGTTATACGTACAACATTTGATTTTTCCTGAATCTTTTCGTTTGACAAATGTTTTACATATCACTGAGAAATTATTTCTCTATTTAGGGAGTGGCTAATTAAAACAAAAGTAGCAATGCTACTAAATTAACTAACTTTAACTGAATTAACTTTAATTACAAGCTGCTTTTAGATTTAACAGTTTAGCGATTCAAAAACTCAGTACAGTGCTGTATTTTTGGTCACATCATGTATGCTTTTTTTAATAGTGGTAGGTTTGAAGCATTTAAGTGTGTTCACATGATTCATGAAAACAAACGATTCACTGATCAAATAAAAGATTCTGAACAATGTCCCAAGTCCCAATCTGTCCCAACTGAACAATCGATTATTCTAACTATTTAGAGTCTGTTTTTGTGAAATATTTATATAAACTACTTTTATTAATTATATTTATTGGTGAATATTAATTTACCAATTAACTTATTAAAATATATTTAAATTTAGGTAATTTAAATACAATTTTGGGCAACGACATGTAATGTCAGTTACATGCATGGTGACTTTTAACTAGACAAAAATTTCATATTATTTTATAATTACTTTTGTTGAGTAGTAGCTAGATAATTAAAACAAAAGTATCAAGGCTACTAAATTAACTATTACTATGGATTGGTAGTAATTAAAAAGTTGTATTTTTTTCGAGTGTAGCGATGATAAATGGTTTAGACTTAAAGAACACATAAAATAAATCATACTTATTAAACTCTCCATTATCTAATTGTTGCAGGTCCAATTCATTTTTGTGAATCAGTTCATTCAAATGATTCATGCAAACAAGTTTAGTTTTACTTCTTGATTAGTTTGTAGCTTAGCAAGCAGCAGCTTCAAATTCATTTTTAGCCAATAACCTGAGTTTCTGCTAAAAAAAACACACCACTTTTATGCTGTTACATACAGTATTAGAACTACAAATAATTCCCGATGTCGTAGATGAAAGTGGCACTTTTTTCCCCTCTGTGTTCCCAACAAGTGCCACATCATCCTGTTCCTGATTGTCTCAGTGTCAGCCAACCCGGCTCAGCTGATGTCCCACAGGTCTCTGACTGCAGGATAAAATCTGAGTCTACAGCTATCATAATTAATAATCACCCACCCACAGGCTTCTCAGCCTAACCTTCAAAATCCAATCCAGCTCCTCTTCTGATCCCCGGATTGATAGATGTGCATGTTTCCACGCGCACACTGTAAATATGTATGTACTCATAAACTCAAACAACATTCGTCCCTTTCATCTGCAGGTTCGCCGTACGGGGAGGAAAAGACACACACGTACAGATACACACTCGCCCGCTTTTATCTAATGTCAGATATCGAAATGTCAAACCATCGGTTGGGGGGAAGGAGGGCGGAGCGGGTAGTCGTGGAGGTCCACACCCCCTGGTCGAATCCCAGTGCGGTCCGATCAATACATCGTTATAGATCTTAATCACGTGAAGCGTATAATCGCCTAAAACCTATCAATTATAGAGAGTGAGATAGCTGGGCCGCCAAATCCTGGCCTGCAGCCTCCTTCCTCCTTGGATTAGGATCTGAGATTGGGTCAGGATCATAGGAGCTACGCCCTGCCCGGCCAGATAGCACATTAATGACCACTCCAGGGGCAGCTGTCTCTCAGGCTGCAGTCTGGCAAAATAAATAATAAATCATTTAGGCTGGAGCTGACATAATTACCAACTAAGAAGCTCGGCACAGGCCAGCGAGGCCAGTAACAATGGCAGAGGAGAGAATGATAGGCTGAGCGCTCTGCGCTGATTAGCTCCTCTTTCTGCACACATAAAGCTCGGCTACTCTCTTTACAACATCCTTCTACCTTTGCTGCCTCTCTGAAGTTTATATACAAGATCGTGGAGTGCTGGTGCTGCACTTTAGAAATTATGCATCGTTAAGCACCGAGCGGAATTGCAAAAATGACTGTTTTTCAACAGGTTTCATGTTCAAATGGAGACAAGTCACCATTTATGTAGCGCTTTATACAAAAAGCAAAATAAAGATCAATAAAACACACTTCACTAAATATCAGACAAATTCAAATTTTGCTGTAAAGCAACTCTATAGAAGACAATAGTGTCATTATTTAGCTCAAATCAGTTCAGTGTTGATTCAGTTCAATAATTGTGTAATGTTCATCAGTTATGAAATTAGTTCAATTAAATTAACCTATAAGCAGCTCTATAGAAGACAAGCGTCATTATTCAGCTCAAGTCAGTTCAGTGTTGATTCAGTTCAGTTCAATAACTGTAAAGTTAATCAATTATGAAACTAGTTCAATTAAATTAATAAGCAGCTCTATAGAAGACAATAGTGTCATTAATCAGTGTTGATTCAGTTCAGTTCAAATAAAGTTGATCAATTATGAAATTAGTTCAATTCATCTAAGCAGCTCTACAGAAGACATCTATTCAGCTCCTGTAAGGTTGATTCAATTCAGTTCAATGGCAGTGTTGATGTTGCAAAATTAATCAGTTATAAAACAAAGTTTATCAGGCAGCTCTGCAGAAATCTCAATCTCAATTCAGTTTAAGTTTTGTTCTCATGAGATAGTGCGTGCAGTCAATTCCATAATATTCCTGAATATTAAGTGTCTTTTCAATAATGACAGGAAACTGAGGCAACTGACGTGGAAAGTCACATGACAATGGCAATGGCAGATGTAGTAGTACGACCTGAAAGGTAAGGAAATGCAGTAAGGGATTTTGGATGCAGCTACAGTATAAGGAGGAGGAGACAGAGACATTGGAATGAATGGCGGCAGAACAAAATCCTGCGTTTCAGTTCAAAGAGCCTTTTTGATAGATATGTTGCATATTATTTTTATATTAGCTGGACCAGCCTGAAAAAAGTCAAGCTAGAAATTATAAATTATGATACCTCAAATAGTTTTTGAGATGTCTTTTTCCCCTCACTTAAGTAGATATATTCTTTATTTGAATGTCTGTTGTACATAGAAAATCGCGGCCTGGGGAAAACTTCCAAGAAGGCCGCTAATTTAACTGACTTTCCTTGAAGGGACCTTAACAGTGTTTACACTCTTTATGGAAATTAACCAATTAAATTAACCCACTTTCCCCCTCCACATTATATAGGATAAAATACACCTTTGAGCCAGAATGAAATGAAAGAATGTAGCTTTTTCTGTGCAATCTTGCTATTATTAACTAAAACAGTTAAAAACATTTTTTGTCGATTGAAATAAAGCTGAAATAAAACAAAACATAAATATTTGACGAAAAACATTAACATTAACAAAATTTTGAAATGACTAAGTACTATAGAAACAAAACTGAAATAAAAATAAATTGAAACTGTTCATAAATATTTGTATACAACAAAAACTGATAAAAAAGATAAGAGCCCCTAGAAAAATTACAAAAATTTTAACTGAAAATATAAAAATAAAATAAATATAAAATTCAAAGTATTCAAAATATATAAAATAACTAGTGTCAAATCGATTAATTGCGATTAATCGCATCTAACATAAAAGTTTTTAAACACAAACACACACACACACACACACACACACACACATTATATATTTACAAACTTTTATGTTAGATCTGATTAATCGATGGAGCACCCAACACCGGTTCTGTAATTTTTTTAATTTGATCAATGACCAGCACAAATGGACACTAAGTAGAAATAACAAATAAAAATATTTTTTTTGAATATGAATAAAATTATTTCAAAGTTAATGCCAACTTACCTTGAGGTAAATAAAATATCTAGGGAATGTTGCACAGTAAATATGAAAGTGGTATTGACCAGCCCCCCTTTCTGCTGGCAAGCAATTGTCATTCCCTCCCACTGAAACACCTTGTTGCCAATGGCGATGCAATTAAAGGGACGGAGAACTCATTTCAGATGCATGTCTCCTTTGCTTGAATTGCCAATCAGGAAGGGCGATTTTAAGGTAGCTGTGGAAATGCCGCACTCACCCGCTTCATTTGTTCTGCATTCAAATGAAGATTTAGAACGACACAGATAGAAATATATAGAGTAGGAAGGCCGGAAACAAATATGTTGTCTACATGTTCTAATTTATCTCACCTTACACACCTTTTCTGTCCCGCACCTCTTCGAGAAGCCTCCTCAGTTCCCAGTCCAAATTTAAATTCAGAAAAATTCCTAAGCGGATTTTCTCAATTTAGCCATACTTTTAATCTTTGGCAAAAATGAGTGATGACTTCTTTCAAAATATAAAAAAAAAAAAAAAAAACCCTGACAGGCTTACAGCACACACCGGCGGATTAGTTTCCCGTGGAGATGAGGTTTTCCTTTGTGCTGTCGTGTGTCTGTTTGATGGGGGTTTAACAGGAAGCGTTCATGCTGAAATTGGATGCAGACAGGGATAGTGGTGCGATGGCCGGGTTTTGATATGGACCCCACGCAGTAACTCTGGTCTAACATACCCTCATCTTCGTCTCCCTGAGGCCTGCCTTAATGCCTATAAAGACTACTATACTCCCTGGATACACACAGTAACAAACTGGGGTGTTATTTAAACGCATATATATATCTCCATGTTTACACCCATTGAAAGTGGTTTCCGGAGGAAATTTATGCCCTATCATTCTCGCTTTTGAGATATTGGATTCCTCACATGTTGCCGTTCTGCCAAGGATGCTGACGAGAGATGAAAATACTGCGTATGATGCCGGACTCTCGCAATGTAAGATGATTATGACATCTTGTTGCGTAGAAACGGGCCATATGCTGCTGCAAAGCAAGGTTAACAGGTTGTTTACCAGCTAAATCAGTTCAGGGTCCTGCTTCATGAGTACACAAAATGAAAGACAACTTGAGCTTTCTTCCAATTTGGTTGAAGTAGGGCGGTACTAGACAAGAAGCATGATTTGGAAAGTATTAGGATCAACACAAGGCGCTTCATAGGCACATGATTGGACGACTGCTGTCCTGGTCAGCACCCCCACCCCCCTCCCGTGCTGGCCAGGGTTCATGACAGATGGGCAAAGGCAGGCCTAAGCTCAGACTGTCTGAGACACTCACCAGGGCAGGATGGGTATCCTGTCCTATCAGCCTCATCCTCTCAATCCTGCAAACAGGCATTTGTTTGTTGATTTGGCTGCTTTGATGCCCCATTATACACCCTGTGCTGACAGACAGAGAACACTGGCTTTGCCCTGATTTGCATGAGGTGGTGCAAACGAACTAGAAATCATAAAGATATTTCTTATTTAAAGTGATGTATATTGTTTTATATACATGCTCTTGACAGTTCTTTAGGGTTATAGGAATGAACATTCAGATGGTCGTTACAGAAAAATAAACCCCTTTGAGTTATTTTATAACTGATAATGGTAATTTTAACTGATTTTAAACAGTATTGTATGATATGTTTATAACTGTGCATGCTGAATTTGGACTATGTTTACATTTAGATCACCTTGGCCTTAATCTAATGCTTACATAAATTGTAAATCTGTAAATACACTAATATTCTAGTAACACTATTAAATATAATCTTTAGCAAATCTTACATGAAAATATTTTTTTTTGTACTGTACACAATCTATAATTCTATATTGTGATGCCTTAATCCACCAGTGGTTTTTTAGTATCAAGATACAATTTTTTAAAAAACATATTTTTATGATTTAAAAAGTTATGATTTTAGTTTTAGTTAATTCACCTGATATTATTTAACTTTTAATATATTTAAAGGAGCTGTATGTAAGACATGTATTTCAATTAATCATAAAATGGCCCTGATATGTCACTAAACATTAAGTAATCATGTTCATTTCAAATACTTATATCACTGACAACAGTAGTCCGGCCAGGATATTGTCATTTAAAAAGTGAAGTTGCAGCCCTCAACTGATGTTGATGTTGTCATGTTGTGTTTTGGTCTGATGCGCCACCCTCCACCTATCTACCAATCACAAAGTCAGTAGTGTTGCGGCATCCGGGTTGCCAGCTCTGCTAGTTACCACAGCTGCAGCTACAAACGTGTCGGAATCGGATAAAAAAAAATGTCTAACGTTGCGAAACCAAAAAAACCTTGTTATGAATCCGAAATACTTCGTGACAAAGTCCGAAATAAAACAAGGATCTGTATAGGAGATGCCTTTGAAAGATGGAGACGGCAGAAAACGGAGAAGAATTTCTGGACAGGTAAGATTCATCTATGTTTGGCTAACTTGTACTTGATGTAAATGGACATTTCAAATATTCATGACAGTCGAACAAAGTTGTGCATGTTCGTGCAAAGTAACGTTACGTTAGCTCATCTGGAGGAGGTGGGTCATCGTATTGAAAAGGTAAGGAATTGTTTGGGTAATAAAAACGGCGAGTCGTCATTACTAACATTAGCAATACATTATCAGAGCCCGTTTCTCTGTCATTATGATGAGACGCTGAGGAAAACAACATTAGCACGCCCATTATATTATTTATCATGCAAGTTCTACAGCCAAAAATAATAGAATGACACGTAATCTTTCACATCACATATTTCAGCGTTATGGACGTGTACTGCAGGGTAAGTTAAAAAATACAGCTGGTCGCTTTCACTTATAGCGTCAGCTAAATGAATAGCTGTATCTTTGATATCGGTTACACACAGTGACAGAGGCTTGTGCTTGTACTTACGTTAATGACAGATACCTTCCGTTACAAGTTAGACTAACAGCTACTGTTCTAACAATGTACTGTCACATACAAGCGTACATCTTTACGATTATATTTGGCTAATCGCCATTAGTACATTTTTGCGATATATAATTACTTTGCAAAACATCTCTCATTTGAAGCATAAACATAATTAACAGAAAAAGCTTATTGTAGCAGCCTATGTTCCTGCTGTATCCTGCAGCCTATCTGGCAACCTCGAGTCAGGGAGGAGGGAGAGGGGATACACCGCTCTACAGTATTTTGAAAGTGATTGCAGTACCAGCTTTGGCCACATTCTTACATACGGCTCCTTTAAAAAAATAAAATATTGTATATCGGTGCATCCCTAAAACCTTGGGGGTCCAAAAGGGCTTCTTTTATTAAGAAACCAGCTTTTTGGCTAATTATTTAATATTAATGTAAACATATTAAAGGGTTAGTTTACCCAAAAATGTATTACTCATCCCCATGTCATTCCAAACCCATAAGACTTTCGTTCATCTTCGGAACACAAATGAAGATCTTTTTGATGAAATCTGAGAGATTTCTGTCCTTCCATTCATTGACAGCTACTCAACTGACACTTTGACGCTTCAAAAAGTTCATAAAGAGATCGTAAAATCCATATCAATAATTTTCAATAATCCATTTGAATTGAGTGGTTTAGTAAAAATTTTCTGAAGAGACACAATCACTTTATATGATGAACAGATTTAATTTAGGCTTTTAGTCATATATAAACAATAATCAACTCACACATCAGTTGTGGTAAACGGAAGCTTACCAATGAGTTTCTGTTTATGTTCGCTGATCAATGTTTACAGTATATGTGCAAAAGCCTAAATTCAATCTGTTCATTGTATGACGTTACCGTGTCTCTTCAGAAAATTTGGACTAAACAGCTCGATTCATATGGATTAGTTTTACTATCTTTTTATGAACTTTTTGAAACATCATAGTTGTGTAGCTGCCAATCGAGGGACAGAAATTGCTCAGACTTTATTAAAAATATCTTCATTTCTGTTCCGAAGATGAATGAAAGTCGTATGGCTTTGGAATGACATGAGGGTCGTGAGACATGAGAGTAAATGATGACAGAATTTTCATTTTTTGGGCAAACTATCCCTTTAATCTAAATATTATTTTATTATATAAGAACATGAAGCAAGGAGTGACATGCTATGTTGGAAATCTGACAATTGCAGAATTGCAGAATTACACAGTAAACCAATCAAATGAAAGTATTCCAGAGAATTGTGAAGTAAGTGGACTCTAATTAGACCACATGCATTTCTATAAAGCCAAAGGGTCATGACACAAAATAACTATCCTTTCAATTTATAGCATTACCTAATGCCTTGTATTGCATGTCCTGCATTGCAACCAATAATACCCAACCACAACTTTACCCAAAATAACCTGATCAGGATGCATCCTTTGATGTGCACTTGTATTTAGCTGGTGCAAGTGCTGAGTTAGGACTGAGATAAACCACTGGGGTGGCTTGCTAGTCTGCAGGGTTTTTTTAAAGAGAGAAGTAAGGAGAGGAGAAGTATATTGGCTTGCCGTTTAAAGCCTCCGCTCTTGACCTACTTTTCTTTAATGGAGATTCTGAGTGCGAAAAAGAGCTGTTTATCAGACGATGAAAAGCATAATGACACAATTTATTTATTCAAAGCTGAGCAGCCAGGATTGAAAATGCTGGTGGTCAGCCTCAAGGTAGGGATGTCAAATAAATGTTGAAATGTGCTTTTTATGCATTAGCATTTCATAAGGCTTATTTTGCTCGCTTTTTAATCATCCTATTTGATTTATAAGGAAATGTGTTGAGAAAATGGTTAACGGTGGAGATGCCATGAAGCACTGGCACTCTTTTAGGTTGTTCTTTGGAGAGTTGGTCACTAGCAAATCAAAATTAGTTGAAACGAGTCAAAATTAACTGGTTTAAATATGGTTCCTTCATATTGTTGGTCCCCAGTGGGTTGAGCAGGTTAGGGGGGGGATCTTCACAAATTCAGCGGGTGGGTACATGCCGAGCGTTTGCAATTAGAGTTGTGTTGTGCTCATGAGGTCCATAGAACTTCAAAAAGAATTATTCAGGCCTTCCCTTTATTTGATTACGGCCGGTCCCCTGACTTTCCCTTGCCAGCAACCACAATGCATTTCACCAATTAGCTGTTGCACCTGGCCACAATTGATATGTTGTCAGAGTACTGCGCTCAGTGCAGAATGCTTAATAGTTGCATCTCAATCCCCAAATTATTCATTAAAGCATATAAATATTTGATTCCTGTACCCTGTAGCTGTGTATTGGATCTTTTTTTTTTTTTTTTATTCCAACCTCCATAAAAACACAGATGTTTTATATAAATATTTTAGGTCATCAACTCTTCTCTTCCCCACTTTCTCTCACTCTCTATATCCTTTCCTCATTTACTATTTGAAGCAACTATTAGTATTTTAACACCACAGGAAAGCGGCTTCATTGAAATGCAATGAAAACTGCACAGAAAAGGCAAAGTTAACTAATGGGCTCAAATTTTCAAACGAATGCAAGATTAAAGTCAATTGAATCTCCCATTGGGTTTTGACTGAAACCCTTTGAAAAGGAGCCCCGTAGTGGTTTTCAGAAATGAAAAATAGGACTTGTTCTAAAATATTAATAACATTTTATACCCTCATTATGGCAAAGCAATTACATTTATTCAGAAACTTACTTTTGATTCTACCTTGAGGTGATTCGCAAGCAGGTAATGCCACCCTCAGCCCTCCGAACAGTCTTCTACGCCGTTCTCCACATATACCGCATTGACACATGGGAGGAAGGGATATAATTTAATATAGGCCAAATTCATATTTGATCTGTGCATTGTAAGTGAGAGCTCTAATACTCCATGTAATGGCAGACCGTCATGAATCTCCAAGCACGAACGGCAAATCTGGGTACGAGACAATTCCTTTTCTTCGTGGTCGTCTAGAGGGGAATCAGAATTAGAGATCCGAGGTGCAATAAAACAGTAGAATAGTGCATAAACCTTTCGGGAGTGCATAACTATGTTCCGTATGAGTGTTTTATATCAGTCTTTGTGCACTAGAGTAGACATCTCCCATCAACTAGTCTGGCCTAGTTTCCCATAACAGAAACAATTAATTAAAGCTATTACACAATGTGCGCCCTCATAGATATAAATGAAGCATGCAATACAAAAACAATTCAGAGAGGAGATTAGGCGGAAAAGTTGCATTTGTTCTCCATTGACTCCTCTCCCTCCAAACCCCCAAAGTTCCTCCCCGGCTCTTCAGAGGGTTTTAGCATCTCTCGAATCACACACCGCAATTTGACAAAAAGCAGCACATTTGCTGGAGCTCGCACGCATTCAGACAGGGAGGAAGATTTGAGACTCCTCTCTCGTTCTCACTAGCGCACGCTCTGCCCATAATGGGGTAGAAGTCATTAAAAACATCACTGCAGGCCTAATTAAGACGGGACATCTGGTCTCTCCTCACAGAATGGATCGCAGCAGCGTACAAATAACTCCTCCATGACAAGTTGAGAGGTGTCATACATCTCAGTGATCGTCAATCAACAGGGGACTTAGGCAACTCTTTCATCGTTAACGAGCGAATGCTTTGTTTTCCCGTTATAAGAGAAAACATTTTGACAAATTTCAAAAGGGGGGTTGGAGGCAGGGTGTCTTCTGTCATTTTTCAATTCCCCTTTTATGTTGCTGCCAATTAGTTGGTGTAAACTTTAAGTTGCCTTTGACAATGATGATTTTTGCATAGCAAATGTCTGTACGATGGCGGATCTGCTACAGGTTGGTCCACGAGTGACAACACGAAGGAAAATGAAGATGGAAGATCTGCGCCAGTTTTCACGAAAGCCCTGTCAGAAGTCGTTTTGCGTCACCAAGAGGACTTTTGAACGTGAATTTCTCTGTCCAGGTAACACGAGAGAATGAGTAAACATTGTTCATTTACATATACTACCAACATCGTAACAATACAAGAGGCTGCATCCTTTTTATTATATACCATTTCTTGGTATGTTAGTATATTAGACACAGCATAAATATAAAATATCAAATGCACCAAAAGGAGCTGACTATAGCGTTCACTGAAACTATCTAGTGTGAAACTATGGTCTACTCATCTTGTTTAATACACTGATAGCTGCTCAGATGTTATTCAGCATCATGTGCATTTGGGATACACAGTTGCGGCCCTTGGTGATTCAATATGCTCGGGTATTTGTCACTCTTTTATGAGATTAGACAGCTTATCAAACATTAATAAGTGGATAGGAATTAACAGCATGCTAGAAAAACGATTCCACTTGCAACAACACAAAGGGTTAAAGTTGTACAGCGCAAATCCTCCAAGAAAAAGAACAAAAATACAAAAGATGGATAAAAAATAAATAAAGAACAAAGGCAAAATAACCAGACCTAGTCAGAAGCTAAGGGAGACAATGCATGAAAATAATTGGAGCCCAAGGGGTGATATTTGTTCTCCTGAAATAATAATTACTCTTATGGACTGTGTGCAAACACTTTAACACTAAGGGAGCAAAAAAAAATCTTATCAATAATCATTTCTACAGCAGTGCGGCCAAGCTTTCTTTATACATCACTATTTTTGCACTCGATGCACTTTGCTGCTTTGATTTTTTCACCAATATCACCTTACATTTTAATTAGATAAATCATAGATGCATAATTCTTATTAACAGAACTGAACCCTATGACAACTTCAGTGTGCTTCACAGTCTAAAGGCGCTCTCCAGCCCTGATTGTGTATAATTCTAATCAGAACCTCGCCATCTTATAGATAAGACAGAGTAGCAGATAATGCACTAAAAAAAAGCCTATCGAGTCTAAAATAAGGCAATTTCTATGTAAATCGGCAATAAAGCAGAACTTTCCTAACTGCTGAGGGCAGTCGCATTATTGACATGCGGGCTGTTCGGAAATTGTTTAACTGCTTGATAGCAGGTATCTCGCCAGATATTTGCTTACCTTTCCTCTTCCATTAATGTTCCCTCTAATATTAAGCCATCTTCCATGCACACTAACAGACGCCGCTCGCTCTTTAGCATCTTATTAGCGCCCAGTAATTCTATCTCCACCAGCGACTGCGCTGTAAGATTGCCCGCAATATTATGTGCAGGATGAAGCATATCCATCCATCTCGAATTGAACTCTAGGATGCATTATTGATTGACCAGCGAGATTGTGTCAGGAAAATAAGTGCCACTGGGTTATAGTTTAATATGGATGATAATGCACAAGGGCCTTAGTGAACCATCAAAGCTAGGTCTGTTTTCATAGGTAGCAATGCGCTTTTATGAAGCTTGAATCTGACTCATGCTCGCTCTTTGTTTGACGTAAAGTTAAGTTTCCACAACTTTGAAATGAGATGATAAAAGAATTCGGGTGTCAGCGGTTCTCTTATTGTAACTAGGGCTTATATTTCCCTGCAGGCCTCCTAGAGGGATTATGATTATACATTAGATTAACACTTTTATCCCTATCTGTGAGCAGCGAATTATTGGTAGATGAGGCACAAACCAACTAAATACATTGTATTCGTAGGCAACCGCTCAGGAAGGTTTTCCCTGTTGACTTTTGACCCCAGGACTGATCGATCTTGCCCTCAGTCTTAGAGGATACTGAAGAGGATGTTCCCACTGCTAGAAACAAATCTGATGGGATTTCCGATGTAATTCTATTTGCCTGCATGCATGTGTCTGTGAATGGCAGTGTAAGCTTAAAATATAAAGGTTAAACCATTTGAGAACTAGATGTTATAATATTAAGCATGTATGTTCTGTGTAACCAGTGAATGGCAAATAATTCAGAGTCAAGGTGCATGGCCATGTCTTGTTCCCCGCTGAAATTTGTTCTCAGATTCCAATGGACACAAACCATTCATTCAAAAGTCAAACATAGCAAATTAGAGAGGTGTAAATGTTACAGGGAGTGTTTAACCAAAAATTAAAATTCAGACATCATTTGATCACCCACATGTCGCTCCTAATCTGTATCATTTTCTTTCTTCTGAGGTACACAAAAGAGAAAATTGTCCATAAAATTAAAGTAAATAGGGCTGTCTAACTCCAAAAATGACAAAAAGACACAATAAAAGCAGTCCATAAGACATATATATGTGTGTGTGTGTGTGTGTGCGTGTGTGTGTGTGTGTGTGTGTGTGTGTGTGTGTGTGTGTGTGTCTGTGGAAATTAAGTTGTTTTTCACTCATAATCTGCAGTCCATTCCTCCAAAAAAAACTATCATATCACTTAAAGTATGTTGTATGGGCCACATTTATAGTGCTTTTGTGAGTTGGCCCTAAGCTACTGTGCATCTGTGTTTTCATCACTCAGCATATGCACAACTTTTTCATTTAAAAGATATAGGAAGAACTATAGAAAGAGCAAATGCAATAAATGCAATTACAATGTTTTAACATCCAATGGCAGATTGCACAAAATATGATGATCTCATTCTCATTTCAGTATTTAATGTCTAGGAAAGCGCTAAAGAGCATTCTTACAACACTGTACTTTTCTGTTGTCGAAGTTCGCAAGGCATTTACAGTAGCTATGGGGCATTTATTTATTCATGTTTTTTTCTTTAAATATTCACACAGTGACAATCTGTTAAGACTCATTGGCTGTCTCCTGAGCATTGGCCGGAGCAATGCAGAGAAGAGAGAGAAAGGGAGAGACAGCAGTTAATTATTAAAAATGTCAAAAATAATCACTAACTCCCTGCAAACCACTGTCACCAAACCTGTAGCGAATATCTGAATTCTATACAGGAGGTCAAAGGCGCAATATGGGAGCCACTAATAGCAATGCAACAAAAACTTTCGCAGATGCAGTGAGGAATGGTTTTGTAAGCTGCTACAGAGAGGCTCAATAAATGACGGTTAAAACATGACCTCCATCCTACCGACATATGTTGTAACTGAAAACTACTTTCACCTCTATTTTCACTGCTTTGTGCGTGAGATGTTTCAAGGTAGCCTCATTTGAATCAAGGCTGTCATAGTGCTTGAATTGGAAAGGATGTATAGAATCTTAATAAAACCCTCCACCATGGGCTGCTTTTTTATGAAAGCACTTCATATCTCCTTTAAATGCCATAGGAGATTATTTAGTGACATGATTGTGACTCTCATTTTAGGCTTTTGTCAGGGTTTTTTTGTTAAGGCAAGGCAAGGCAAGTTTATTTATATAGCACATTTCATACACAATGGTAATTCAAAGTGCTTTACATAGAAGAAATTAAAATAATCAAAAGAAATAAGAATAATTAAAACAGTTTAGAATAAAAAATAAAGTAAAATACAGTACAAATAGTCGGACGAACAGTGGCACAGTACTCATTCATTAAATGCACAGCTAAACAGATGTGTTTTGAGTCTGGATTTGAATGTGACTACTGAAGGAGCACATCTGATCTCTTCTGGAAGCTGATTCCAGCTGCGGCTGGCATAGTAGCTAAAGGCGGACTCGCCATGCTTAGAGTGAACCTTTGGTATTTCAAGCTGATGTGATCCTAATGATCTGAGTGATCTGTTGGGTTTATATTCCGTGAGCATATCTGCAATGTATTGAGGTCCTAGGCCATTGAATGATTTATATATCATACCAGTAATAATACTTTAAAATCACTCCTAAATGTAACTGGGAGCCAGTGTTTAGACCTGAGGACTGGTGTGATATGTTAATATTTTCTGGTTCTGCTCAGAATCCTGGCAGCAGCGTTCTGTATGAGCTGAAACTGTCTTATGGTGTTTTTGGGAAGGCCAGTGAGGAGTCCATTACAATAATTCACCCTGCTGGTGATGAAAGCATGCACACCTTTTAAAGCTTTTTTTGTCCTGTGTAGCCTTTTGTTTAATGATTCACGATGGATGGATGGATGGATGGATGGATGGATGGATGGATGGATGGATGGATGGATGGATGGATGGATGGATGGATGGATGGATGGATGGATGGATGGATGGATGGATGGATGGATGGATGGATGGATGGATGGATGGATGGATGGATGGATGGATGGATGGATGGATGGATGGATGGATGGATGGATGGATGGATGGATGGATGGATGGATGGATGGATGGATGGATGGATGGATGGATGGATGGATGGATGGATGGATGGATGGATGGATGGATGGATGGATGGATGGATGGATGGATGGATGGATGGATGGATGGATGGATGTGTACTGACGATAGACGGATGGATGGATGATGGATGGAACGATAGACAGACACAGATGGATGTATGATGGAACGATGGATTGATGGATGGATGGATGGATGGATGGATGGATGGATGAAATGATAGATAGACACACGGATGGATGGATGGATGGATGGAAGGTTAGACAGACACAAAGATGGATGGATGGATGGAACGATAGATAGACAAATGGATGGATGATGGAACTATGAATGGATGGATGGAACGATAGAGAGACAAACAGATGGATGGATGATGGATGGATGGAACGACAGACAGACACAGATGGATGAATGGAATGATAAGACAGACACAAAGATGGATGGATGGATGGATGGATGGATGGATGGATGGATGGATGGAATGATAGACAGACAGATGGATGGATGATGGATGGATGGAATGAAAGACAGACAAAGATAGATAGATAGATAGATAGATAGATAGATAGATAGATAGATAGATGAACTGATGAAAAGAGAGAAAAAATAAGAAGTAACAATTAAAAAAATCTGGTTTATATGATGTTCACTATTCAATAAGTGAGAAAACAGAATCAGTCCATGTGTCGCTATATCCTATCTTGTTCAAGTGCATCCACTGAAAGCAAAACTAATGGAATTCTGTGTGGTGGGCTGTCTGCCGTTTTCTGATCACTAGAAGATTGCACTATTGACCAAATGTCAGGCGCAGAGAGATGCAATGATTGAATAAAAGAGTATACATAATCGAAGGCGAGAACTCTGCCAGGGCCGCCTTCTGTTGCCTCTCTAACTACACCCTGGGAAATTCTCAAAAATCATTACCCCTCCCATCACCACAAACACACATGCTTGCAGCCACACACGCTGCTGTCATCCCACCTCTGCTCTCTTGTGATGCTCTCTTGAAATGCTATTTGTTTTTCTCATTAAAAGCAAATTTTATATATGTCTCTCTCGTGCACGTCACATCTCTCATTCCAATGCATTTCTGCCCTGTTGCCAACAAACCGCTGCTTGGTATCTGTCTGTAGACATGTTATGAAATATTTTGGGCTCAAATGAATGTGCTATTACTACAGGAGGACTGAGGTGAAGATGACAGAGAGCCTCAGGATATTTAGATCAGAACCAGATTGGTTACCGGAAGGAAAAGTGGGTGTTGACCCCTGGAGACCAATACACCACCCCAAAAACACATAACTCACAGAGGGAGGAGGAGGAGGCAGCTAACAGATTAAATTCTGATTAGGGAGAAGATGCCCAGAGGAATTTATTGGTCACTTGAGAGGCTGAGTGATGTTCTACCAGTCTGACATCTGCTTGAACATGCTAATGACACTGTTGCATTTATAAATGCAACACAAATGTGGCAAATGAAAAATGAATTCCCTCAAAAGAAAGATTTTTTCCCCCCTAGTTCTGTTCTAAAGTGATCCAAATCTGTCAGAGGTGTAATAAATTACATCCTCTCAGGAAAGGAATGGATTTTTTAAGGTTTTACCTTATGTTCTGTATTTTATATCTATCCTGTAAAAATACATTTGCAAACAAAAAATTGTTAAAGGGGTAGTTCACTTAAAGGAATAGTTCACTTAAAAATGAAAATTCTGTCATAATTTCCTCACCCTCAAGTTGTTTCAAACCTGTATGAATTTCTTTCTTCTGCTGAACAAAAAAGAAGATATTTTGAAGAATGTCGGTAACCAAACAGTTGATGGGCCCCAATGACTTTCATTGTATTTTTTTTTTTTCCCTATGGAAGTCAATGGGGTCCATCAACTGTCTGGTTACTGACATTCTTCAAAATATCTTCCTTTGTGTTCAGCAGAAGAAAGAAACTCATACAGGTTTGGAACTTGAGGGTGAGTAAATGATGACAGAATTTTCATTTTTAAGTGAACTATTCCTTTAATGAAAGTTTTGTCATTATTTACTCAGCCTCATGTCATTCCACACTCAAAAGACTTTCTTTCTAAAGCAACAAAAATTGTAATTGTAAACATTCTACAGGTTGTTTATTTTCACCATTTCCATTTCATGTAACCATTTCATTATTTACTGATAACTCCAGTGGCCTGTTAAATAGCATTGAATTCAAGAACCGGATAAGTCTGATTTGTGAATAAATCATTCAGATCAAAGACCAATTTGTTCAAGAATCATCATTGTTACATTAAATGACTTATATCATATAAATATTACATTAATTTATGTAAATTAAATTATAAATGAAATATATATATATATATATATATATATATAAAAATTTCAATGTTAATTAATGTCAATTAAATAAATTAAACCAAAACCAAAAATTTTTACAACCTATTTGATACATCTTTGATACTCTTTGAATGTGATAGCAGAACTTTTTGGTTGCACCTGTACTCTCATAGACACAGTTCTAGTCCCCCCTCCCCCTCCAACCACTTGTGCATGCAATTATACCTAAATGCACTAAAACGATTGACTGAACCATGTGAAGGGCATTTACTTTTTGTGAAGCGTGACATAATCGGAGAGGTTTAGATTTCTTTTTATCAGGAGGCCCAGGTAATGATGAAGGCCTGGGATCCTTTCAGAATTCTCATTTACAGCTAGGAGAGGAAGGTCCCATCTGTTCTGTGGCAAGGCCCCTTCCAGCAATCTTTGATATCACTGAATGCTATTAGCTGAGGAAGAGGCTGGGCTAATGGACCTTTAAGAGCTCATTTATTTGAAGCAATTATTTTGAGGCGACCCCTTTTTGGAGTTGAGCATTGCCCTCACAAACAGGAAGATTATGCCGTGTTTGGAGGAGAATGCATTTGACTGAAGGACACAAGGAAGTGGAGGAGAAGGATGGAACTCATTTCATGGAAACAGACTGGAGACCCACAAACAAGCACTCAATATACCCTGATGTCAACTCAGTTTTCAGTATTCAGAAGCACAGGTTTGAACCACTCAGTTTTTAACAGAACGTTGCAATAGCTAAAAAGAAAAACAATCTCGAAAAGGAAGGAACTGAGTCAGCAGCATTGCCTTTACAGTGGGCCAGGCCTTCACATCAAAATGGAGATTGAAGAACTCAAAGACGCCTATCATATGTTTTCTACTGCACAAAGGCATTAATACGTTGGATGTCCCAAATCTTTGGCCAGTTCTGACTCCAGTTATGTTTACACACCATAGGGGAAAATATTGCAATGGATACATTTTAAATATCTTTCAGATTTTAGAGTATATTGTTTATAATATTGTATTAAGGAGCTAAAAATATCAAATAAAAAAAGCCCCTCTGCAGGGGGCAATTCTAGGCAAATGCCCCATTCATGAGAAAAAAAAAAATCTGTATATACTTATATATAAGTATATAGAATACACACCATGCCATCCATTTTGTGTAAAATATATTAATATAAAATCTTAATATAAACAATTGTGGTTGATAACCACCAAAAAATAGCTGTGAATAATGCACAAGATAAAAATACATAATTGAGACTGGTCTCTATGTTACATTATACAGCCCTCTACTGTTAACCATTACACAAGATTTTGCTGTTATCACTGTGCCAAGTTTTGGAGTTGGAGTACTTTCTTGGAATGTTTTTAGTTGATTGACTATTTATTTATTTAAAAATATTTCATTTTAGCTACACATTCAACATCACTATTCTCTGAGGATGAATACAGAGATCTGCCAGTTAAGGTCACTACAATGTCTGCAGAAGTACTAAACCCATAAGGCCTGGCAGAAAAAAAATAATAATATGAAAATAAATCATAATAATGTTAGATAATAGATTGAAAAAAAAAAAAAAACTATGATGGCATTTTCCCCTATTTTTGTATTTAAAAATCTAAATATTAAAAAAAAGTTTTCAATGTAATTTTTTTTTTTTATATATTTACAAAAACATTGATTCTATGATTCGAGGAATGAAACAAAAGCTCATTTGGCATGTTATGAGTTCCAGCAGCTTTTCTTTTTTTGCAACACATTCAGAATCTCAACAGATCGACACTCGAATTTTAAAATATTGCCAGAAAGAACACTTAGTCCCTAGCTGATCATAAACGTCTCTTTCTCCCTCCCTCATGACCGCATTTGAGAATATCACTCACTCTGCTAGGATATGAAAGAACCAAAAACTGAAAGAACATTGCAGTGGCTTCAATACATGACATTCCCAAAGTAAGAAGATCAATCAGATCTTTTATGATTATGCCACTTTCATTGAATGTTTCAATCTACCAAATATAGACAACCTCTGCAATTTACTCTAACCTCACTTGCAAGAACCGCAAGTTTGTGGTATACTTTTGTACTCTTTTGAAATGGGTACATCCGTTTCTTGGCAGCCTTATTTTTTTTTTTAACCTTAGCTGTATTCTGAGATCAGACAATGAGCAAGTGATGCAATATCGTGGCCTGGCGGACTCAGTAATGTAGTCAATGGTATAAGTCCTACTGCAATTTAAAACTGCTTATCCGAGCTGAATCCAGATGGGAAATCACTCCCAAACAGTTTTCTCTTATAAGCACTCGTCAGGGCTTAGCCAGGGTGGTGTTCATCTCCGCACAGAGGATGCGCAAATCGCTTTAGTAAAAAAAAAAAATGTAAGGCCTCATGAGCCATTTGATGAGACACTGGCTCATAGGCCTCTGTCTCCTGCCTTCAATTTGGTGGGCCCAATGCCTCAGCTCAGTTGCGCATCCACTTCCATTTTCAATATTGCTTCTCCTATCATGGCGAAAGAGTCTCCGCAAAGACAGACAGCCTCATATTGGAAAATAATGGGCCTTGAACTACCTGGGCTGTACAGTCTCACTAGACAAAACTACTGTTCTGTTTTTGGTTTTTCTTTCTGTTCATCTGCCATTAAAGTCTTTGCATTTCTTGACAGAGCCAATGATACATTCACTCCACTTGTTTTAACATCTGATAATTCAGCACATTTGAAGAAGGTGCACCTTAGATTGGGATACTGTGAAGATGGCGTCAGAGCAATCTGAACTACAATGGGGCGCGATGCAAGAGGAGGGAGTTTGAAACGCCTTCCTGCACCCTCCTGAGAACGGGATCCGGTCTGATCGTCACTGGAGGATTAGTAACTATTCCACCGGGTCCCCTGACATGCAAAGAGAGCAGCCAATTAAAACATGAAGGAGGGGACTTGCACGTTCCTACACAAAAGCATGAAAAAAGGGAAAGAGCGAGAGACGTAGAGACAGGAGTGAGATGTAAAGATTCTCAGTTTGCTTGTACATCAACCCCGTTTTTGTCGCTGTGTACCATATGAATCAGGGAAAAAAGCCTCAATCCTGGGTGGCTTTGAACCACCAAAAGAAGCTTGAACTACACGCCTAATTTGCAGCTTTATGCCAGAACACATTCCCATCAAGCTCACAGGGGTTGTGACATGAGAAACCAAATTCTAAAAAAAGGGGGAACAGGTGCGTCATGCAAGTCTGCCGGATGTTAATATCCTTTGCCTTCCGTACTAGGGTCTGCACAGGATAATGATGATAAGAGTCACCTGGCTCCGCCATTTTTTATCACTTTGGATCTGATGGTTCCTCACCTCCCATGAGATTATGGAATACTGTGTTAGCACTTCTGCATACTGCATTTCAGGGAAGTACACATTCACACACATGACTTGACTCTGGACCTTCGGTGGATATTTGGCGCAGTTTAATGATGTCATGCGCTTGTGTAACAGCCATCGAGTGGATCGTAAAGAGTGACAGTTGCTCTAGCCACTGTGAAATGTGGCGATTAGCCATCTTAATTAGCTGTCGTCTCCAGCTCAAGCCCCCCTCTGCATGATGGAACGTTATTCTCCAAGGATCGATCATAGCAAAGCAGAGACAATCGTCTTTAAATCCTTTTTTATACTCCTCCAACTTACATATTAGAAAACAGGTAATGCAAAGTTAGTTAAGGCTGTATGAGAGAGATTCGCTATAGTGGTCCAAAATATTAGTCAAATAATGACATATAAAAGCCACTTCAGCTGATTTTCCTTTCAATCTTACTCACATGGCCTTACCTTGATAACACTAAATAGCATGGAAATAAGTGTAATGCTTTGTCTATCTCTCTCGTATTTTAAGCCTATGAATTTTGGAACTTACCAAATTCGTAGTTCTTGCTGAGGTGAAGTTTAATACTTCTCATTCAAACAACAGAAGTGTAGGTGCTTAGAATGCCACCTATTCATGTGCAGAAAATAAATTTCCTGAATAGTATGTTTTGAAAAGCTCACCAAAGCTTCCGCACTACATTCCATCTAATTTTTGTAATGAGGCTATTGTAAGGCCCGTCTGTGCACGCTTTAGTTCATCCCGCGGACCTCACCTTGTATGTTTTTGAGTCAATTAGCACTGGGGAAGAGAATGAGCTAGAGGCTAATGGCACTGAACAGAGAGGTGATGTCCTTCAATGTTTCGAATAAAGGGAGAGACTGTACAACGTCAAAGCAGATGGAGGATGGGGCCGTCATGTCATTGCCTCTCGTGTGCTGATCAAGGTTTATCTCCCCCTCCTCCAATCACAGGATTAATTATTTTAAGAAATGGCACAGCGCTGATCTCAGATCAATGTAAAAGGGCAACTTTTACGGTAGCAACACCATGTCATTACACTGACTGACGCGTGTGGGAGGGAAAATTGCAGCAAGAGCGCAGGAGAACATCAGTGACATCAATCATTGCTTCATCTTGCCAATTAGTGCTCCCAGATATACACGCAGATGAAAATCAGAGCCTCATCTAACTGGCTGACAGACTCTGAGATCAACCCCCCAGCCTCCAAAACAGCATCAGCAACACCAAAACTTCACAATGAGGTGTCTGGTTTTGTTCCTGGGCCTCTGGAGTCATTCTTCAGCAAGACAAAGTTGCTTGCATTTTTTTTTACTCATTTTATTTAAAATCAAGACAAAGCAGACGTGATTAAGACACTTTGTCAAAAAAAAGGACAAACCGCACCGTAGCCTCTGTTTTGCGCTATTGTGGGCTTTGATACAACAATTAATTTTATTTGACAAGCTACCCATTGGCATGCATACATGAAGATTTTGACAGTTTTCTGTCAGTAAACGAAAACAGTTATGGCAGTAACTGCTGTGTCACAATCACAAGGAAACAGAAGGTGAGGTTAAGCGCACTCAATAATTAAAGTAAGCTTTTAGTTGTAGTAAGATTGTAAAAATTAAACATAAGTCGATCTACCCTCTCAACAGACATCGGGATCGGATACATGAACTTTATACATGACAGATGGCTTAGTCCTAGTTGATATATAGCCTATTTTAAGAGATTGCAATTTTAAATGTAGGTCTGATTTTTTTTAGTTGTGTTCATTTTGCACGAGTGGTTGTGCTCAAAAATGAAATGGAGTTTTTAAATATAAACCTTGGACTGCATAAAAAACTGACCCTAACACAAACACCAATAACAGTACTTTTTCTGAGTAGAATGAAAAGACATTTATACTGCAACTCATGGCATCTCTTTGCTATAGTGTGAATATAACAAGTCTAGTTAAAGACTGTTTTGTGTAGTACATAAACTAAAGGTTCCATCACAAGTGAGCCTCCATTTTACTGTCAACTGATGCTCAGCACTGCAATCAGGGATTGTCGGCAAGAGATTAAAAGATATTTTCCTCTTCAGGCGGAGTAAATTGGTTTTGGATTAAGGCTGATTGATTACCGCAGAGGTATACAGCAGTCTGTTTGAAATGCGTAGTTCCAAACACACAAGTCATTTCAACCAAGCTACTCAAGGAAACCATGCTGGATAGAATCAATAGATATTATGTAGCAGGTACCAGTATTGCTCAAGGTTATCATTAAAGGCTTGTAGAAATATTATTCAATGGCTCATCATCTTGTGCTTTTAAAAATGTGTGTCGGCCTAACACTCAAAATGCACTGACTGGTTTATTGACTGTAAAGGCTCCATTGTGACAGAAGATTTAATTGGAAAGCATAAAAGTGACCTCCAAAACTCCAGAAGCTCAAATGTCAAATTGTGGGCTGTTACTCAGATTCTTATGAAATAACTAAAGCCCATTCTGTGCAAGGGCAGGCAACTGTTCTTAAACACATACAAAGTTCAATTTACAAATTAACAAACCCTAACAAATAACTTGTAGCAACTTGAACAAAATGTAGCATAGTTTGCTTAACTGAAACAGAACAATCATTTTAGTTTGAAGCAAAAATATCCAATTGCTTTACAACTTTATATATAAAAACAAAGCACTTTATTATACTAGCTGCAAATGTTTTAATATGCATCTCAAAGCAATTATATATGGATTGCGGAGACACTCAATTAATTTAATGGTCTATTTTGTCTGAAAATGTATGCAAAACCCCCCCAGCAATTTACTCCAAACATATTGAGTATAAAAAGTACAAACATCACAAATCAGTAAGGCAGATATGAGCAATATCACCTCAAAGTCCATAAAATCATCCTGAATGTGAAAGGTACCTTAAAAGGATCTGATCTCACTGCAGACCTACCTACTTCCAACCAGCCTTCAGGCAGTCCAGGAACGGCCTCTTTCTGCAATGGAGTTTGAAGAGGTTCACTTGGATATTCTAGCTCTCAGACTGGCCTTAACAAATTAATCGCTGGTTGAATTAAGTAATCTCCATTGATTCCCACTGCGACAGTTTCTTGTGGTTTGGGTATTCTTTAACTTCAAAGGTGTCCCCTCAGGCCCATTACTAAAGGTGATTCTTAAGACTTTTCTAAGGAGTCTCTATTTTTCACTTTAGTTGTCTCTCGGCCAAAAACTAAAATTGGTCTACAGGGCAGACAAAGCGAGGTTGGGAGTACTAAAGTTGTCATTAAAAACTAGGCCTCCCTTGACCCTAGTTGAAGGTTACCATATCTGAAGCAATTATTGGGTATCTCTTTAAGGAGAGGCTCTTGTGGTCATTAGTGAAAAGTCACATGTGTCCCTTTGTGTCCACTGGGAGCAGAGAACTCTAGGAAAGTATGTGGAATTAGATAGAGGGTGAATCTGTACCAGAGTCAAGGGGTGCTTACTAGATTGTGGAAGTATAGTGTAGGTAACTTAGTTTGGAAAAGATGATGAGATGTGCTGGATGAATATAAAGGTGCATGCGTTACAATCTCAATGGGGCAACAGCTAAGCCACTAAAAGAAGGATATAAAACAACAAATGGATCAAGATCATCTCTCTTTATATAAACAATTTTTAAACCCTGGGTAAAGCTATGTTTTACTCTTGTAAATTTGAAATTTGGTGACCACCACTTTTAAGTCTGGGTTATGAAACCCTGCTTCTGGTATACAGTCTGAAACAATGTGGTTTTCGAATGTAGAGGCCAGTTGTTTAGCAAAAAACAGTGGGGAAAATCAATATCAACCAGTAACAGAAAACAGGTTAATTGTAGAGAAGAGACATATAGTCAGAAGTCTTCAGGAAAAACTGGACACTACATTTTTGAGTAAATAAGCCAAAATGATACACAAAAGGTCATGTGCTGTGTTTGTCTAATCAATGATACTGACTGGAATTTTTTTATTTGGATTCGGGTTGGCTGAACTTTTAACGTGAATTCTCCGCATTTATCAATATTAAGATGCTTGGCTTGGAAGTGAGCTGAATAAGTGGTGCTTCATGCACTGTGCACCTTTTGACACTGTACAATGGATCTACTTTGCCCTCAAAGTTTCACTAAAGTGACCACACTTTGAATGAATACTTCCTATAATCAAAGAATGTGCATAATCATTCCAGCAATAAAATGCACATTGCCTATGCATTAGATCGGCTCTTGAAACAGTGCAAGTCATGGAAGTAAATTTACAGTCTGGACCTCTTTGAACATTAATCAAACACCTGTAAGGCATCAAAAGAAAACAAAAATCACATAGTATTGCCATGTTTCGCTCTCGCAAAGCTCCGCTGCTTACACGGTCATGTCAATTTCACATCACGAACTGTACATGATCTAGAAAAATGTACGCAGATGATTGGCACCAGGCACACCCAGCCCTGCTTCCTCCTCTTTCTGTGTGACGAAACAGTCTTCTCTTTTAAGTGCGTAAGCGTGACATTCTCATTTCCCTAAAGTGCTCTGTGCTTTAGCACGGCGGATAATTAAGCGGGTGGAGGGAGTGGCTCTGATTGGCATTATAAACACTGCACCATCTCTGCTCACCGTTCACACCACCTGCCTCTCTCCCTTCTACACTCACATTCACCATCAGTTGAATTATTAAAGATGAAAAGGCATTGTGCAAAAAAAGAGATCCTCCCCTGACAGATATTATCATTACAACCTTTTATCAAAAAGTGCAAACTTGTTTTTTATCCATCCGTCTCCCCCCTCCATATGTGTCTCAGGCTTCATCCTTCACTCTTTCCCTGGGTATTTCAGCAGGGAGAGAAAAGGAGAACCAGAGAGAGAGAGAGAGAGAGAGAGAGAGAGAGAGAGAGAGAGAGAGAGAGAGAGAGAGAGAGAGAGAGAGAGAGAGAGAGAGAGAGAGAGAGAGAGAGAGAGAGCAAAAAACAAGAGGGGAAAAAAGCTAGACTGAGCTCTGTCAATTGGAGTGAGTGCACTACTAAGTCTGGCTTCACTACAAAGGTTAGCAGATCTGACTGTCAATACTGTCAGAGGAATGGAGTCTTAGGGAGGGGAGGGAGCAAAGGAGGTGGAGACACGAAGGTTAGGTGGTGGGGGAGGCAGGAAGGTTTGCTTTGAGAGAAAGAGATACTTTGATATTTCGGAATGTTAGAAGGGTGAATGTGGAGAACTGGAGGTTGGGGATCTAATTACCGGGCCATAATTGGGGGCTAGGGAATAGGTTGCCGTCCTCTCAACTCGCTGCAGATCAATTATGTTAAGAGAACATCTGTAAGTAGAACTTAATGAGGTCCATTAGAGCAACATGCGCCCTTCCCTAACGGTGCTTGTCAGCTTCTTGGATGAGCTGGAGTGTGCTGCTAACTAGGGACCTGGTGAAGGTGCTTAAATAGGCAAGGAGACGTGCGGGCCGGCTCAGGTCTGTTTTGCTTTGCTGCCAGGGAGGGAACGAAACCACGAGCGAAGAAACAGCCGTCGTGGGGAGAAGGAGGGGAGTCTTTTTAGAGCGGGAGCGAGGAGGAGTTGCACTGAGGCGGGCTGCACGTTTTTAACCCGCTCACCTGGAACTTGACAAGGGAACCGGCTATATTTGAACTACCATCTCGTCTTAATCGGCAACTTTTCCTCGGTACAGTATCTTTCAATCAGATTTTCTCCTCTTTAAACATAGTCTGATCTGCAGCCTCATTAAGCAGCTTGGAAGCTCTTTATTCGTGCAGTGTTTTAATTTGACCCTAAACCGGAACTAATTGGTGATGATTTTTTTGTTCTAATTAAGGTTGTTAGGATAAAGGATCTCGGGATAATTTCCAACTACTTTGTTTTCTCTCCTCAATAAGGAAGCGAAGAGTTAGAGTTATTACATTGTGAGTGGCTGTGGTGGGTGCGCCAGAGCATTAGATTCTCTGTAAATTACTAGCAGCGGTTTAAAACTGGGATTAAGTTGAAGCTTCCGTGAAATGAATGGCCGCTGGAGATGCTCAAAGGACGCTTAAAGCAGGGTAAGAGTACCAGGAAATATATTTTTTTTACTCCAATCCTCCCCGAGAAAGATTTTCCTCCCATGTGAAGCCCTGTAATTAAACTCCCGCTTTCATTTCTACCACAAAAACGAACCTGCATTCCTCGTGCTCGGGAGAAGTGGGGTGGTCGTCTGTCGGATATCCCTCTCTTTGCTGACGTTATATTGCAAGTCTGTGAGAGAGAGAGAGAGAGAGAGAGAGAGAGAGAGAGAGAGAGAGAGAGGAGTGAGTGAGTGAGTGAGTGAGTGAGTGAGAGAGCGAGAGAGTGAGTGAGGTCAAATAATAAGCTGCTCTTCATTTTAACGACGTCCGTTCGCCAAGACTGCGCGCGCTTCCTTCCACCTGGGCTGGACTGTTCCGCGCGAGCGTTACGTAACGTGACGGACGGCTATGTTCACCTCGCGCGGCACAGTCTGATGATGGCACTCTCTAGCTCATCACCCCCAATAATTCAGATATCTTCGGTGAATAATTGACGTGATAATGCGTGAGATGAAGTGGTGGCGGGAGGGTAGAGTAAGAAGGGGTTACAGTGTGTGTCTCTCTCTCTCTCTCTCTCTCTCTCTCTCTCTCTCTCTCTCTCTCTCTCTCTCTCACACACACACACACACACACTCACTCGCTCCCTTTTACTCAGCTTAAACCGTCTCCCCCGCAAATTGCATGATTACCAAGATAGCCCGCTTTGAAATAATTCAATCCATGACAAAACCTAATTACTGGCAGGTAATACCCTGTCAGCTTTAATGCATCTCATCACTCATAATGGAAGCGAGGAGCATTTTATGACCCATCTCATTACTGCTGTATTTTAGGCAGAGAGTGATTGGCATGGGGCCACAATCTTACCACTACTCAACTCTGTTACCATCAGTTCTCTGTCTCCACATTCTCAGTTTAGTCACTTCCAAACTGGGCTGACGATAAATGACTTCTTTTGGCCATGACAGAAAATAAACTCTACAGTGAGTGTGTGATTATATTTCCTTTTCTCTCTCTCTGCGTGTGTATGTGTGTGGGGAGGGAGGGTAGGTGGCACTGAAGGCCTGTGATTCATCCTACCTCGGTAACATGGGCATCAAGCAGTGCTAATTAGAGTGAACAGGTGTAACCAATGGGCGAGGAATAGCTTTAGAAACACAGGCTGAAAAAGCAACTGTGAAAAACAGCTAAATGTATTGCATGCTCTCTCTCTCTCTCTCTCTCTCTCTCTCTCTCTCTCAGAGTCTCTCTCTCTCTCTCTCTCTCTCTCTCTCAGAGTCTCTCTCTCTCTCTCTCTCTCTCTCTCTCTCTCTCTCTCTCACCTACATACACAGTTAAACATTTTGTCCAGATATTCATGGACTTTGATCTTGCAGGTGCACAGTGATCACATAGCATGAAAGTTCAATAAGGGAAAATGTTCATTGTTTGGGCCTGGGGTAATACAGCTTAATTTAGCCCGACAAATTGAGGCAGACAAACCACTGTAACACTTTCAGACAAGAGATCACACACAAAGTGCAAGATATCGTAGGCTTATTCAGAAGTCATCAGATTATATATATTATATCAACTAAAAAGGGTATTTTTAAATGTGTGATTAGTGGTTAAAGATAAAACTGTAGGAAAGCTGATATGCCCCCCCCCCCCCCCTCACAGCTCTTCTCTTTGTTATTTTTTATCTTTCTGTGAATGATCAGCATGCTGAAGCCTAAAATAATTTGCCTTTGAAGTACCTTAGATCAGTGATTTCTAAGGGGTTACCTGGAAAGATTTTGGCTTAATAAGGACAGAAAACAAAATAATGTGCATAATTAGTACAAGTTTTATAAGGTACTACTTGGTGAGTCTGTTTTACATCAACAGTATTGTTTGTTTTTTATGTGACTTTGATGCTAAATGATATCCAAAAAGTATTTTGTTTGGTTTGGTGCAAGTAAAAGTGTAGGCTATACTGATGGGACTTTAAGGATAAATAGGAGAAAAAAGGGCACCATTTTAGATTACATCAATTGTTTTTCAAAATCAATCAAGACAGCTCTGATTAATATGGTCTGAACCAACATAGCCTATAAACAATTATTAAATTAATCACTTAAATAGCGAATTAATTAGGTGTGTTGATTTCATATAAAACCAAAATATGCCTGGATTTGAAAACTGATCTGTACCTGGCGTGCTCAGTGGTGTGCAAGTCCAATGGCATATATTGTAATGTAGTCTACATTTTTCTTGCACTTTTTGGCATATATTGTAATGTAGTCTACATTTTTCTTGCACTAGAAAATGGTTTTCTAGTGCAAGAAAAAGTGCAAGAAAAATGTAGACTACATTACAATATATGCCATTGGACTTGCACACCACTGAGCACGCCAGGTGCAGATCAGTTTTCAAATCCAGGAATATTTTGGTTTTATATGAAATCAACACACCTAATTCAATGTCCTTCAGTGGTTCACTGCAGCAAAGTACATGTTTGTCATGATCAAGAACCATTTTTGTTTTAAAGGACTCTTGATTTATTTATATGATTTTCTTTTATAAAAGTTTTTGAAATTAAATTATAGGTTAATCATGTTAGCAGCATACTGGCCTCTGGTTCCTTTAAAGCATCAGATGGTTTCCTAAAGAATCAGAATAAAAGGTTATTTGTGAAACTTCTTCTTACATAAAAGTGTATTCATCAGAGTGTATTTGCCTGTATTTAGAGGCAGACAATTAGGCTACTAAAACAGTTGCGCGTGTTCAAAAAGCTGTCGTTAATATGAGACACGTCTATACATAATTTATCTGTTTTACGAATTAGACCAGTTCTGCTATAAAACACTTGCACTGCGAATTTGTTGCCGAGCTTCTAAAACAAAGAGCGAGAGAGAGAGAGAGAGAGAGAGAGTCTAAACGTGTAGAACAGAGCTCATAGCATGTTTGCGCGCGCGTCTCAGAGAGGTGAGCATTAAGTTTGTGTTAGCGAGCGCGCGCTCCGTTACTCCGGCTGTCGGTAATAACCGAATGACCTTTTCCTCCTCGTGTAATGTCTCACTGGTGAGGGATTGGGTTTGAAGATAATAAAGCTAGGCTTCACTATTGCTCATTCCTCACTCACTGATGGGCAAGTTGTTGTGAGCCTTCTCAGATACTCAATACATGACGGCTCGCGCGAACACCTGTAGCTTTTGGTGCGAACAACTACTCGTAGATGATCCATGTGGACCTCATTATTTTCAACCTGAAGATCACTCTTATCCGCGGTGCAATGTCAGATTCGTGAACTTTTGCTCCGAGGAATATTGAGTTGGAGTCGGTGCTCAATTCTAAGTTAACCTTCTGCATAACTTGGTCAAGAAGGTGAGTGTGTTGTGCATTAATTGTCATTTCCGAACGGAATTTTGCTCCTAAATACACTGCGAAACTAATTGCCTAATCAGCCGAGGTTGCTTTAAGTGGACTTTTGTGTTTTATAAAAGATGCAGTGTGTGCCTCACGTAGATGCATCGGATCATTTGCGCATGTGATTCAAATTATTTCAGATAAACTGATCCAGCAAAGTCAAAGTTAGGTGTGTTGTCATTTTTGCACATTGTAGAGAAATGGACAAAAATAAATTATGTTTCTTTTACTACATTGCAACGCTTAACATACATCCAAGCTATCTGCAATTTATCAAATATGAATGACAAACAATAGACAGTATTAACTTAAGACAGCACTGGATGTATAGCATACGTATATGATGTGCATGAGCATTATAAGCATTTTAATGTACGCACTTTATTTGCATTAAAGTTTGTAATTTAAAAATAACGATTAAGTCGGGGGACTCAGTGCTCTTTTTAAAGCTTGAAAGAATTTGCAAAAGGTGTTGGTAATGTAGTCAAGGTTGAATTCGTGTTTACATTCTTAAAAATATGGCATTCCTCTGAACAAATGTAGTTCGTAAATGCTGGACAAAATATGATTTCGTTTTAGTATAGGCTATGCGAGTTCCTGTTTGTTGTCCCTTGTTTACATCCAACTTCGTGCCTTTTACTGTACGCGCACTGAAATAGGCGAATAGCGAGAGGCACGATAGGATTATAAGATTACGGCGCGCGCGAAGGGGTAAAGCATATGCCTTTGTCATCCGCTGTCATTTGTTCGCCGCCACTTGCCTCGCCACGGCTGCTGGTCGATCTAATTTCATAGTCGAGCACTGTTGTGACAAACGGAGTCTTAACAGCGTGTGGCGCTGAGCGATAGCGCCTCGCTCTTTCTTTTTTTCTCCCCTCCCGTGTTTTGTTGATTGGTGTTTTCGACGTTTCACTCTTTTCTGGCGAAGCGAGGTGGATTGTTACTTGTAACAAAAGCGAAGCACCCTCGCGCGCATACAGCTGCTCACTTCACGCGCATCTTTGGCTCGCGCCTCGTCTTGTTGCATGGTGTTTCTGGGAGCCGAAGCGGGTCAACCAATGCAGAAAAGGGAGAAAAGTTTCGGTAAGAGCTCTGTTTTGCACCATATCAACGTGAGTGTAATGTGTTTAAATGTGTGGCTGAGTAGTTGGCATGTTTCTATGCGTATAGCGCAGTTTTGTCTAACCCCAGCTGCATTTTACCGAAGCCACGCATTTTCTTCATTTTCCCCGTGTGTGAATTTCCGAACAATTGTAAATAACGTTAATATGGTGTGCCATTGCGTATCATTGTGTCTAACACGTTAACGGTTTCATTTCGTCATTTTGCAAGCTGCTAATCTTATTGGCCTTTTCCGTGCACTACGCTGCCATGGCAACAGTAATTAAACTGATAAGAGGGTGAAATGTCAGCATCTCCGGCTCGCGCAGCTGTGATGTGAAATCAAATTGGTACTTTGCTCTCGGTGTTTGCCAAGTCTAGCCTGAAATTTCCCCTTCAGTATCTGCGAACAGTGAAGCGCACAAAGAGCATCGTATCACTATGCGAACGGGACATAATGAAAGATCTGAGTGAGCGAGCAAAGACAAAAAAGGACACTCATGTCCCACACCTTTAGGGATGAGCATTTACCGATTTTAGCGAAGTCCATTGCGCGTAACGATTCCGAATCCTTAACGGTTCCATTAATGATTCTTTGTGTAGCTACTCTTGAGGAAGAAATATTTTGTAAGAAATATTCGTTTGGCATTTACTGCCCTTATCAATCTATTGCCAAACCACGAGTTTCAGATTTCAGCAGAACCGATATAACAAATAAGAAAATACATTTATTTCAGTTTTTTCAAAAGATGGGTTTACACTTTTCATAGACTTCTCAGAGACGGCATGTGTTGTGACATTAGCCATAGCTACTACCACTGGGTACAATAACTCAAAATGCGTATTTCTATGTACATCTCATGACATTTAGTCAATAAAAACACTGTTTTAAGTCTCACGAGCCTTAACACATAACAGCTTGTTTCATTTCGAGTCGAACATGACGAAAGTAATAATTGCGGTTTAATCAAGCGTCAGGATAAATTCAGTAACAGCTCGTACTGATTCAAAAGTGTGTTAGAATGGCTAAAAGAACCGGCTCATGAGTCATTTAGGACTCGGACTACACTGGTTGGGCTGCATGTTTTTGACTCACTAAAAAGAACCGATTCATAAGAGTCATTCGTTCCGGGTTTGGTCTATGTTGGTCGCGCTGGAGCCCATGTTTTTGAGTCTCTAAAAAGAACCGACTCATAATAGACATTCGGCAAGCAATCGAACTACACTGGTCACGATGTATGATTCCAATTCACTAAAAAGAACCACTTCATAAGAGTCATGCGTTCAGGAATCGGTTACGTTGGAGATTCATAGAACATTAGTGCACAATCAAAGTAGTTCTGTACACTGTTCTGCATCAGTGGAAAAATCATTTGGTTACAGTATTTTTTAAAATGGCTACCTAGGCCCATCTCCAGCGTGTTAGATGAATCTTTTGTTCACCGTTTGATATAGGAAAATCAATGAGGCCCCGAACATCCCACACTCCCATTAGAGAAAATGAAATTGGACATCCAGGCTTTTGAATAGAAGGGCTAGTTAATTTGTCCCACAATCGATTCATTTGGGACCAACCATGATTGTGGACAGAGGGGAGTCGAAACTCTAACTTCTTTGGCTTGGTAATGAGAGGCGGTGACTTTGTTGTGTTAACCAGGCGAGCTGGGACGGTGCGGATGAGTGGGACAGAACAAGGATGCATAGCAGAGGAAATCAGCCGTGTGCTCCTCTTACAATCCAATCCAGCCAATTAAAAGCTCAACAGCTTAAACACAATGGGACAAAGAGTGTGGCGGTGCTACCTGTCTGATGTGCCTCCTTGCTGTTTTCCCCTCATCAAGCCCTCTCCTTTAAATAAACTCAAAATAAAGCGACATAAAAACACCAGCGAGGTCGAAGGAATCATCATTATCCCTTGCCTCATTTTCATTGAATGTTCCTACATCTTAACGAGCATGGTCCTACAGCAGAAAGAAGTTGTTCACAGTCTAAGCCTATGGTACTGCATCAGATATTTGCTCTAGGCTATAATTATGACCCTAGAGGAATCGGCTACCTGCTGTTCCTTTCCCTGCATTGTAATGCTCAGTTGAATTGAAACAATTTCACACCTGTCCTCAGTCTTACTAATTGGTGCACTGTCTTGTTTATTTTCTGTGAGGGCCAACTGCCACGCTTTTGGCAAATCATTTTTGAAAGTAATTATCGTCAAGGCCACATGTAAAAAAAAAAAAAAAAAAAGAAGAGCGGCAAACTCTCTGTCTGTTAGGTAGGGCAGAGTCTTAATGGTCTCCAAATGTGTTGACATGCATCCAAAAATAAATTTCAACACTTACTCACTCTCGTGTTGTTCCAAACCCATATGACTTTCTTTCTTCTGCAGAACTGAAAAGATGATGTTAGGGATTAAAAGCCTTGATTCACGTTCATTGCGTATGTTTTATCCATACCATGAAGCTGTCAAACAAGTTTGTAATGACATGAGGGTGAGTAAATTATGTCAGAAATGTAATTTTTGGGAAATCTTCCAAAGATACCCTAAATGTTACACCAAATGTTTCACAAACTTTTCTTGTCAAGAGAGATTCATGAATTCCAAACAAGGCTTTTTAATCTCATATTCCTCTATGAATGTATTTCAGCGAGATTGCCCGGACAACGCATCGCGGCGAAGAGCGCATTATAACTATCCCGAGGGAGGTCCTCAATTCAGACAGAGACACTCAATTTACCACAGCTGAGAAATCTCTCGGTGACCCTCTCACTCAAAGTTTGCAATTTCTCACTGCTCGCGCTCTCACCCCCCTCCAAGAGCAGCATATACATTAGGTGGAATCTATGGCTCTGACAGCTTCTCCTGCACAAGGTGAGAAATGGGGACCATCTCCATGGAAGGACAACGGTTCAGAATCAGACGTACTTGTAAAAATGTAGGACAGAAACTTTTTGGGCCAGGACAAAAAGAGGGGCCGGAGTGGTGGCGTGGGGGGAGTGGGGTACAGCTTACTTTCCTCTGTATGGAAGGAGAATACTAATTATAGGGCTTCAGCATGAGACCACATTGTTCCCTCTATACCCAACAAAGCCCTTTCACGCCCTGTAAAGGGCTAGACAATGCCTGCTCTGGGGGCAAGCTTTGGCCCCTCCCCTAAAGAGGGGGAAGAGGAGGATGTTAGCTACATTGGCTTCTTGTTATCGTTGACTAAAAAGTGTGTGTTCATCTCTTGACTGAAATGCAGAGCACATGATTTTACCTGCAAAAGTAACCAGGAACCATGTTCTCATCTTCGTGTCGCCCCTTGTTGTCTTTCTCCGCAGGTATACAAATGCTCTCCGTCCAGCCGGACACCAAGCCAAAGGGCTGTGCCGGCTGCAACCGGAAAATCAAGGACCGCTACCTGCTGAAGGCCTTGGACAAGTACTGGCACGAAGACTGCCTCAAGTGCGCCTGCTGCGACTGCCGTCTCGGAGAGGTGGGCTCCACGCTGTACACCAAAGCCAACCTCATCCTCTGTCGGAGGGACTACCTACGGTAAGTGGAAAAACTCACTATTTGTATCACAACTCGCACTCTAGACACTACACGCACAAACTGTCACTGAAAACAGCTGAATCTGTACCACATTCAAAAGAGGGCCTTATGTCAAATTCCAAACAAAGCAAGTGCCACAAAAAGCCATATTGCTGTTAACACTGGCTTTAATGGCCGCCCTTAACGCCCAGAGTTCTCCCATGCTGTTAGATATCCTTTGCTCTTCATAATAGAAAAGGAGCTCAAAGGGGATCTTTATGAGCCTATAAACTGCTCCCATTTCTGTGAGTTTTCAATGGATTCACTTGTTGGATTCAATCAACACACTGAGGCTTGATAGAAGGACATTGTTTAGCAAAAGACCACCCTGGTTCTTGTTCAATCAGCTTACCTTTGTACACTGATGGAAGGTTTCCCTTAGAAACCCAGCCTTTCAATTCCATACTTTTCTCTATCTATGTCCCCATCATTAGTTTTAAAGCAACAAGTCTTCTAGTATACATTTTTGTCTAACAGACAAACATAGACATCTTTAGTGTCTGGTCATTCTCTCCTAATGAGTAAAAAGGAAAGAGTGCATAAGCTACTTTCTTGTAGGGGTGTAAGATATGTACGGAAAATATGATATGCAGTTGCTTTTGAAGCAATCAAATCAATTTCAATTATTTTCAAGTAGATTTAAAGCCAGAAAATGACACATTCTATGTGCAAAGAAAACATCACTCAAAGTGACCAGAAAATAGCAATATTCTACAAAAAGCATCCTCCAGAATTTATGACAATCAAATTGAAATCTAATAATCTGAGAGCTTGTTTTTCATGGACTTTACATGACTGAAGAGGTTTGTGGTATTTGACCTTCGATTGACCACACGCAACTTACAATTTTTTTAAATTACTGTCATTATTTTAAATGTATCATTAAATAAATATTATTAAATAAAATATTAATACATAATATGAAATATAATAAGACTAAATAAATATTATATAAGTTTTTCAAATTATATATATATATTTTTTCATCTCACATTGGCATTGCTACTATTAGTTTACACTACATATATGATGCCACAAGTGCGTACACTTAACCTAAGGCAATGGCAGGATATTCTCTGCATCTCCGTGAACTTTAGGATGAATGCATTCAAATCATTTTGCTACCACAGCATTATTACACAGTTCATTTTGCAATATTTAAAAACAATTATATAATTATATCATGCAGCTGTCCTCTAGGTCTACAAAGCAGCATTTTGTTCTCTCTTAGTGTCTCTACCTAATAGTTACACACGCTCATGTTAGTAAACTCACGTACACGTGTGCGCTACTGTATGTATATAAAATGATGTAAATGCTCAACGGGACGCTCCAGGGAGTCACAGCTTTGTGAGCGTGCTAGAAGCTACAGTAGGCAGGAGGCGCTTTGAAATGGCACAGTTCATTTAATTTTGGCATGGGCGATGAGAGAGTCTCCATTAGGCGCGGTACACAAGCAGGCTTTGGGGAAACGCGACTGTAAAGCATCGCCAGAGGGCCAGAGGCAGGCTGAGATTACCATCTTGCAGTAAGCCTCATTGACTGTGCCCTGCTAAACTGCATCTTCATTCACGACGGCGCTCACAAGTTTGTGCCTCAAACAACAACAGCGACGAGATAGATGGCTCCATATGTGTCATTAGGAAACATGTAGATCAGTCTTCGTGGTGAGGTGACGGTTTGAAATAGATGCACCTGATAAGGTTCTTGTGCGTGTGTATGTTCTGTAATATCTCTCTTAATAATTTGACAACACACCTCACCGATAGCGAGGGAGGAGAGAGGCCAACTGCGCCCATGTGATTCTTTCATCTTTAAAGTTCAAGGTGACTGAATTGATTCGATTCTGGCCATCACATGAGTGGTCTTCCAGCGCCTCCAGCTCGCTGTCTCCTTGCCAGCAGCAAATTAGGGGCGAGTGTGGCACGGTCCCAGTTCCTCAAATCACATCTGCAACACAACAAAAGAAAAGCAGCCTTCATTGACGAGCCAATCAATCGGCAGTTCTACAGAGCGCTTCAACGTACTCCCCTCGATTGGATCGTTTCCTTATTTATTTTCCTAAGTTAGTGCCGACGAGATAAGAGATAGACTTAATCCCTTCCTCTTTGTTCTGTGTTCTATTTTGCTCGTTCTTATTCCAAGTAAATTATGCTTGGATTTATTATACAAGATTCCCACCCCCACGTCTGCACAGAATCAATCCAGTCCTGTTTAGCAGTGTGGCATGTTATTAAGGCTGACATAACCAGGGTTAATAGAATTCTTCAGGGGTCTACAACCATGAGCGATGTGATCCCACCAGCTGAGAAATAATAATCCCTATCGCAACACACACAAAAACAAATTAAATAAGAAAAAAAAAAAGATTTATGCCTTCCCGGACCTGTCTCCCTTAGTACGTATTATCAAATATGATGTGGGGTTTTTTGTAGTCGAAGGGAGAGGCAGAAATCGTTTTGGTCTGGGGATAGAATATCATTCGATTCATATTCAAAGCATCAAGAAGGTAATTATTGATGGAAAGCATTATCGGGTCCGACTCTATGCTCGTGTTGCTCTCTAAATATGGGTAAATGGTATTGGCCTGTCATATCAACAACAAATGATTCTTTTGATACCGTGCGGACATCTCCATTGATGATAAAAGTAATAACCGGCGTGCCAGTGTTTATGCCGATGCAGTTACAATTTTTTAGCGGGGAGCGATAAAGTTAAAAGGCACAGACAAAAAAGCGACGGACACATTTAAGTTGAGAAACGGGCATAAATGAACCCTGTCAGAAAGTAGTTACAGACAGGAAAGCCCATGATGCAAGCAGGGAGAGGGAAGCTGTTAGGCATCAGTTAATGGAAAACTGTAAATTTCAGGCATCCATTTTAAAGACAGCGCTGGGTGACCACTTATTTATTTATCTATCTATTCATTCATTTTTTTTAAATCCAACTTCAATTTTCCTCTACAGTGGTTTTACTAAGATTGTAAATGCAAGCAAACTCACAGAGCAGTCAACATGACTGGATTTATTACCGTTATGGAAAGCTGGCTATCGGTGAAAGATAACCAACATGTAAAGCATGGTTTGGTTGTATTTTTTCCCCTCTCGCCCCTCATTCAGGAACCACTCTGTGGTCCCGCATCTACCTTGTACTGTGTACACTTTTGGAAATGAACCATAAATATGTATCTTTACTTTTTCATACAGTATTTGCATCTGGAGTCACGCGTAGATTGTATGCATTTATGTATGTGCCATATGTTTATCTGTAGGTCAACAAAATGAGAGCAATCTTTAAAGTCAGGAACTTATGCTGAACAGAATGATTCATTTTGGTTGCACACTTACAGATAAAGATATAATTACTTTGTTGTTTGATCATGAAATGATTTCAGGATGTACATTTTAAACGAAAGGACGGTGCCAAGATAAAGTAGTTGTATTAAAAACTGCAGGTGGCTTACATACTTTATAAAAGAAAAATAGTGTACCTTGGATGCAGTCGTTGCTCTCCGCATCCATGCAAAGTGATGTTTGGCTACTATCGCCCTTGAAAACATAAGAAGCATCATACTTGGGTTTGTGCCATTGAGCAGTCCAAAGAGTCACCACCTAAGGAGACAGAGACAAATTATTTGAAAAATCGCAGTATGTGGACCTCAACACAAACTGTGTCCAATCAGCTATTTTAGTTTAATCTATGTTTTGGGTGCTGTGCAGGTGTGCAATACTCATTTTTTTCCTCGGCTAACCTGCTAACACTCTCCTTGTAATTTTGAAAAGGTCACAAATGCACAACTTCTTGGTTCAGAAGTTCTCTGGTTCTCCTGTACTCTAGTTTACACCTTCAGCTGATAAGAGCAATAATTCTCAAATATAAACGCATTTATTGTTAGCTGACATGACACTAAAGTAACAAAGTCGTTGCTGTGTTGTCTGTCAAAGGTTAGCCTGGTCTCTCCGGCGGGACTAGCACAGTGCAGCCCGGTGTAGTTTGTCTTGTGTTTTCTTCAGTTGTTTTGAAGCTAGCTGAAAGATTGAGGCCATCTCTCGTTCTAATGACCAGTGCAGATGTTCACAAACAGCAGTGCTCTCGGTCTCTGAAGGGCTTTAAGCAGGACTTCGCTTATAGCGAACACAGAGTGCTAAACCAGAGCATTTCTAGCATTTTACTTTGTGTTTTACTGCCAGAATCGATATTGAGGTGTAACTAACATGACAATGGTTTCGCTGTTGTCAAAATACTTAAGCTTGCCATGTACAGTACCATGATAAAATGGTACATTGCTGGTTTTTGTCATACACACCAACTAGAGAGAGACAAGCAGCCTGACCTCTATCTCATATAAACTTTGATATGAATTGCATTGTTCATTTGGTTAAAAAAAATAAATTGACTGGAGTTCGGATTAATTTTAGTTAAAAAATCTTGTTTGGGTGGTAAGTGTAAATGAAACAAAAAAGTTGAGGAAGCATTTTGAAGTTTTGTAAAGAAATATCTAGTTAAATTCTGCTGTTTGTCACTCTGTTTTTGACTTGTACTGTATATAGATTAGTGTATTTTTAGGGGCATTTGTTGTCAATTTACTTATTCAAGTTTAATACCTAACCCTAAAAGACATTTTTTTCGTGACCAATAAATAGTACTCTGAAAAATAAATGATCAGAGAGTTTAAATGGCTTCAATGGAATTACTTACTTTTAGTTTTTAATTATCTTTAATTAACCAACTTTAAATTTAGATTAGTTTTTAATTATCTTTAATTAACCAACTTTAAATTTAGAGTATGCTTTGAAAGCTAAATTTAAAAATGAGGATAACTCTGACATATTTGAGGTAATGTTAATGTTTATGTATCTACCTAGTGAGATGGTGAGACACTTGAAAGTATATTTTTCAGGTTAATATAATAAATATTTTTTTGAAATACAATCCCTGCCCAGACCATTTCTAGTCTACAGCAAAACGACTGCCATAAAACTGAGGTGAAATATACACATAAAACAAAACGGTTGACAGAAGAACAATTTACCATTCACGTTGAGATGTTTCACTTCAGTGCAATTACAATGCTACACAACACTTCAAACGCATGTTGTTTGGTTTTAAAACATTAAGATTCTTTATGAGCATCCTGTGTTACTTTTGTTGGCAGCGCCATCTCTAGCTGACAAATTTCTAGGCCCTGGGGGACGTGTTTGCAAGGTCTGCTTTTGAAAACACTCTGCACCCTGCATAAAGCTGTTTTCTGTGGGTGCACCTGTGCTGTAATTGTTTTTCCCTTTCCTGTCTTTTAAACAAAGGCTTTTTTTAAGCTAATGAAAGACTAATATTAAAGTATTAAATGAAAGAAAAGAAAGCATTATTGTCATTTATAATTGCAGCCTTGTGATGTAAAACATAACGTATTACTTTTGTTTTAAAGTCTTGTGATTTTTGCATGATTTTTTTCCATCTTTGTTTGTACAACACAGCCTAATTAGCCAACAAAACAATTGTCTAAATCTCTAGTATGTGGGAAGTTGATGCATAATATGTCCATGAACTTTTTTTTTTTTTTTTTTAATCCGCATTAAAATTTTAATTAATGTCTAAGAGAAAATTTATAATTTAGGTACTGTGACTGGTCACAACTTTCATAATAATTAAAAACAATTAGCAAAGTGTTGGTTAAAAAAGTTTTAGACATCAACTTTCCGAAAGTATTTAACGTCCAAACCATAGCTCACTGGAGAGTTTGATTTATCCAACCTTCATTTTGGCCTTATGAACTCTGATGACTTTAAGGAGGTAAATCCTCAAAGAGAGGGGCTGCGGGATCACAGGCACTTGAGGTGTGGATTCAGCGGGTGTGCCATCTCTCACAGCCCTGGACAGCGCTCAGTCTCAACGGCACTCGTTACAACAGAGCACTCAGCGTGTACAAAAGGGCTTCTTCCCAGTGACCTTGTGATGAGCAGTTTTCATGCAAGCCAGGTTTTCATTTAAACTCAAGAGTACCTTCATCTGTGGAACACGAAGAGAATTTATGAAGAATGCACAAGTCGCCTTTTTACATCCAATTACAATGAACAGAAACTTAAGGTTTAATGCTTTTGCATTTTTCTTGAAGATTGAACGCTCCGGACAGATTGTTTTTTTGGTGCACTATTTCTTTATCATTTGCTCTTGAATTTGGGACACTTTCAAACTAAGCCACACTGATGAGATGAATGCCAATTCAAATATAAAATGTAGTTTTCAAACACCTATGTAGGCACCCGAGAGTTTGTGAAAAGTAATATAACAAAGTACAAGCTATATACGGGATAATATAACATAGCACAAGCTATAAATCTACTACAACCGCTACAAAAATGACTCCAAAAAAGTTTAAAGGTAAGAATTTTACCGTCTTTTTACGCGCTTGCCCACTGTTTGTTTATTCGTTTCCCCATAGTGTCCTGTATGATTCGTGCCGCTGGAGGCTGCACAGTGAGCCTCTAAACAGCAACGGCCGCTCCACCGCCACAAGGTGAACTATTCCCCGCTGTGCGTTATTATTAATAACTGTCAGCCAGAGGGGGTCACCCACAACAACTCCTTGAAAAGAACCCAGGGCAAGGCAACTAGGCCGCAGCTGGGCGCCTTGTAAAACAATACCCTTATCCCCCCTCCCTGCTTCCCCAGAGGATGAGTGCTTAAGGCAGGAATAATGCATGGGAGCTATTGGATTGGGGAGTAGGGCACGGCCATGTTTCCAGCCGTGAAGAATTAAGATGTCACCACCTGGCACTGTTAAGCATACCTTTTGCCAGAGCACAAAGCTATCTATTAGAACAGGACAGGGCAAAGACAGAGTGTTTGAATGTCTCACTCCCCACTTCCACCTCCAGTCACATTTCCCCCTGTCGTCCCACACGATTCTGTGGCCTAAACTTTAAAAAAATAAAATAAAATGAAGAATAGGAAAATTTACTTTTTATAATATAATATAATATATATAATATAAAGTAGTTTTAAAAATGATAATAATTTATTAAATATAATTGTTATATTTGTTATAGTTATAAAATAACAAAAATATATACCATCTACTTAAACAAATACTTTATTAAATTAAATTTACTGTGCCTATACAACGTTAATAATATAATATACATTTTTAATTATTTATAAAATTATAATCATTTATAAAAAAAATGTATTATTGATTTATTGTATTGAAAACAAATAATTCAAATGTATTACCATTTACTCAACTGTGCCTAATACAATTTAATAATATAATTATTACTATAATATAATTTAATATAATATTATAAATTAAATACTTTTAGAAATTATTTGAAAGAATATAATACATGTTTAGTATTTGTGAGCAATCCCTTTAAACAAATTTTGTAAATCATTGTATTACTGTATTCACTTGCTACACTGAGGCACAATATATTAGTCTACAGCTCAAGGCATGTATAAAATTAACTTGGCTCTGAACAATTTTTTGTCTTTGCAAAGAATCTCTCTTTTAAAAATAGCGGCTTTTGTTGTTCTCTGCATAGTTCCATTCCTGTGGTCAGAGCAATTCCAAATAAGTGTTCCTCCAATCTCCCTACACCACCTCTAATCCAACAAGTTTCCATTAAAATGAATGTTATAACTGAAACAGGGTGCCGGAGATGTGTGTGGGAGGGTAGTGACAGCAATTTATTTGTGCTCACCTCCTCTCCCGTGCACTCTCACTTTGAATGCATTACAAATCCTGCTTTAATTTTCTCCACTGTACCACATAGACATCCAGCTACATCACTCCAATCTCTCCCAATGAAATTGGTTTTGGAGGGGTCAGAGTTCAGTGCACTGGTCTGTGTTATGATTTCCATCTAATCTGGGAGAGGACTATAAAGACCTAATCCGCCCTACCTTTTCCAGGCGCTGCTGCACTCCTGAGCCAGCGTATGGGAACCTTGTAATAAGCCGAGAGAGGAAGGAGGGGAAAGAGGGATGACTGTTTTTCAAGTCCTATTTGTTTTGTGGATTTATGGCATGCAAAATGTTGGATGGCTATGGCTTCAACTGTGCCATGAGTAGACAGTCTCCATGAGGCCAAGGCTAGATTAACTGTCAACTTTGACCCTGCTTGCTGATAGTAAAGGGCCACCCAGGGGCTTCAGATGGGTTTGATTTGGTCCAGAGCAAGAATAGGAACCCCTGTGGATTTATTGCTTTGGACTGCCACCGTTTCCCCATGAAACAACGAAAGCAAGAGCCTTTTTCACTGAAGTTAAATGTCCATCATTTGCCTCATTTTATTGCTTTATACCTCTAAATGGAATTTTATTTTAATGTGTTTCGCTTCACTGGAGTTTTTATTAGAGTTGTTGTACTACTGTATATCTCAGCTTGCACCTGCCAAATTAATGTGTTTACTTTGTCCCAAGAGTGAAATTGGCTGGACAGTCATGCAAAATTTGGACAATCACAAAGCATTAGACAAATGGCTTTGAAATACTCTGTTTGCAGAAAGACATCATTTTGTATTCATGACGCCTGACGGTAGCAGGTGATACAGCGTAGGATTGCTACAGCTAAAATGGTCGGCCGTGGAAAAACACCTTGCTAGCTTTGGAACACATGCTCTAAAACACGACTACCTGCTGGGTGTGACATTATCTGTTATAGTAATGCTGGAGGAACTGTTTTTTTTTTTTTTTTTTTTTTTTTTTTGCTGCTCATAGTACCTTTCAGCGTATTCAGCTGTATTGATTTCTTCTGTTTGTTTTGTTTTTCTTTGTATATACCCACAGTTCTCTAAGAACACAGTACAAAGCAAGGCTGCCAAGACATTCATGACATTGTTTACATGCATCAATGACAATAGGCCTCAATAACGTATAGTGACATTGAAAGAAAAGATTTTAATGTTAAGTTTCCACTGGATGAATAGGTGCGTACTGCGTATGTACCTAAATATGTTCTTACCCTCATTATTCCCTTGTCTGTTTGAGTCCCTAAAGCCGTTGAACGAGGTTATATTAAGCTTGAGTCAACTATTACCTTATGAGGCTTCATTTTTGATGAGATGACTTTCCCGAAATAGTTGTCGTGATACATCTCGTAGTCGAAAAAGCCTCCACAGGCATTACGACCATATGGGCGCTTCATTTTTCCCAGCCCTCTTGTCATTACATTAATTTTCAGAAACTGTGGCCGTCGCTTAATGCCAAAATTAAATCCTGCACCTGCTGACTGGACTCAATGGGGCGATCACTCCTGTACCCTGAACTTAACTTTCTACAGCAGACATTTATGTGGATTTCTTTTTCCTCTGCTCCCAACCATTTGATATCCTTGCTCCTCAGAGATTAACCTTTATGCCCTTGATAAATGCTCTATATTGACATCAAAGGAACGGGGAAAATGGCGCAAGGCCTTCTGGGAAGAGGTCCGGGAGCTTCCTCAAAGAACCCAGGCCCTGGCTCTCCTAAGCGAGAAGCCATAATCTGGGCAGAGCGGATGGAACTTACCGCTCGTCTTTGTCTTTTTAATTAAACTTGAGCACAATTTTGAGGCTATTTGACCTTTCTCAGCCCCCTCTTTGTGAGGATTGCCGTAGGTCATTTCCATGCATATATTACCTCATTTGAGCTCTTCTCTGCTTCTAGTGAGTCCATGATCCGCTTGGATTTACAGATTAGGCAAAGGTGCGGCTGAAGAATATCGGCCACATATTATATCTGCTGTTGGGGGGAAAATATTGAAGATCAAGTATATCATTTTAGGGAGGCCTGACTGAGCATTAGTAAGCGAGAGATTTGTGCTTTTAGAAGACTTTAATAGGTCTGTATGTTCTGTAACTGTCAAGCATGTTTTTCTTTTTAAATTTCAATTTTAATTTGAAATTCAGTGTTCTTTTACAAGAAGCAGCATTGCCTTGCCTGGCACAGCTGTGGTCGGGGATGTGGTGCCACTGCATCCTTGGCTGGCATCTCTTTTCTGCCGGCATGCGAGAGTGTGATAACCAGCCTTGTCGCTTGACACGACGAGATATGCAAGCCCCTCTGCTGCCCCCAGAGCTTTGGCAGACACCGATCGGCTTTTGTTTCTGGGTTGCGAGCTTGGAAGCCATCCGCCATTTTGGCTCACGACACAGCCATTTGAAAACCTTGCAGCTCATTCTCCAACCTCCTACAACAATCCCTCCAAAACCAACTTTTACCTGTGATAAAGCAACAGACCCAATCCAGCAAACAAGACAGGAATGGATTCCCTGCCCTGAGAGTAAGGCCTAATAAATAAATCCCACTCTTCTGAAGCATCGTCTTGCATGGCCTTTTAAACTATTCATAGTGAATTGTGCAGAGTAACAAAGACAACTATGTTGTTGTAGGATCAGTCACAAGCACAAAAAAAGTTATTTTGGCTTGCCCTTTGCCATTAGGTGTAAACTCGATTTGGGCTGCATCACAATCTAAAACCTACACACCCAGTTTAGGGGTTTCTCTTCAAGTGCATGTGTCATAGTCTGTAAATCCGCAAGCTCTTTTTAAAAAATCCCAGCTGTATGGCTGAGAAACACATCGAGGGCTAACATGAAAGATCTCAGGCTTATTGTTTAAGGCGTTCTCACTCCTTGCATTCGCACTTTCTGAACATCCAATTATTTAGTACAGCTCGGTGGGTCACTGGTCTAAGCAAGTTCCCTCTCTCCAGACCTGTCTGCTATGCTTACACCTTTAGTCTGAAGAGCCGCTGATGGCATGAGTCCTTTTTACTATGATAAGTTTGCAGTTATCAAAAGACCACAATGCCTCTTAGTATCTAACTGGAGCATCAACGGATGTCTCTTTCACATGCAAGTTTAACAACCAAACAGAACAAAGCACCCCAGCCCCAACTCAAACCTCTGACCTTCTCCGAAATGCTTGCTTTAGGGTTCTCTAATGCTATGTATGTGTTACCCTCACCTAACAAAGCTCATTCTGGAATATATCACTATCTATACACTATACATCACTATGTGTGACTGGCAGCACTACAGACCTACACAAGGCAGTCAACTCCACTCACCGAGAGTTACACTGCAGTTCGTGAGTACATGCTTGGCCTCAGACCCTCAGTTGCAGCACCTTAGTAATGAGCCTTTTATGGAGATGAAGAAGGGGGAAGATAACAGAAGATCCTTTCATGGTAGTCTGGAAGTGGTGGGGGTTTAGTGGAGGAACCTCCAGATGGTGATTGGTCCATGTCAGCCCCACTTACAGGGGCTTGATTTGGATAGGGAGCACAGTGCAGCGAGCCCCCTGTGCTCAACCCCTGAGCGACTTCTCAATTAGTGTGCTGCCTAGCGGAACTGTGAGACGCTGCTGGATGCTCCTCACCTCAGCCCCTCAGCCCCTCAGCTCCAGGCACACAGCATCTGCCAAAATATCTCATATGATCACATGGTCAGGCTTATTTTGCTGTGGATGTTACATTAATACACATGCTTCTATCGAGAGCAGCAGACCAAAGCGTAGCCTGACTGAAAAGTGCAGAAGGCACACAATTTTTTTTCGGTATTGGTAAACACAGATGCAGTCGCTAAAGAGCATTGCTTGCAAGACTTTAAATGCTTTCTCACCTCAAAATTGTATGATTATTCTGACTGTAATCAAAATGCTGCGTTCCCCCCTATATTTAAGTTTTAAATAAAGTATCTTTTTCTTTATGTTAATGGTGTGGGTGAGACAAGTCAGACCTAGTTGCTCAACTGTGCTTGTGTAAAATGAGATGTAAATGCAGCCGTTTTAACGCCCTTCTTTATTCATGAGAGAGCCAAAAGAAAGAGAAGAATGCAAATGAGGCGCTCAAGTTTGCCCTTGAACCGGACACATCCACAAACAAGTCCATCTCACCAAAAGAACGAACAACTTTATTAAATCATCTGACAAGAGCCCTTGTGTAAATGTGTCGGATACTTCCTGTGTAACTTTGTAAGAAAAAAGCAAATATGTATTCAGCGCTGTCACCACCACATTGATTGCGCTGAATCTGATGATACACTGCCCAGCAACATTGCTCAAAAAGCTGTCCTATGTTGCCGTCGAAGGGCAACCAGGTGAGACACCGGGCCCACGAATGATCTAAATTATCCAGATAGAAATTTGTTGCCCATTCTCAATGGGAAAGTGCCTGAGCAAAAAGTTGCCTCGTGTATCACCTCAAGTCTGCATCAGCGTTTGCATCAAAGTCCTGGTGTGTGTGCACTTCACAAGCCTTGTGTTTTCTCAGCCTAGCTCCTCTGCATTAGCCATGCACATCCTGATCAATCATACACACTGGTTTGTTCCTTTATGGAGTGTGTTAAATTGTTGTACTGTGATTAGCACTCTAAATGCTGTGCATATTGCATGCTAAACGCTATCAAGGCTGGCTATTTAAATGCAAAGGCACAGACAGAACAGAACTGCACAGTCTTGTGTGTTTTTTGTTGCTGGTGTTGTTGCTGTATATCACTGACCAATTAAGTATAAGCAGGGTCACAAGAACTAACATTGTATTCTAAAGTGAGATGATACATTAACACGAAAAAAAAAAGAAAAAAAGAACATAACTGGCAAAGCATGCTGTAGTAAAATAGCTAAGCATCTTCCCTGCAATCAAAGTTACTGTGTCATCCCTGCACACTATTCATTCCAGCTATTTGGATTTGACCAGACCCATGGCCTTTGTAAGCTCTAATTTAAAAAAGCAGTCTGCTCTTGGTCTGTTCATTAGAGACCTCTCGATTGTCAGGCTTGGATAGCAAGATCATTTGCACTGATTCGCTCTACCACAAATCTGCATAAAAAAGAATCATCACACCGCGGGAAGTGTAGGTGCTGCTGTCCGTAACGCATTACTCTGATACCCATATGTCCCCGGCTCAAAGCGACAGAGGGTTTTGATACTGAGAGGAGTGCGTATAATTAATTTGATTTTGAAAACATTGAGGTGGGTGGAGAGAGAGGGGTGCCGGTTAATGTATTGATCAAGAGTTCATTTGGCTTTATCTTCATTAGACTAATTACTTTACTCTGAATAATATCAAGGTGGTTTTCATTTTAACTGCCAGTGGGAATTCCAGAGAGAGAAAAAAATATATCCAATCTATTTTATCAGTGATTAAAACATTTCAATCATTGGGCCCACAAAAACACCCCTCAAGCTCAATGTGGGGTGGCATTCAGGATTCTGTCTAATTAAAATCCTACATTAAATATTTCTTAATTATCTTTTTCAGTAAAAGAAAGGAAATGAAAATTAATCAGGATGGTTTTGAAGACCTTTCCACAGATGAAATCTGCAAATCTAGTGCTATAACAATATGACGCTGTTGTTGGTTTACCCCTTTCCTACAGTCAAAATTCTACTTAGTTAAAAATCAGATTTTTTCAGATTTACACATCACTGATTTAAAATCCTTAATTATTAAGTTATATATTTAGGAACTAGGGATGCACCGAAATGAAAATTCTTGGCCGAAGCCGAATAATAATGAAACGCTTGGCCGAAGGCCGAACACCGAACGTGGTGTTTCACATTTTTTCCATTTATTTTGCCAATTTTTTCACCATTGCATTTAATTAAATAGTAAAAATATGCCTTTTTACTATTTTGTCTTGCTTTTCAGAGAAAAAAATCTAATTGCAAAAAAACAATTTAACACTGAATTTTTTTTTTTACATTCCAGCAGATATTATTTAAACAAAGCACAATATAACTTAAAATAAATGAATTAGTAAAAGAAAAAATATATTTTAATTTGGCCATCTTTGAAGCCCCCCTTCTTGAATAGCCTATGTTAGGCCTATAACTGACTGCTGAAAGAATGTAACTAAAAAAGTGCATTGAAAAGTGCCCAAAAAAAAATGACCCACAACAAATGAATAACTGTCCTAGACATAAGCCTACTTTTGCGGTTTACATACACTTTATCGTGGGCGTTGACAGGTTTGCATGGATTGCCTCAGATCATTTGGGTTTCAATATAGCGCGCGCTCTCCGTGGCGATTAGCAGATAAGGAGTTGCCATGAGAACGACTGACATCTCTCTCTTTTCATACAGATTACATAAACAGAGAATAGTTGTTTTCGTTTTGAATTAGATCATTTAAAAGTAGACAATTAAATGATTATAAAGATATATTGCCTTTGCCTGTGTGACTAGTATTGGCTGAGTTTTGTTTAAGTTTAGAGACGTGCTCCAGAAAAAAAGTTGACGGAGAGGCAAAAAGCACACCCTGTTTATTTTCTTTATTTTACAAAAGCACAGTTTTGTTTCGATTGTAAGTGGACACAAGTAGACATTTAACAGTTTATTTGTTTCATATTTCTTAAGTCTGCATTTAAGTGACCTTAAATGACAGAGTATTTAAGTCTATTTTGCTGCTATGTGAAAAAAATCCAGCAAAACGTGGCGGCGCGTTTGTCAACTACAGAGGGTTAAAAGACGCTTTAGTGCTGTAAGTAAGGGTACAACGTCTGCACAGATGCATCAGATAAGCTTCTCTTCTGTTATCTGCTCAAAGGGGGCATGTTTGCTGCATTTATAAAGCGCGCGCCTCTCACTCTACGTTGGTTACTATTTGATCGCGTCATCAAAAACGTCATTGTTCGGTCTTTTTACTTATTCGGCCGAAAGTGCTTTTTTTGCTATTTTCGGCCGAAAAATTTCGGTTGCCGAACATTCGGTGCATCCCTATTAGGAACTTTGCTTTGTTACTTCAATTCAATTAAATTTCTCTGACAAGTCAGTTGAATTAAAAAAAACAACAGATCGATTGCCCATCCTTCATCAACAACAAAAAAATCTATTAATATTCCATAAACTATGTACTGTTCAAAAATAAAACCTCTTATTGAAGCATCTGTTGCTTCAATTGTACTGACAGTCTTGAAGCTTGCAATGCAAGCAGGAAAAATTTACAAAAAAAACCCATTAATTTGCAATATGTCTCAATACAAAAACCTATACAGATCTAAACTGATTCCATTAATTAAAAATATAAATAAACAAACAGAAATTTTAGACATAGCTGGCATTAAATATCCTGCAATCATAAACTTATGCACTGATACATGATAGGCTACCAGCTTTATTAGGACTAAATATCATAATATTATTATAAATGATTTATCTGTGCACATCTTTTTTTTTTTTTTATTCATGTGCCCTCGTAATCTTTAATCAAAATCCCTCTAGCAGTGAAATCTTTTCTCTTCTCTAATGAGGTGTTTACTGGTGTGATGGCGAAACGACCTGTCACTCACATGAGATCACTGCAGAAGCGAACCACAACGATCCAATCAATTCTCGACAAAATCAAGTCCCACCCTACATTTTTTCTCATTCAAGAAGCGGTTTCACTCAGATATACAAAACAATAGGGGAGGCAAAGGATCCCAACTTTAAATACAACCGTGTGTACTTCTGACAGTGTCCAGTTTCTGGCCACAAACGAATGATTTTGGTCCTTCAATAAGGAATAAGATGATTTTTCTTTCATCTCATTCTCCCATTCTCACAGTTTCTCGTGCCTTGTGACATTTCAAACAGCGGCTCTAAGCAGGAGGCCTCCATATTATGAACAAATTCTCATCTCAGGAACAGATGGTTTAAGTCTTGGGTCCTCAGGAAATAAATTAACAGATAAAGCTACAGAACAAAGAAATCCAGTGTCCCCTCCCGCCTCGATTTTGTGTTAAATGAGATGGCGTGGAGATGTTAAAAGCTCTGAAGGCGTCCTGTAATTGCTATGTTGTGCTTGGAAAAAAGCTTTGCCACCATTAACCTCTCCTCAATACAATTCACTTCACATGTCTGGCAATTACGTGGCCAATAATGCTCCATTCTTGCAAATGTGTGTGTTCTTGACTTCCTGTAATTAAATTGGGCTTTTCACATGTAACCTGAAATCGCAGAGGGGTCAAAATGGGCACTTGTAATCACCATTGATCGAATTTGAAGTAGAGGTGCAAATACTTAATCTGCTATTTTTCTTCCGTGCTAAATTGTCCTGTTGGGAAGGTCAGGGATTCAGCTAAGGGGTCAGGGGTTGGACGGTATTGTTTTCTCTCTCTTTTCAATCTTTGGCAGAATACGAGTTGTGCAAAAAATAGAAGAACAGACAACAAACACTTATTTTTTTTACAGACCTTGTAACTTCTTAAGAGCAAAAGGCGCATCTCTTCTTCGAAAAGTCAGATCTCTCAAGTAGATTATGAATTTTAGTATCAAACAGTAGCTAACGCTCTAAAAGTGACATTCACTCCTAGGTGACGTATGCTCTGAAGCATTTCATGTAGCCATAACTATCCTTCACCAAAGGCCACATATGCTGCCATGCATCTTTTCAAAATGTTTCTATGAAGTTAGACCTTTAGAATGATCCATTTAATGTGATGACACCTACACAATGCCCTAACCATACAGCTCAACACATTTACTCTGCAATGCCATAAACAACTGTAGGATGCTCTTTCAGGAACCCTTTTCTTGATCAACAAAGCAGCAGAATAAGGTTGTCAGCCCTTGTTTAAAGTGCTAAATACAAAAGTTCAGGCACAGTTTTGCTATAAAACAAAAAGGATTGCCTGAAATTGTCAAGAAAATCAGAAGATTGGTTAGCCTGAGCTATGCTAAGCACTCTACATTAATAATATAAGGGGGGAAAATAACAGAAGCTTTACATTTTTTTAAAATAAATTTTATATTTTTAGTATGATAATTTAAGATTTGATGAATTTGTCAATTGTAAATGTAGCTTTTTTTGGGGGGGGGGGCATCGGCATCTTCATAATTTATTCTCTATCATTTTTCACGGGTATCGCAAGAATAGAACAGGTGCTTGACTTCAGTTATTCCTTCATATAGATTTATTCGTATACGATGAGCTTCTGACTGCTGTTGTATGAACAAGACAATTCAAGATTTACACCTGTTAGCAAATACAATTCCAAACATTGACTCTGTGAATGCAGTCTCTGCATCAGCCGCCATTTTGTTTGCATTGGGGAACGTAAAGCTCAAAACGCTGGCATTTCCATTCAAGCTAAACGCTTTTGAGATCATTCGCCTGGACACATTATGTTTTTGGATGGTCCCCTCCAGTTGAGATTAGCTTAATTAGCTGTGAAGAGCAATGACTCGTGGGACTGAGCGTGTTTGGTGCAGATAATTGCAGGGCTAGCGTGGCACACCCCGGTGCCCAGCTTGCAACTGCAGGTGGGTTGGCACCGAGAAGTGCCTATCAAAGTGCACATCTGGGCCCTGCGGGGGTTGAAAACTTTCATTACACCCCTCTTCAAAATACCCCTCCGAATCCCCGCACACCCCTGCCAGATTTTCTTGCTAAAAAGCGCTCCAAAGCTTTTGGATGGTTTTTGTGTGGTGAGGGCATAATTATTTTGGTTTCACTGTGATTTTCACTTGAAAGAGGTTTCGCACCTTTCATCTTGGTTGTTTATTGAATACACAGATGCGTGAAAATATTTGACTGCCATTGTTTTTCAGGAGTCCATTAAAGTCTGTGTTTTATCTCCTGATAAGAACATCTATGTTATTATCTCATAATAGCAGTTTCTCGAGTCAATTCCTCAAGTTGTTGTCTTCTTAGAGGGCTGTTTACAGTAATTACCCTGTTGAGGCAGTAAGTTTCGATGTCAGAAAACAATTACCCTTTACTTTCAGGAAGAATTTCTATGCTCGATCTCACGCCCGGGTTGTAAAAGCAGTCTTCACTGCGCTTTTACCGAGAAGAGAGAGAGAGGAAGAGAGTGAAGGGCCTAATGAGTGAAGGATGTTCATGTGATGCTCATGAGTTTTAAACACGCACATGGTCTTTCTGGGCAATTATCGTGGGTCTCTGCCTCAGCCTAAGCGAGCTGACAGGTCAGTGGAGAGCTGTTCTATCTGCCCTGCAGTGGAAAGCTAAGAGGCCCATAATTCATCATTAGGATATCAGAGTCCAGGTGCAGATTAGAACTGATTGAGCCAGCAGCCAGGCAAAGTCAGGGCACTCAAGGAGGAAAATCTTATCCCACAGACAATTCACAGGTCACGCCCGCTGTAATTGAAATAATTTTGCCCCAAGAGTTGTTTAATCTTCGAAAATCACACGTGTAGGCGCTAGATTGAAGAAAGTACACGTCTGATAGCATCTGCCAAACCGTTCCAACTGGTCAGGCATCTTTTCTTTTCAATCCAAATACTATCAAAACCAATACATTTGTTTAATTGAACATGTGATTTTGTGATTTCTGAGGATAAAACGGGTAATTACAACTATTTACCTTTAAAAATCATAATTAAATTGGTCTAATCTGCAGATTATCATGTTCTTTTTCAGTTTTACCTTTATTAACAATAATTATAGTGCATGATATCTAAATGGGTGTTTCAGCCTTTTAGTCCATGTGTACTAGCTTTTGAGGTTATCTAAATACGGCGAAATGACCGATGACTCATCCTGTACTAAGCAGATTTCTGTCCAATTAAATGCTGTCTAAAATGAGAATGTCCCTTCTCCTAAACACAAATCAAATTGACAAGCAAGTAGAAAATCATGACTATGACAAAACTGAAGCCTATTGGCTTTTTAAAAACAACAACAAAAAGGCCCAAAACTTTGATTCAATAGGAGAAAACTGCAATAATTAAGCAATTTTTAAAAGTTATATTATAAATTAAAATGTCCTATTAAAAAGTCACAATTAGCTTATGTAGCGAAATAACTTGAGTATGCTTCTTTTTACTGTCGGGTAGGTTTTTTTCACATAGACGCTAATGATATGCATACATTTTATGCTAATAAATAATAAAATCACTATCAAGTTTTTAACTCAGGATCCAAAACAGTTACAGTCGATATTTTTACGTGAGGATCAATCATCTCGACAACATCAGTAACATGAGCATCAATATTTCAAGATTAATCTAACTTTTTTTTAACTCAAAGCACCCCAAACATTGACGTTAAAAGTTAGCGCCGACGCTAACCGCAGACATAGCGCCGCACGGTAGCAGCAAGAGAGGCTGCTGCTCGAGACGCAACAAATCATTTGTCTGTTATTAACCCTGAGCCTGTAATTATGCAGATTGCCATAGATTTTCCCTGGGTGCCGAGAAGTGAGATCCAGGGGTTGCTCTCAGCGTGGCAGGCGGACGCGAGAACGGCCGCGCATTACTGAACTTGCCACATTCATCACTGTGACTGATGGCACAGGCGGCCGGTCCCCGGGTCCCGGTGGTTAATGTAGTGGGTAATTAACTGTCATTTGCCTGGTAATAGGCCGATGATCAATGGTTTGTGAGGAAACAAATTCTAATTCGGCAGCTGATGAATGCACGCTGAGGCCAGAGCGATTGAAGTCGCGGGGGTGGCGGCGGGAGAGAGGAGCAAGATGGAGAGAGGGAGCCACTGTCAGAATTTCAAATGCTTCTGGAGGTGGTGGTGGCTTTATCATGCTTTCTCTTTTCCCTGAAAAAAGGTGCAGAAAGGAATGCTTTATTTGTTGCCCTTGATGTTCACAAAATACCCTAACAAATGAAGCGAAAAGAATACAGGCCTGACGTTTAAGATAAACATTATGCTTTGCTAAAAATCCCATTTACTTTTTTTTTTTTTTTCAATCTTTACAGGCTCCGGGACCCCCTGCCCAGACTCTGAGCCAGGAACCCTAGAATAAAAAAAAGCTATATTTTCTCCATAATATATTTCATTAAAAACATTATCTACCGGGGTTGTACAGAATTCGAGCTCTGTTTCAATTCAAGAGCGTGGATTTTAATTGAATTGGCCACACCCCACAGGAAGTTGAATTAAATTTGAATTGAATTGGCAGGAAGCGGAATTTACTGAATTGTAGACTCAACACAGGCAATGTATTTCCTAAAATGAAGTGTTCTTCCACACTGGCCATCAAAAGTTAATGTATTAAACTAAATACAAATTTCTCTTGGTGGCATTTCGTACATCGCAGGTATTCAAAACAGTTAAAACTCGAATTTCAGTGCTACATCATGTTTGCTACTTTAATTCATATTCAATTCAAATTAAACTGATTTGGAATTTAATAATACTAATTCAATTGTAAATTGATCACAACCCTGATTGCACTGGATCATTACTTACAGAAGTAATTACTTAATAGTTAGAAATTTCATGAAAAATTAATTATCTTTTCCATGGACCCCTGGTATAAAGGGTCCCAAAATGGCATAGTTTGGGCCATATCAGTGTGTCTCATTTCTTTGTGTTATCTGAATCACTTGCATATTAGAGTCCCAGGAGGGTCTCATTTGAAAGAGAGTAATTTACAAGGATTTTGTGTAGCTGGATGAGGATATTGAGGTGACATAGCTCATGCATTTTCCATTGGGGCACTGTCTAATGATTACAGTAAAGCTGCACGCTTGAGCCTTGCTGCTGCGACCACTAGGATAAAGCCTTGTGGAATAATTTAATTGGTGTCTGTTTTCCTCTCATCAAATAGATGCCATTCAACTGTGAAAAGCCGCTGTGCACCTCCAACACCTTTTGTGTCCAATCAGGTGGTACTGATTGCGCATTCTCTTTTAACTTATGAATCCAGAGCCGCTATGAATTTTAATTTCAAGCTGCCTCTTCAGCCTGATAATATATAAATGCTATATTGTAATCATTTATGTCCAAGTGAGTTTGATTTCCTCCATAATACTATTAAAATATTACACAGCCACTGACCATTGATGGAAAACTGGACTGAGCGATAAACTCAGTTGAACCATGGTACGTTTTCTTCACCCAACAGAACATAAATGGGAAGGCCGGTCTGCATTTGTCTCTGGACACTCAGTTCCTTCTCTTACAGACTGCATTTAGAGAACATGCACCTCCAAATTCATTACAAGCCAAGCACGCTTAATTTGCCGCCTCCCTTGAGAGCCATTAGCGTCTGTGGCATCAAACTGGCAGACCGGTGAAAGACAAGTGGCAGGTAGGGCTTCATCCGTCTTACCGCCCCTCCCCTTTTCCTGTTGGGCTGAGAAACAGAGCTCTCTGAGAGTCTCCTGTACAGAGGGATGGTTACTGCACAGTTCCCTAATTTTGACAGCAGTGGGTCTTTATAATTTCTGTGTAAGTTCTCCACTAGTGGTCGACCAATATCTAGAGAGCATATAGGTATATTATTTATCTACACTGCCATTCAAAAGTTGTATTTTTAAGGAATTCATAAAGGATGCATTAAATTTATAAAAAGTGACTGTAAAGATATGCATAATGTTACAAAAAAAATATCCTACAAATAAATGCAGTTTTTTTAGCCAGTTACATTTTCTTTGCTAATAAACATTATGCCACACATGCTGTAAATAGAGCTGAACTTCAAATATGTTTAATCTACTGTTTAATCTGATCCAGTGTTTATATTCCAAAGAAAAGTTCAGATGTATAAATCTACTGGCAACCCATTTCACTTTCACCAAAACTCAAGAGTCTCCCTTTTCACTTGATCTAACTCAACTAGAAACTTAAAAATAAAGGAGTATGTGAATGTAGTGAATGTAAATATGAGCCAAGGATACGCATGTCATTTTTAAAACAAGAGAATAGCTAAAATCAGCAGTCAAAAGGAAGAAAGCAAATCCCCCATTGCATGTCAAGATACTCTCAGCTACTTTCTGATGGATTACAATCCATTTCATTGAAAAAAAGATAGTTGGTTCTTTAAATAAAAACATCTATTGATTTCTCTGTGCAGTGCATGTATTACACAGCCAGTTTCTCAGGTGAAAGCAGCCGTTTTCACTCAATGCCTAGTGTATTTGCAAAGCACAGACCTCTGTGCTTAAATTCTCAAAGCAAAAAGGCATGACTGTCCTATTCCAGGAAAGGTATTGGTTACTTTAAATTTCCACGAGATGAGACGTTTTGAGCTCACAGCTTGCTAGAGTGGCAAACCCAATACTGGTTTGATTCAACCTGATGACAAAAAGACCTTCAAGCATATTTTTTTCATATGGATATCATCTATCATTCATCAGCTGAAATCCAGCAATGCATTAATGCATCTTTTCTTTCCAGAACATGCATTAAATGCATGCGGCATAAACATTTTCTTTATAGAAGTGAGTTGTGAACACCGTGAATCTATCATCCTTTTTCTATTTACGTGCAGATCTATGATATATTTAATTGCAAGATGGGAGTGCAAAAAATATGCCTCATCATTTCATCAGTTTCATGCGGAGGCCTTCTGGCTATACACGTTTTTGAAAATAGTGGAGACGTGATAACATGAAGGTGTCTATATTTAGACAGTTCAAAGGGAAAGACATAATTCCTCTAATTAAATCGGCACCAATCCACAGGACGAAATCTCGTTTCCTTTCTCCTCTTACCTGGAATGCTATTGGAGATATCCTTCATTGTCTCAAGGTGCGTTCACAGTAGCCCTTAATTTTGTAGGTATTCATGGGAGTACAATCTATCTGCTCAGCTCTTTTTTATTTGCCTGTGGGAAACATAGTTTCTGAAGGTTAATAAACAATCCTGCATATCCCAGGCCCCAAGATCATTTATCAGATTCCGATCTCTTACAGAGCCGGAGAGTGGCATGCAGTTTTATCATTTTAACAACGACGGCTAAAAGTGCCTGAAGAAGTCCGCCTAATAGGTTATTTTGTTATATGATTTCGTTATCAGATATTTCTTTTCCCCCTACCCCCCTTAACTCGGTCTAGGTCGCAGTAGAGTAACAGCCATGAATCCCTAATGAATCCTCTCCGTAATGTCCCGCGAGCAGGCAGGAAGATAATAGGCTCATCCCTGGGCAGCCGCTCTGTAGCGTTAACCTCACCCGGCCCGGCCATCTCCATGATGGTCACATCACACTCCGCTTTTGTGCTTTTATCCATTGCAGTCTTTTTCAAGCCAAAATATCATAAAAGGCGGCATCATCGGAAATGGGAATATTGGAGTAGGACTTGGTATTGATACAGTTTTCCATTGCTATTCACAAGCTATTGATTCAGCTTGATTCACTTTGTTCAACTGGGCACATTTCAGCTATAATGTCAGTTTAGCGTTCATATGAAATTAATTTCATATGTATTCAAATGAAATTAGTTTTTCAGCTAATGCTGTGAATTACAATGTGAGCAGAATTTTTATCCGGGTGGAGAGCGCAACATTTAAAGGGGTGGTAAAAAAAAAGGATTTCACTTTTCTAACTTTAGCTAGTTTGAAATGTTGCTGTTTGAGCATAAACAACATCTGCAAAGTTACAATGCTCAAAGTTCAAAGCAAAGGAAGATATTTCCTTTTAAAGAAAAGGACTACAACCAATGGCTGGTTGGGACTACACGACATTCCTCCCGGGTTAGTGACATCAGCAACCCTAAAATGTACATAAACCCCGCCCCCGGGTCCATGTTGAGAAGAGGAAAAGTTGTTGTATAAGAGTACATCAGCTCAAACTTTAGCATCCTTCTTTTCACATGCAATAAAAGTCACTCTGTTTGCATCTCACAACAGTTCCTATACGAGCGATTTATAGATTATCATGACAGAATATGCTAATTGAAGATAGTTAACTCCACATCAGCAACATCAATTCATCAACTAACCATTCAGAGACGTCCTGTTGCATTCTACATGTTGTCACTTCTTCTTGAGTCTCTCCATCTTTGTCTGACTCTGTTTTAACATTAAAGGCAGAACAGTTTCTGTCATTTTAGTAGGGCTGCACGATATTGAGAAAAAATCACATATTTTATTTTTCTGCGATATATATCGCGATATGAAAACAATTTCCCCAGATGACTTTATTAGCTCTCTTTGGAAAGAATGAATCATCTGAATGACTGGGGTGATTTTGTAATGGAGTAAATCTGCATAGCAACTATCATAGTTAACTAATGTAGTTAACTAGAGTTTAATAAATAGAACCTTATTGTAAAATGTTACCGATTTGTTATGTCTCGTGAGTTCAGTGTTGGACAGGTCAGTTGTTTTAACCATTCATTAAAGTGAATCGGTTCAAATGAGTCATTAGTTCGCGAATTGGAGGTGTCATTAACGGACCACGGCAGACGTTGTGTGATTATCCCGGCAGTTTAGGACATCGCACAAGATTGGTCTCAACACAGAAAACATTTCATCACTGGATAGATTTTTTGTTTGTTTTGTTTATTGAAAGTGTGGTTTATCTGAATATGTCGAACGCTTTTCAGAGAATTTTTTTTTTAGCACAATTCACAACCAGTAGTTCAGGAAAAAAATATATCCGAATGCTTCACGTGAAACTTCGTTCTTCCGACCTTTTACCATTGTGTAGGCCTATTCTCAAAGATATTCAGTCAACTCAATTCATTAATATGCGTGAGGGAGGGAGAGAGAGCAAGACAGTTTGAAAACGGTGAGAGTGCGCGCGCGCGACCGGGTCTCTCTCTCTCTCTCTGCTCGTTCTCTCAGTTAACAAGCGCAGCAGTCTGTCATCTATCACTCACTGGTCAAATAAGGCTTTGGCGGCTTCCAAAAAATGTTCAATGCAGGAAGGGCGTTCTGACTTTATTTTGAATTCTCATGTTCGTTCAAGCTCAGAAATAAGAGAAAGACCACTGATCTTTGTGTCTGCCCGGCTCACAGAAAACAACGCGCAAGTTCCAGTTTTTTTACGCTTGATGTTTAAACAGGACTTAAAAACACATGCAAATGATAAACTTTCACTATATTATGGTTAAAGTTTGCAATTAATCCGCGAATCGCAAGCGTTACGGGCCGTTTTTTCCCTGGCTTACATCGCAACATCCTGCGATGTGACTATCGTGGATGTGCACATCGTGATATCGATGTTAAAACGACACATCGTGCAGCCCTACATTTTAGTGTGTCTGCGTGAGGTAATCGCAGCTGCTAACACACAAGAGCTCTTGAAACCCCGCCCTCTGAGGCAGCTCATTTGCATTTAAAGGGCCAGGCACAAAACGGTGCGTTTTTGCTAACCCTCAAAAAGTGATAACTTTAACATGCTATATAAAAATATCTGTGGGGTATTTTATGCTAAAACTTCACACACACACACACTCTGGGGACATCAGAGATTTATTTTACATCTTGTGAAAAGGGCATTTTACCACCCCTTTAAGTCGAGCGTAGAACACGAAACTGAAAAGGTTTGTCTTTTTGGATGATTCATTAAAGAGTTTGACATTTACATTTATGCATTTGGCAGACGCTTTAATCCAAAGCTACTTACATTTCATTTCAAGGTACACAATTACATTCTTAACAGTTCTTGCTTTCCCTGGGAATCGACCCCAGGACCTTGGCATTGCAAGCGCCAACACTACTGTTTGAGCTACAGGAAAGCTATAGTTTGAGTCATTTGTTTGTGAATGGCTGCTTTTATGTTTTTGATTTAATAAAAAAAAAAACGGTTCATATGAGTCATTTGTTTGTGAATGGCTGCTTTTATGTTTTTGATTTAATAAAAAAAAAAAAAAAAAAAAAAAAAAAAAAAAAAACGGTTCATATGAGTCATTTGTTTGTGAATCCAACTACACTGGTTGCTCTGTATGTTTTTGAATAACTAAAATCAACCGAGTGATTTCTTTATAAATCACTCCTTACAATCCCATTTCAATCTGAGCATTGATATGGTTGATCAAATGATTCTGACCCAAAAACTTTACATCTTTTTCAATCTGTCAGGTTGTTCGGTGTGACAGGGAACTGTGCGGCTTGCAGTAAACTCATCCCAGCATTTGAGATGGTCATGAGAGCCAAGGAGAACGTCTATCACCTGGACTGCTTTGCCTGCCAGCTGTGCAACCAGAGGTGAGTTCATTTATATTCAGTTTTCTTAAACATTTCAATGTATGCATCTCTTTGCAGAGGTGTTAAGCCCCTTAAAACTCAAAGGTTGTCTTGAATCCAAAGCATCTTACAGTACATTTACTACAAGGACGGTCCCGCTTAACCCCACTATCGTGTCTTGCTCAAGGGCACAATGGCGATAGGGAATCCCAACAACTCTCTGGTTCATGAATCAAGACTACGGGGGTTTGAAAAATGAGCTTCGGATTAAAGCCCACCACCCTAGCACCGAAAGATGGTTTGGGCAGATGTTTTCTTATCCAAATTACATCAATATGTTTACTACAGGAACCGTCTCCCTGGAGCAAGAAGTACATTGCTCAAGGGCAAAACAATGATATAGACAAAAACTCTCCAGCCCATGAAACACCCTTCAGGGGTCTGAACTGGCAACCTTCAGATTGCTAGCACAGTTGAATTGACATATGAACCCCCATCATTGAATTGACATTGAATTGAACCCCCATCAGATGCAATTTCTAGTGATTCTAAACAACAACTTCTGAACCACAAGCCCATTTGTGTAACTACCACCATACCACAAAAACTGGCATAAGACACTTTTTTATCCAAAAGTGGCTCATAGTACATCTCTTTGCATTTACTTATTTGTAGGTGTTACATATTTATTTTTTTACATTCTGTTGCCCCTAATCATGAACATTTCCTTATACCCTTTGTGTTGAGGTCCATCATATGCCACACATCAAGTTTTTACAGTAATTTTCCTATGGATGTTAAAACAAGAATCATTTTAAATTATCTTTTGATGTCAAAATAAATTGCTTTTTGCTGTGGTTCAACATCAAAAACAGAGAGCAATATAACACTTAAATATTCTGTGGGCTGCAGTTTTCTTCATTACTTTGGGCAAATTGTGTTGTTTGTCTTCATTCACTCCAAGAAGAAGAGGCCATTTGTCTTAGAATGTGGTCAAATAAAGAAAAAACCTCATGCATGGGCTGTTCATTAGATACCCGTTTCATACAAACACACAGGTGCCAGAGAGAAGGACACACAAGTGGGGGCCAACTGCAGGATCCGGTTACGCTCAATTAACACAGGGTTATTGTCTTGCCAGTTCAGTTGACTGCACGAACCACGCTCACCTAATCTAAGAAGTCAGCTAATCTTCATCAGCAGAGCCACAGACAGGTCCACCCGCTTGCCTGGCATTACAGCCCATTTAGAGCCAGGCAAATCTTTCTTTTTACATTAGGCCAGCCGATCAACTGTTTAATAAAATCTGTGTCAGTCTGCTTTGCACGCTCTGACGAGGCATCTATGCATCTTTCATTCGCCCATCACAATTTCACTGGTTTTCACCACAAGATTTATAGCATGGAGCTGGTGCTAATTGCCCATATTTTAGACCGGAACTTGAATTTCCTGTCAGTTTATTCACACTATTGGATGTTTTGCTGGAGAGATGGATATAGCCTACATGTGTGTCCTTCACAACAAACTCACATTCAAGTACATTAAAAAGTATTTGGATACTTACTCCATGCTTAAAAATGCATTACACCTAAAATATTAAAATCAAATCCAGTTCATTCCGTTGTGAGTTTGGGGTCAGTATGATAAAAAAAATAAAATAAATAAATAAAAAGAGTAATCATTTTATTCTGCAATTTATAATGTTACAGAAGTTTTCTGTATCAAAAAATTATGCACTTTTTCCATCAAAGAATCCTGTATCATGTTTTCCTCAAAATTAATAAACAGCACTGTTTTCAACTGATAAATTACATTATATATTTAAATACATATAAATATATTTAAATATTAGTCGTTTTAAATCATAATAAAAAGTCAATATTACTGTATTTGTTATCAAATAAAAGACTTGAGCGGAACTGATTTTTTAACCAAGTTACCCATTTGTTTTCTAGTACATTGAAATTCATATGTGCAGCTTAAGTGTTCAAATATGTGTTTGGCCCACTGTACATATATAAACCACTTAAACTACTTTTTATCCTGACCAAACACAAGAATTTAATTTACACATATCAGAAAGGAGTACCTGCATCGGATCTCCTACAGTCTGAGAGCACCGCATCAACAGTCTGATATGCAAATACCCCCCATTTGACCGAGAGAAAATTCATTTGTCAACAAGCTGACGAGACATTATCTCCACAGACACCCGCCACCCGACTCGTCTCAGACACTTTGTTGTACTGTCAGTGCCTTTCGAGAAAGCCTTGCAAATTTTGATGGACTCCTCCAAAAGAGAAAAAGACGGCAGGGCTTTTCATGACGCGTCCGTCATTGTGACAGTTCGGCACATTACCCGAGTACAGGCTCAGTCCAGTGATGCTCTTTGATAAACATCAACACAAACAGCGAGACGTTGATGGAAGGAGATCTTTTAGAGAATCACACGGCACATTATAGTTTTGACTAGCCAATTGGGCCTGATTTCAATTTTCCCATTGGTTTTGTTCTATGCACTTAGAGCTTGAATGAAAATGAGGTAAAAGTACTTATTTTCACAGTTCAAGGAAATCAGAAAGAGTTTTATGGCCCTGATATTTTTGTACAATTAAATGCTCTCTAGAATGAGAATGCCTCCCTCTCCCCCCCCCCCCCTTTCTTTAAATAGGGGTGTTTTGTTTCGTTGATGGCCTTGCATTTAGCTTTTCCATTTTCATCTTTTTCATCTATCCCCTTTCTGTCTACTTTCATATACATCCCACCCTGCTCTCTCCCTTCTCATTTTCCCTCCTCAAACAATATTAAAGAGGCCATGGCCTTTAAAAGAGCCATCTAATCCATCTTACAAAATGCTCTCTTCGCCATCAGTGACGTGGGACAGGCATTCTGATGCTGGGGGGCTAACGGGTCAGTAGAGGTCACGCCGTATAATTATGCTCCTCCATGAGGGTAAGAAATGTCCCGACATTAGCGTTTGATGCTTAAATGATTACAATCAAGCTTTTAATACAGCTGGGCCACCCCTCCTTTTCCCCACACACATCAGCAAGGCCATCATCTCCTACAGAGTCGTTTCATTAGTCAGGCCACACAAAAGCACCATTAAATACTGCCCGTGATTAGCTTGATTTCCACAAAGAGAGTGCTGAACTACGTCTGTCTGGCTCACATATAGCACCTCTGAAAACCAGAAACCGCCACATAATATTATTATTCTTCTTCGAGTTATTCTTCTTCACTTCCATGCACATCTCGTATTTTCTGTTCAAATCTCTTTCTTTTTAAGCATGTGACTGTTTGGCTTTTCTTGCCTTCAAACACTAATTAAAACACAAGAAAATTTGATTCTGATTCATCAGTTAAATCATTACACCCCCCTTCACTGAACGAGTCAGTGTTTTGAGTCTGAACAAGACTAGTTCATGAATGAACTAAATGATTAATTAATTTAGCCTAGTTCATGAATGAACTAAATGATTAATTAATTTAGCCTATTGTTGTAATTGTTTATAATTTAATTAAACTAATGGCAATTTTAATGAAGTAAATATAATATAACCTGTTTTGTCCGGTCGTTTAAAAAACAAAGATATTTGCCACCTGCAGAAATGGCCACTGAACGAATTGGTGAAAAAACGGTCGAACTTTTGTTTTCGAGAATGCACTCTAAAGATTCACTGAGAAGAATCAAAATCTCAGCTGCCTATCAGACAGCATTTATATTTAGCTATAATTTATTTTTATTTAATTTTTAGTAGTTTTAGTACTTTCAGTTTAAAAAAATTTTGAAGTTTGTTTTTCCACCTGATAATATTTCTATTATATTTTGGAATGGAATTAACAAAATGTTTTTTAACCGTTTTAGTTAACAATAACAACATAACAGTTACAGTACGTTCCAGACTTTTATGGCATCACGGAGGACATCAGTCATGCTCCGTGTCATCCATAGAGTATGCCATCATCCCATGCAGCCGGACTTAATAAGGCAATGATTATTCATGTGTAGGATATGAATCTGCTAACCTGGCTTGAGGATATATCCTCAGCTTGGTTAACAGGGATTGGGGCTACAGTCACAGCGGTGAGCGCAAACGCATTGTGTTTGTGTGGTTTCGAGACTCTAGCCGGCCGTTAGCCACAGATCAGCCCTGAAGGGACAGCTAATCGATGAGCCTGTCGTCCGCTCAGACCTCATCAGCCAACCTCAGGAGTCCCAGTTCCCGGTGATGAGCCCGGGCCGTGGAGCTCCGAGGTCCCACGGGATTGGGAGAAGGCGGAGGCCTGGGCGGCAGGGCAGGGAGGTCACCGGCACAGGTCACCGTCCTTGACGGAAAGTCTAAAAAGCCTGAGCCAAATTGGGTTGCACGTGCTCTGGGACTGCGGTAACTAAACGACGCCACAGACAACAGTCTCATCCCCTCAGAGACATCTGTAAACCTCGGTTCTTGCCATCAGTCGTTAGAAGAAACCATGCGGTTGCATTGCAGACACTGCGGCAAATCCACTCTATTCTGTCGGATAATGTCTTGTTCACATCCAATGACGTAGACGTTCTTTTTCTCCATCTATAGACCTCCCTCCGTGATTCATTTCCTCTCTCTTTTCCCTCACTCTTTCAAGTCCTCTCTCCTCCACTCAGCTCCAGCATGTTATTTCACAGAAGAGGAATGTTACTACTCTAGTTAACACAGACCTCAGAGGCAAATAGCTGACGAAGCCATACATCATTAAGTCCACTGCCTTGGAAGCCATCTTTTCTTTAACAAGATGGGTCTCAATAGACATATTCATCATTACTGTCACACCTGAGGAAAAGAAGAGAGGCAGAGGGAGGGAATGATGTAGAAATGAAGGAAAGAGAATATAAGGGAAAGATGGGGAGAATGTAACGATATTGTTGATAAAAAAAACTACCTAGCTCTAACAATCAATTGAAATGTTATTAATTTAATTGATTTAGGTCATCAAATCAAATTGCACGTGCAATATTTGTTGAGAAAATTAAGAGAATTCAACGACTTTCTTTTAATAATAATAATTTTTTTTCTTCAATGTTAACAGTAACAACTTATTAAATTATAATGAATAATCAGTTTATGAAAATCTTTATGGCAGACATTTTTCAGTCTAGTTTTTCAATCTGATGCAAAATTAAAGGGCCATTCACACTGTTTTTTTGTATATTTTTTTATTTGCTTGATTAATAATTTGGTGAGTCCAGTTGCATGTGGTCATCTACAAAATTACAAAATATGGGATGCAAAAATTACACAAAAATTACGGTGGTATTTAAATGGTTCTGATGGTAGCGAAAAAAAAGTGCACTTTACAATAAGGTTAAATTTGTTAACATTAGTTAATGCATTTGGTATCATGAACTAACAACAAATAATGTTTTCACAGCATTTATTCATGTAGGTTAATTCATGTTCATTCACTTGAAATGTTAATGTAAATGCAGTAAAAGTATTTTTCATTGTTAGTTCATGATCCTTAATGATTTGTTAACCTAACTAAAGCTAACAAATTGAACCTTGTCATAAAGGGTAGGGCACATTTTACCAAAAATGATCTAAAATAATATCTTAAATGCATAATTTACATATGGGTCAGGGGGTTTCATCACATTATTTTCTTTATAATAAAATCACGCTTAATTAATGTGTTAAAATGACAGCTTTAGAAAACACATAAAAAGCCCAGAATTTACGGTCATACCTGAGCAAACACTAAATCAAATGCATTTACTTTTTTCTCCTCAACTTGATGGGAAATACTAAAAAGCAATTAAAGCAATCTGAAGTTGAACTCATCTGGGAGGAGAGATTGAAAGGGGAGGGCGAGGGGGGCGCATCAAGCTAAGGGTAATGTAGGTGCTCGGAAACATGTGGCGATCGGTAATGACTGCACGAGTAGAAAAACGGAGGGCAGCACAAGGGCATTTATTACCGCTACCTCTGATGGGCTGACTGCAATATCCTCGTCATAATTGGCACACAGATGTCACAAACGCTGTTGACATTTCACCAAGCAGAAACAATTTGGCGCTGCGAAACGGGGCGGCGACGAGGCTAAGAGGGAACAGAAAACACAAGCTGTAAATAAACATAGAGAGATCCTATTAGTCGAGAAAGCGAGAGAACGAACGAGCGAGATGGAGGTGCTCAGAAGAGGAGGTGGAGAGGGCCAGGATGTCAGAGAAGACAGACACTAATGGATTCCTGGCAAGAATGTGTCATTTAAACAGGACGTTTTTATTGGAGTGAATGACACCATTACATTAAGCACACCTCTGCTTTGTGTTAATCACCGTGTCAACAAGCACGATTAATGGATATTACTTGTTGATACTTGGTCCAAACTAATGGCTGCACCTTCCTGCTTGACACTGCCATGCATAACGAATAAAAAAAGTTTTCCGGAGAGCATGCAAGGGAGGGAGGGAGCCGTTTACAAAGTATCCTGGCGCTCGCTCATTATATTCAACAATGACGGAAAGGGTAATGGCTGTTAGATCTGGGTCCGACCCCTCCTGAGGATGTTTAAAGGAATATTGCGGGTTCAATACAAGTTAAGAGCCTCACTTGTGGCATAATTCTGATTACCTCTAGAAAAAAAAAATGGGTTAACAACAGAAGTAAATAGGGACAATTCGTAAATGTTAAAATACACAGTTTTAATGGTATACAATAACTTATAAACCATATGATTTTAGTGTGAAAAATAATCACTACTAACCGGTTTACTAACTACTACCTTTGATTCCATGACCATGTAGAGCCTAAAATGACCGTAAACATGATTTAACAGCTTAAATAATACACACGTTTTAACAGAATAATTGCATTTATAAAATGAGCTTCACATTTCTGCTTGAAAAGCCTTCAAAAAATGTCCCCATTTACTTTCATTGTTAGTGCCTCACTGTAACCTTGATCTTTGCTGCTTTTTTCTTTTCTTTTTTTAAAGAAAATGAGGGACGAGCCAAAATTATTTTATCTGGTAACTAACAGTTATGCCACAAAGCTTCAAGCTTAAAGCCGCGAATGGAAGTAGCAACAGATCCTTTCTTCCATATTTTGAGTGAAATGGATTATTGGGAACTTGGTTCAGTCTACTTGTTGTTGATTAGTTGGAGGCAGATATGAATCAGAGCTTGCAGATGGGGGTTTATGCAAACAAAATGATTGGAGAAGTCTCTCGAGTCATGACACTTTGAAAAAATACGAGGTCACAACTAATTTTAAAAAATGAAGCATGCATAGATGAATCGTTCACAATAAGATCAATAACATTCATTTAGAAAATCGATTTTACATCCCGACTTGTAATAAACTTGTAATGAACCTCTCTTACAATTCCTATAAGACGGCGTCTAATGTTCACCTAACATTGCATTCCCAATACAAACTTTAAATCATTAAAATGGTACCAGAAGACACTCAAACGCATTGTATTCCTCCTCGTCCACAGGCAGGAGGGTTCTGTAGGCAACGCTGGCCAGTAGACATGAGCATTCGTTGGCACTCCGACCTTGTCGAACTCTCACTGTGAGCAAGATAAGCGGCCCTCAGGACGACTAAACACACAGAGCTACTCGCTCTCGCTCTCGTTCCCTCTGCCGCCTTCTTTGTCTCTCTCTTCTGCCTGACCAACATAATCTTCTTTCCAAAAGGTCAAGTGAGACAGCGGCCCGTCAGGCAGTGCTAAAGCCTGCGCTCCGTCTTTGGGGTATATTTATGAAACAGCTGCAGGTAGAGAAGATGCTAGGTGCACTCTGGAGATACTCTTTCTAGACCAGCCGATGTGTCCGCAGGATAACGTACGCTAATATTTGAGGGGGCGGAATGCGGCTCTGTGGGGAAGCCTGCAACTTTTGCTAGTAATGAGTCCTTCTGCGTCCCTTTCGAGTTACGTAAACACCATGTTTCTGTTTCTCGCCTCCATGCAGGTTCTGCGTCGGAGACAAGTTCTTCCTGAAGAACAACATGATCCTGTGCCAGACAGACTACGAAGAAGGACTGATGAAGGAGGGTTATGCGCCGCAGGTCCGCTGACCACCCCCACTACCCCGCCGTTTGCAGTTGGGGAAAGAGCTGCGAGAGGACCTGAAGGGGACATGCAATCAGACACAAAAGCACTAGTGTCCTCTCCAGCCCATGTCCCCATAACATTGTATATATGAAGAGCCCAAATAAGGGATGGTGTACTGTACAGATTAGCCATAGAGACGTTTTTTTTGAGAGAACATTTGAAGATGGACCAAGACTGTGGTTCTGTTATAATGACGCTGCCTGACGGCTCAATGTCTCAATGGCCCGACTTTTGTGAACACAAACATACAATCCACTGCAAGACCTCTGTCCAAAACACAATGATGCCATTTCAATTGCTTTACAGGGTGAAGACCACATAGTTTAAAAATATATTTTAAAAAATCAGTATTTATTGGCGAACAAGTTTGCAAGAAGAAAAGGAGCCATGTCAACATAATTACTCAGGTTGAATGAGTTTCCTCACTGTCCTTTCAATTACAATTTATTTTTTGTTTACATTGCGTCTTAACCAGCGACAAGCTATTTGGAATAAACACAATCAGCCAATCAGAAGAAATTTGATGTTTAAGTGTACAGGTCCGGGAACCAATGAGGTTTCACAGTGCTACCGAGCACAAAAGCACAGATATAAACTAAATGTCCTGGCTGTTTAGGACAGCTTGGTGAAAGCTTCACAAAAACACGGTGTTCGCTTTACTACCAATCTTTGGGCTTCGACATCTTCAACATCAAGTGACGTGATTTCATTAGTGACATTTTGAGAGAAAAAAAAAAAATCACCCTGTTTTATACCTCAAAATGCTAACTCTAGGAACAATTGAGTTTGGCACATATGTAATGTGGTTTGGTGGGTTGGGAAACGATGGGTTTGTTACTGTCTTCCCTGTATTTATTTAATAGGCTTTTCATCATTGCGTGTAATTCAAGGCTCTGTCCATTGACATGTTTATACTTGAACTGAAAGACAGCTTAGTCGCCAAGCATCTCCTCCAGACATGACGAACCTCACATCGTATTTTTTGTGCAGCCCATCAGCTGACATAATCCTCTTTAAACATAATCAGGTGGCATAAACTAGGAGCACGTGAATACCTGGTCGGAGGATGTTTGTTTGTTTACTATCGATTCAAGGCGACATTCAAGCGCAAACAACTACTGAAGCCTACAATGTTGATAATCTTTTTATGGACTATGACTACCTTTGGAAACCGAGGGCATAGTCTAGAGAAAATGTGAGGACAAACTTAATTTGTATATGGTGGTTGTACATATTTAAAAAAAAAAAAAACCTTTTTGCTTGCTATTGTATATGGATTTTCTTTTTATGTGTTATTCAGCATGAGATGTTTATTTTTAGGACGTGTACATACTGTACTGTAATCATTTTAAGCACAAATGTAATACAGTTTTATTGTGTTAGCGCTGTGTGGTGGCTTTCTTTGTGTCTTTTGTTTTTTCACAAAAAGCATTTGGCACTTTCCACAAATGGTACAAAATAGAAGCGCTTAAGTAAAGATTTTTTTGTTTTTGCCAAACATTTTAATTAAAACATTTAATTACATTTAAATATATACAGTACATATTTTATTAAAAGTAATTAAATTTTTGATTTTTGATTTATTTATATAACTTGGATAATAGGATTGAATGGTTTAACTGAAATTGTCCAAATTATATTATTGTTATTAACTGATATTAATTGTTGGATACAGCCAGTAATATGTAACTTTTTAACTATTTTTTAAAACTATTTTAAGAAGAGTATGCAGACATATTATGCATTTAATATTAATGGTTTACCGAACATATCTAGTTCTCTCACAACAAAAATGCATGGGATTTGTGCCATTAAAAAATGTCATGGTACACCAAAACCTTTCGGAAAAAGATTTTTAGAGGATGCCATCTCTCTCTTTCAATGGGTCAGTTTGCATACACTGTCATTTCTAAGACGGGGTGTTTACTGAAGCAATTTGGGTTAAGTGCCTCTCTCAAGGGCACAACTGTGGATGCCGAGCAGCCAGTGGTGAACCTCCAGGTCTCTACTCCATTAGCCCATCCACCAGACCATGCTGCACTTCCGGTTTTGTGATTGATCATAAGTGCAATTTGTCATTTTGTCATCCATTTTGTTGTCATTGCCCCTCAAAAATTTCCTCCCCTTTAGTCTGCGGGAAGGAAAAGCGGGCAAGTGAGAAAGAAATTGATCCACCAGTCCAGCTAAAAACAGCTGAGTGTTTAACAGTGAGTTGCTCAACATTATCTTAAACAATTTCAAGTGAGGTTTAAAGGTAAGGACTTGGTCAAAATTAACCTTTACCTTGGTGATTAAGGCCCTAAAACAAACGGGGCTCTTGAGGGGGTTTATTTAAAGGTGAACTATGTAACTTTTGTTTGTTCAAAATTAACAAAGTTTAAATAATGAGTCAAATACACCATCAATCCTTCTTCCAAAAAGAGTGACATAGGTTAGCTGTCACAAAGAGCTAGAATGGTTGACATGGAGCGCATTATATATCGAGCCGGTTTTTAAAAAAACGTCGAACAGTGGTGCTTCGGTTTGCAAAAAGAGAATGTGACAGAGCTTGTAATAAAATAAGTATCAACATTGGCTTGGCTTTTTTGGAGATGGCGAAAATTGAGGGATTTGAAATGTTGTCAAAGCGACGTGGTGATGGCGCTTTTATTACTAAACCGGTAAGGTATTTTATTGAATGATAAATTGCCATATGTAGCTCTCTAACACAAGTTCGTTGTAAAGCATTATATATTGTGAAGGCTCATTTTATTATGGTTGTGGTAGCACTGTGCTGGAATTTGTTTTCAAGGAAGTACTGTGTATATTTATGGGCAACTAGTCACATTAAGATCCTTTCCATCTAAACTGGTTATATATCTTAAGCCTAGTAGAGAATGTTTTATGAGCAGTAGGATAATATTCATCCGCACAGTCATGCAAGGCTGAAGCAGAGAAAAGAATGTTCTTCCGCAAAAATTCATGCAGTTTTTTTTTTTTTTAGAGGGACAAAAGTAACAGTGTACCTTTAAGCAATATTACAACCAAGAGGACTGTTGTTCTGAATATCACAATGAATATTGTGCTGAGATTCCAAAAAACAGCACAACTTCAAGTATGATATTGCTTTGAGACATTTAACTACTTTATAAATCAGTTGCCTGAGACAATATGTTATTTATCAATGGTTATTTATCAACATATCAATGGTCATTAGTGCAAAAACATCAGCATGGTTTATTCCAGGGAGTCGTGTAACAAACTAGCAATCTCGTCTGCCTATAAACCAATGCAATTGTATAAGCAAGGCCTACACTCGAGCCATTTAAAAGCTTCTGTAGGTTGCTCTGCAAGCAAAGCCAGAATATTGCTTGAAGATCCTCTTCACTGTACCATTCAAAACACAGAGATTAAAGTTCTCGTTCTAATTAAGGAGGCTGTTTAAAGTAGCCTGTGAAGTTTGACAACAGCGGCACTCACATCACATTACAGCCTATAATAAGCAGACCAATTAAACTAATTGAATTTCTTTAGCCTGAAAAACAGAGGGAAAAATGTCTTTGATTAGACTCAAGCTGTTAAGTCCTTCCATAAAAAGCAGAGACGGCTCTAAAACCTCACTAGATAACAATCCAGTCTAAAGGAACTAAGGGATCTACTTCGCTAATTTACGGTAATTGTCTCATAGGGTGAAGTGTTTGAAGGATGATACAATGAAACCCTTCTATTAGCGATAACACTGTGGTCATTCCTGACTTTAGAGTGATGTGACTGTACAGTATGATATACGTCATGACAATTACTGATTGCGGAACTGTAAAACACATTCAAATATAGTATCTATCTACTTACATAATGTAAGTACTGTAACAATACAGCTGTGTATAATAGAATTTAGAACAGTACAACACAGAGATGAAAAGGATGCATAAATATTCTAATCAATTAGTAGAACTAAGTGCGCTCACAAATACAGTTGGTTTTCAGATCATATCTTCAGAATGACTGACTGTAAGTTTGTAAGCGATAACATCTAATCCATCTACTCAATATAGTCTCAGTATAATCACTATCCAATGCATCTTATTCGTTTGCTATCGTAATGATGTAAAAATACAGTGGTGTATATATATATATATATATATATATATATATATATATATATATATATATACACACACATTACATAATACAATATACATGGAATATTGTATTATATAAGAGACTCTCATTCAACGTCTGGGGGTATTTTACAACATTTTACACATTCATGCACAAACGTGTCCAACTAGTTATTGTCACTATTCACTAGTTAATATCACATGAAAAGGGTGAACAACAAATGAGTGTTAACACACAAAGTCACCATGAAATCAAAATTCTTATTTTTTATAGAATGTTGCAGTGCTTGTTATAAATTATTTGTCTGTGCACGTCATTGTTTTTATTATTATTATTATTATTATTTGAATGCTCTCGTAATCTTTAATCAAAAAATAGGAGTATGTGTATAAAATAATCTACTGAAATGAAGTTGATAAAAATTAATTAAGTTGAAATTCTTTTTTTAGGTGTCATGTTATCAATTGAAGTATTTTTTTAAGTAGAACTTCGGTTTTTACAGTGCCGATCTTGAAATTAAAAAAAAAAAAAAGAATGAATGAATGAATGAATGAATGCATGAATGAGGTTAAGTTATTACTAACTAACTAATATATTTAATCAGATTTTAACTGTTAGATGTGGTTTGGATCAGATCTTGACATTCAAATGAATATTTAAAATTTAATCAGGGACTACAGGTGGAAATTAGCAATTGTTGCTACAACCTGGCCCAAGACATATTCTCTTGTTCAACAAGTTTAATGTTTATTTGTGCATTGTCCCTGTTTAAAATAAAATAATTTCCATTCCATTCCAATCAGCTTTCAATTGTTGAATGGGATTTGGATGGGTTGATTTTTCCAAGTGCAACATGTTCCTGGATCAACATATTTTGTTGATCCTGGAACAAAATTCCTGTCCATAAATGTTGTCCTAACTCTATCCCTACCGCTAAACCTAACCCTACCCATAATGTATCCCTAGAATCAGAGGGAAATGATAGGTAAATAACACTGATATACAAGCACCTAACCCTGGTTGTGAGCCAAACTCGACATAAACTTTTAAATTGTCCCTCAAATCTGATTGGTGTATTGAAATGTTGTTCCAAGATCAACAGAGCTGTTGATCCAGGAACATGTTGCACTTGGTGAAATCACATTTACCTAAAAACATTTTTAATAAAATTTCAATTGTTGGATGTGGTTTGAATCAGGTCTGTAAATGCCATTGTTCAGACAACAAATAAACTAAACTGATTTAAAGTCAGATGGACCAAAAAGATGTTTCAACAAAGCCAAAATAAATACAATGGCACCATTTTAGGTTTTTGTTTCTCTGTCTGAACTCCTCACCTTGCAGTGCTGTACTTCTTAATGTAAATATGGCTTCTTACATCACATCTTAATACTCGGAGAGACTTAGGAACACTCTGAAAGCACTGAGGGAGACAGCACAAACCGTCTCATTTAATACACTGTTATTGTTTTATCAAGGCTATTCACAGGGGCATTTGTGTAGCATAGAAACATCTCGCCCTCAAACCTCCAGCAAACAGAGAGCCGACTAAAGCAAATCGAATAATAAAATGCAAGATTCTTTCATAAAATAGTCATTTGGGGCATTTAAAAGAGAATTATCTGTCAGGGCACGTATCGTTAGCAGCTCCCCCCTCCACACCGCAGCTGACCGTCGAGTCTGAGCGCCCGTTCTGCTCATGCGACTCTTCTCGTTTGGCAAACGGCTCCAGGGGCGAAAATAATGATCTGCGGAGACATGCCAATGCTATCTGGACCAGATAACGCTGTCTTAATGACTCCTTATCCTTCGGCCTCTTCGCAGAGATGGGTGCCACTGCAAATATATTCCCGTCATTGGGTCATTAGCTCTTTATTGCGCCGATAATGGACTTAAGAATTTTTGGTCCAATTCGAGTGTACGCTACCCATTGGAAAACAGCCCTCAGATAGATTAGCCAACGGCTAGTAGGGATGCTCAACGAGCGCTTTTCCCATTCCTGATTAGCGGATCGTTAGCTGGTATTGGCGAAACACAATGACAGTTACTTCCTCTAAAACAAAAACCTGATAAAGACATTGTAATGGAGTCTGGATAATGGTAATCACTGTACAGAAAGTACAAAACACTTCCCTGAATCACACTTTGCATTTTCAAATCTGGCCTTTCTGGCCTCTTTGTTCAGACAAGCTGAAAAAACTCAGTTTTGGCACATCCAACTCAAATCCGTTTTCAAATTAGCAGTCTGAACAGAAAAAAGTCACATAAAACACAAATCCATTCATCTATTTGTGGTTTGAAATCTGACTTTGATCTAACTGTTCAGACACAACATGGAAAGTATGAAAAAGAAAAAATATTGAAAAAGAAATGTGTTGTCTTGTATTAAAGGATCGATATTTGTAACAACAAACTGTAAAATAAATCACCTTTGTATCAAATCTCTTACTATAACAAAAATGTTTGTGATCTGATGTAGATTTTTTTGACAGACTTCATTATAAAATACAATTGTGTCTGGTAACAGTGTCATGGGCAGGGCTAAAAATAGCATTTTAGCTTAACATAGGCCAAATGTTGACATGACAGTATACAAACTATTTCTGCTTCCAAAAACTCATTTTAAAACCCAGATTAGTGTATAAAACAACTTATTTTACTTGTCTTATGTGGATTCTAGTCAGAATGATCCATAAAATGTATTGTTTGCAACTTACTATTCAATGCTAAAAGCTAATTTCTCACACTTAGGCTCATTTTTTGTAAAACTTCCTAACCCCATAAAGAACAAAGACAAACCATTATTAAATCCATGTTTTACCTATCAAACATTTCTAATCGTTTTCTGTTAAGCTGTATAAGCAAACACATGCAAATGTCCTAACAAACTCATTTTTGATAACTCTTTTCTTATAGAGCCTACATAGATTAGATTTAAAAAACAAATCAGTTTTGTGTTCAATGTGAAGAAAGCTGTACATCAGAGAAGTCATTTAAGATTCCAATATCACTGCTTAAACCATTACTATCAAAATTAACACTGTGATCTGTGCACATGGTTCACGACCAAAAGCCCTTCAGAAGTCCGTAATGAAGATGCACACACCACAAATATCCTAGGCTGAACTCACACACTCATATAAACATGCCTCTCCATCATAGCGTCAATCTCAACTCTGCAGATGCACATAAGTGGCTCATCATACGCTGTTAGGCAGGAAGAATGCTAGTTATTTAACCTTAAATGTCACTGGCAATTTATTCCATGCCGTTCATTCAGCTGATCTGTGATCTGTTATTTAAAGAATGCAAGACGTGTTATCGACACAGACGGATCTGCAAAAGCGGCCTGCCATTATCAGTAATGTGTTCTGGATAGCACAGTGCCGACAAACGAACTGAGGGAGATTCGAAGTTCGCAAGCCCTGTGAAGTTCTGTCTTTTGATGTGGCACACTAATCTATTCCAGATGGACCAGGATTGTTCCACCAGGGAGGCCCAGCAATGACACCGAACTGCACATGCCAGACAAATGGAGATATAAGGAAACTCTCACATGCACACAAACACATTTAAGTAACAATCTATGAGTCTATGTTCACAATTGCATACTGCTCTTACTATTTCTGCAGTGTATAGTATGTAAATGTGCACAGTATGTGAATTATTTTGTATGCATGTAGTGATTTTCAGGTAAAAGACATGGAACAGCATTTACCTTACAGTTGAAAGAATTATAAGAAATTATATTACTTTTAATTTAGATTTTAAAAGTAAATACAGAGAGGGGCTTTGTGGCCTAATCTCAAAGAACTAAAACATGCCATATATTATATTATATTATATTATATTATATTATATCAATTAATCGCATCTAACATAAAAGTTTGTAAATATATATTTGTGCGTGTGCACACACACATATATATATATAAATGTATTTATTTACATTTATGTTAGATGTGATTAATCGCGCACTTATTATATTGCATTGCATTGTATTTTATTGTGAAATTTTATATTTAATGCATTTTTTGCATTGATTACATCAAATAATTAATACAACAATCCAGTAACAAGAATATTTTGTATACCTTAAATTACCACAAACCGTTCTTCGAAGACTTATTATACAAAAACAATCTAATTAAAATGCTAAATACCCTTTTTTATTACGAGAATGATAACTGGACACAATTTCCCAAAATTAAAAATGCACATAAGCATAAAACATTTTAAAAGTTTGAAACAAGCATTCAGAAAGTTTCAAATAAAAAATAGGTATTAAGTGTAAAGTGCACTAAACCAGGGGTTTTCAAAATTTGATACCAAGGATCCATATATTTACACTCTGTCTGTCTGTCTGTCTGTCCGTGCACACTTTTGCATTGATTTTTATTATACTTTTTGTTTCGTTACTAACCCCTTAGTGGCCCCTAGTTTAGAAAGCTCAGTAAACCATAGACCAGGATCTACATCTCAGTCTCAGCATGTCATGTCAGCATCCATACATCTTATTGCAGACCTTGAGTTATAAATATACAGATTTGTGGAATTTAAATGAAGATTGCATGTGATCCAGTCATGCAGAGCACCACTAATGGCTATTTCAGTGTCTTAGTTAACACTTTCTTTCAAGTACAGCTACACAGCTGGAGCTGAGAATAGCTTTAGCCGTTTATGACGTGCTATTCCCATTTGACCTAATTTATACCAAATTGGAGAGATGATTGTATTCAGCAGGGGGTGCGAGACACACGTGGCTCCTGACAACACCCTCACAAACCCTTTCAAAGCAAATATTTGAGATTATTCAAGGCAATTTTTTACCGTCCCTACCTCAAGCTTGCATTCTCTGGACAGGCGTAACGACTTGAAACATCTTATTTTGCTGGGCTGAAGTGGCTGTGGCAACAAGGAGAGCTGAGCTCTGGGTTCTCTCAGCGGGTGATTTAAGAGTAATCAAACATTGCTGCACTGCTATGGGAACCGACTAAAGCCCGTTAAACTGGAGTCCGGTGAGATAAGAACAGCACTACCTCATCTCGAGCAACCCCAGAAACAAGTGCAAACCCTCCTGCGAGACTTATTTGCGGCAGATGGGCTTGTGATTTCTCAAGCGCCCGATGAGCGATATGAGAAGAATGTTGATCTGTAAGGCATTAGTGCTAGAAAACCCCGGGCCGGTGCATACGTGTGGCCTTGAGCGTCAGGCGAACCCTTCGGTGGATGAGAGCTTTATTTCAGGTGCATAATTGAAGACTCCTGGCTTTTATGACCTCATTTACAAGAAGAGAGCTTGTGCACTACCACATATCTGAAGGTTATGTTTGGGCCCAAGGATTTCAGCACACTACTGCTGCGAATTGAGATGTGTAAACCAAATGCTACTGCTTTGCATGGACTCAACTTTGTAAGCTCAAAGTCTGTCCCAACAAACGCAATAGGCCAGAGGTTCTCAATTTTGTGGGGTGCCAGAGCTGCAGGTCATGAATTATATCTTATTTATGGAATGTATATAGATTTCTTTGAGCTTGATTTATAGCAACAGACTATACATAAAAAATGCAGCTTCTCTTACACTTAATTGCATGAATTGCAGGCTTAAGTGTGACCCAAATGCAAAGGTAAACTCAATGTAACAAACCAGCTGCCACAATAGGTGAATGCACAGCAGTGTCACTGACTAAGTGCCCTAAAACTACCATCTGCTTGCATTGATACTGATACTATATATAATACAACACGTAATAGCAAAAAATAAATGCAAACTTACAACTTTGAGGTGCCATAAGCCACATTCTTGAGAGAGAGGGATACAGAGAAAACAAAAAGAGTATGAGTTGCTAATCAGACCACTAAGCCATGTTTCTAATGGGCACCCAGGAGACCCGGGCCAGTGGACCCTGCCAATTCAGGACGTCCGTTTTGACACAGAAATCACCACAGAGCAGCGGAGATCTATACTGCTCACCATCATGTTCGTGACGGCTGTAATACCTGACGAGACTTTAGCTTTACACTGAGGTCTCATCACTGATCCATCACTAACCGATCAGAGATTGTAAGCTAACATCAAGAAATAAAAGTAGGTGCAACAAAAACAATAGATTTTGACAGTGTCTTTTGAGCAGGAATACAATGAGGGAATTCTGAATTCATTCCCTCAATCATGAATTGAAGTACGTTGCTGTCCGCTCAACTCTGTTGTTTGTTTATTTGCCGGTTAAATGTGTTTATATTAGTAAATGGTGATAAAATACGTCTGTTTTCCTCCTCGACTGTTGACCTGTGTCCTCTGGATGAAGCTGGAAAAGTACGCCCACACTCCTGCTGTGCTTTCTGGTCTTGGGTCAGATACGTGGGTTGGGCGCACAGAGACAGAGAGAGACAGAGAGAGAGACAGAGAGAGAGACAGAGAGAGAGACAGAGAGAGAGAGAGAGAGAGAGAGACAGAGAGAGAGAGAGAGACAGAGAGAGAGACACAGAGAGAGATAGAGAGACAGAGAGAGAGACACAGAGAGAGATAGAGAGACAGAGAGAGAGACAGAGAGAGAGACACAGAGAGAGAGAGACAGAGAGAGAGACACAGAGAGAGATAGAGAGACAGAGAGAGAGACACACAGAGAGATAGAGAGACAGAGAGAGAGAGAGAGAGAGAGAGACAGATAGAGAGAGAGAGAGAGAGAGAGAGAGAGAGAGAGAGAGAGAGAGAGAGAGAGTGAGAGAGTGTGTGTGTGTGTGTGTGTGTGTGTGTGTGTGTGTGTGTGGCTCTTATTCACATAGCAAATTCTAAATGTGAGTGATTAGTTCTTGGATGGTTGTCTGAAAGCTTTACTATTGCCAGCGCACTGCAGGCTTTGGAAAATAAAGCACACAGTTATTTCCTGTCTCTCCACGTCACCCTCGAGAACCACCTCCAAGAAAACTATGCACAAGAACAATTCAGAGGATACCTGGACAGCACAACACAAAAGAAGTTGTCGCAACAGACAACATGAATGTTCAACACAAGTTCCATTCGCTTATTCCCTTCTTCAGTTTTCTGTTTACAATTGAAGTTTTCTTGGGATTAGGCCTTTTGAACAAATAAAGAAAAGAACTAACCAGGCAAGAATTCATGAGGCATATTTGGTTCTACAGACATGAATAATACAAGCGGTGTGCGATTTAATAAAGACTTAAGGTGCAGTCACATTTACTATTTCTCTGCAAAATGTCTCAGAAAAATCCATTCAATTCAATAGAAATCCACACAATCAGGAGTTTCGTGAGAGGGGGGAAAAGTTCCACTTGCAGATTTCGCTTGTGTTCGAAGTTGGTCATGCGAATTTGCCACAACAGAAAGCTGCTTGGTTTGAAAGTGACTTCTGTGTGAGCTGTGATTCATGTGTTTCTGTATACTGACAATGAATCCTTCTTCCCATTAAATTTACTGAAATTTTCTTAATGTGACCAAACCTTTACATTGAAGGAACATGTGTCCATCCATTGATGTTAAGGTGGAGTTCCTCAAAACTCAATGCGCATTAAAGTAATGGAAACAGCTTCAACTTCTTTTTTTTTTTTTACTGTAATCATAGATGTAGTTTAACCATTTGAGTTTGGAGAAGTATGGACCAATGATAAACTTAAAGATAAAGTGCATAATATATTTAATAATATTTTGCATCACCTTTAGTTGAATGTTTAGAAATGCACTCCAAAACATTTGGATGGAAATCCAGCAATAAAGAATTTATGGTGGACTCTTTTGACTCTCTAGCAAACACCCAGAACCCCTTTACAACCAAGTAGCAACATTAAATATATTCAGGACCTTTTTAGAGACCACATAGGCAACACCATGGTAACTACCCTAGTATCATAGATGATTTTCAAAGACCATCTTTCACAAAGACCATCTAACTTTTCTGAAGAAAATGTGAAAATCTAGTTTCTATCATCTCTTCTTGTGCTTGATAGAAACATATAACTGGACATATTAGACACAAATGCCCCTCCCTGTAGCAGCCCACAACTCTCATTTCCATTGCAAATGGCCCAAGGAGGTGCAGAACATCTGCTAGTTTGAATCTCCACCCACAATCACAGCTCTTTGCTCATAAACAAGCACCACGTGGAGATAAAGAGCATCCCTCTGGACCATACTGAACTCTCTTTATCCTACGAGCACCCCGATCTTAAAAAGAGTCCTCCAGGAGCTATTTATTCGTTCAGCCATTTTATTTCTTAATCAAATGATGAGGGCTTGAAACAAGGGCTGGTGGATGAAAGTATTGGGATGGTAATGATGCCATGTAATGATTTCCCCTGAGGAGATCATATCTATTGCCAGGAGGAAGAATGAGGAGAAGAAAGACCTGAGGGTGAGAGTCAGTGTAAAGAGGGAACGACTCCACATCAGCATTTCACACGAGCACCTCAGGTCACGAAAGAGATTCGAAACAGGAGGTGGAGGCCATATTAGGATGAGCAATCGCACCCTAGGCGTCTTGATTTCACATTCTTCATCGCCGTTTTTGAGGGTTGCCAGTAAAATATCAAGTGTTTGGGAGTCAGCAAGTGATATTAAACAGCTGAAAGGTACAATTTGACAATGCTCAAATTTGGTGTAAGATAAGATAAAAAAAGTCTCTCGCAATCAATTGCATCGTCAAAAATTAATCTGCCGCTCTGCACTTGGGACTCACTGACAAGGTTTGTGAGAAGTAATAAGCACTCATGTAACTACCCTCTCTCCAACTTCTTCTTCTTCCCCTTTCTGCCCAGGAATCTGCTCTTGGTCTCGGCAGGGATGAGAGCCCAGATATCCAGAGTAATCTAGACCATGTACCCGTGCTGTGACAATTGGTTCAGATGACTGACGGGCTGAACCAATGAGAGTGAATCCATGGCGTTCCCTTTTGAGCAACAATTATGAGATGCTTTGTAAGCACAGTCGTAATTGGGTGGAAAGCTCACTGTGGATTAACTACTGGCATACACACCGAACCATTAGGTCAACGAGAAAGTGTTAAAAATGGCTCGAACACACCCTAAATAGTATTTTTTGAAAGAATTGATGGGTGGTACACAGTCTATTCTTTGGAAGCAGGCATGTATGGGCAATAAGTGAACTGCGTCTGTCAGATTGGAATGGTAGTGCATCAAGTCTGAAGGTGACAATGCACTCTTGCCCATTTGCACCACATTAAGGCCTGCTCTCGGCAGAAAAGTGCCTTTCTGCGTTCACCCCTCTTTACCCTAAAGTAATGGAGCTTTTTCACAGCTCATGGAGGCTTTTGCAGGTCATGCACTTAATGGTGTTTGGTTATCACCTGCCTGCCTGCACACGGAGTTCATCCCTATTTGTGCCTAGAAGGACTTCTGCCATTGTTTGGATCACAATCTCCTAAGCCGAATCTGAACCACAACACTGAGCTCCCAACAACTCAAGGCACCATTACAGTCGTGGTCGTGGACTTTCTGTATTTCTGCATAAATCTGACTAACATTGAGATCTTCAGATCTTCCTACAAGTCCTACAACTAGAATCAAATAAATGCAAAAATATTGTTTTACACTTTTATGTGCATAAACACTGAGAATTAAGCGTTCACAAAATAGGGTTACACTTTACTTCAATCGTCCACTTTAGACATTCTACTAAATACAATGTTCTGTCATGAACCTCTAGATGATGCAGGCTGATTGGTCCTTAACTCAATGTGTTAGCGATCACATCGTTATCTACATAGCGCAGCTGATTGGCTGCTGTTTCATCAGCGGCCAATGAGCTGCGGCTCAACATTCAAAAACCGGTAGTGTTGCCATTAAGAGACTGCAGCACGCTTTCAAAAACTCTCCACCTTCCCCAGCTCCACCTGTATAGATCTGCTACGGGGGTTGTTCCATGTATGTTACATGCTCACAGCAATGTCTGTGAATGTATTGTAAGTAGCAAGTCTCATGTTAGAGTCATGCACCGTTATTTAGATTGTTCCAAATTAATTCTACATATACAATAGGGGAATAGAGGATTTGACAATGATGATTATCAAATGACACTTATACGTTATACTATAAATGAGAATGAGTAACAGAGTTGCAAATTTAGTGAAAAATAAGCCATCACTTTGTATTAGATAAACTTCAATTCCCCATAAAATAAAGATTTTTTTTCTTCTCACAATAAATTGAGTACCAGGGTTGAAGGTTGATATATATATATAAAAATAAAAAAATTGTAGATCAATTAAGGTCCAAATGATGTTACATCTAGTACAGACATGTACTTTTTTGTAATTCGAAAAATTATGCAAAACAGAGTTGCATGCAAAATGTGAAACATTTTATCATTAAAATTAATAAATACATAAATGTATTAAGTTTATATTACATACAATTATAAATCTGTTTGGTCTGTTCAATATTGATCATTTACATGATTGTCAAAACTTTAAGGGAAGTACAGATATTTTAAACTATGCATTTTATGCATTAAACTACCTACATATTTTGCTTTTACTTTTCTTGATGTTAATTTTGATTCTCAAACATATCTAATAGTTCTCAAAAGTAAAAACAAACAAACATGTGATTTTTACCTCTAATGCTAAAAAAAGTGCTGCCAAAAATGTACACGTTAGTCATTCTGAAGTTCTATCCTTCAAGGCTGTATTTGGAATTCAAGCAATTTATTTCACCTCCAGATGAGTTTCTCCCGTGATCCTGCATGTTCAGAAACGGCGCGGTGTGCGTAGAAGCTATTATCCTCGGTCTGTTCAATTATTGATCGGCGAGTGCCACAGGGTGAGCAAAAGCGCAGTATACGAAGACCAAATAAATCTCTCTTTGGACTTTTTAGGCTGTGCCTTCGACTCCCTAGACTTGTGACGGCAATAGGGATGCTAAAACCACAATTATTTGTAACGTCAGGCAGAAATCAAACATCTGCACCACAAGTTCAAAATGATTTTCCCTGCTTTTCCGCCAGACTGAATGGTTTGAGTGGACTGTGCCGTCTTCTGTAAAGACGCATGTACAATGCTGCAACACCTTTGTAACATGCAGTCTATTATGGTCCTATAATTGACAGAGCTGGACAGCATCAATTTCCCTTTTATCATGACATCTCGGATCAGCTGTGTCCAGTACTACTCCTATTGGAAGTTTTTGACAGGATGGATTTGAATGATATTTCCAGAGTGATTGAGCTGCCAGCGGTCTCCCCCAGGTCCCTCACAACCTCTGAAAGAGCTTTTATTTCTTTCATAAAACCGGGCAGATTTATCTATTATTAACTCTGCTCCTCATAGCAGCCACATTTTTATGTATTGCTGAGACAGGGTTAAATGATTTTCAGTTAATTAGCTTGCCTCCAGGTTATTGATTTTCTTTCAGAAGGCAGCGAAGCTCCAAACAGGGGCCTCAGACTGGCTTCAGCTCTGTCTCTGATCATGGCCTCATGAAGGTGCAGCTGAGCTGATGCTGAGAGACAATCCCGTTGCACCTTCACTGCAGCGCACAACTTACTGTTTCCCTGGAGCTTTGAAAGTCTAGATTCATCCACAGAGGAAACAACTTTTGTATAACACTCTCATGCACAGCGACATACATAACAAAACTGCCGCATTAAAGCATTTAAAGTTATTGGAGAAGCCAAATCAGTTGAATCTTTTGCCATTGTAACAGCACAAGGTCTCAGGTGTGATGTGTGTATGCCCAATGGGGTCATGAAAGAAGAATATTGAAGGTCTGCTGCATATACTGGAGACATAACTGAATAGATCCACAGAAAACTGCTGTATGAATCTATTCGCTCTAATCAATACAACAATATTGTCAAATAAATCAAATATATCTTTCCCAAGATTAAATTGTTGAGGTCAAGTTTTATATATTGTGTGCAGAGCCTTCAATGTCACTTTCATCTTCAGATTTTCAAGTTTGTACAGTAGGTTGGCTGAATCCAATTTGACAGCTCTAAATGGAAAACTTGTCAGAACAATGGCCAAGTGGTACATTGAGCTGTGGTGCTCATGTGGGAAATTCAAGTTTGAGTTTGGCACACATTCTTAATCTCATTTCAACTTCTTCCCCCATAATTTTCGATCAATAAAAGTGGGACATTGGAAAGGACTGTGGAACTAGCAACAGCCTACCAACAGCCTAGCAACAGACAACAGGCTATATCTATATTCATAGATCAAATGCATAGATACGGTAGATGCAATTTGCCCAATTTTTAAACTACATGAGTACTTTCATAATTACCTTTAAACTGATAAAATTCTTGACAAACCAACATTCATAATATGTTTCAATTCTTGTCTTTAGCTAATAGTTGACACTCAAATGTCAATGAATTTCTGTATATAATTTTAAGTCACTTGCCCGTATACGGGCAACCTAAATTTACTTCACTATATTACTATTAAATCCTAATCTAGTCATGACAAACTATATATCGTTGGAAAGGTCTAAGACTCCTAAATAGATATTTTAGCGTTGTTTTTTTCTTACAACTTACGAATGAACAGTAATATATGAATTTATGACAAGAGTGCGCCTCAAAAAATCGACGTCATTACAGGAGTTTCTGACCTTTGTCACAAAAAGTCGACGCACACACTTTTAATAATTGAAACTTTGGTTTTTAGTGCTAAAAGTTCATAATAAAACATAATCTAGTATTTGTCAATGAAAAAAGATAAAATTATATTTTAAAAAGTAAAGTAAGAAGTCCTCTAAAAAGTATAATATATATTATATATAATATATATTTTTTATTATTATTATATCACATATTTTAGTAGTTATCATAAATTGGGTATCATTTGAAAGCTTACGAACTCAGAATTCATCCTGTGAAAACCGTTTTGAAATTGGACGTTGCGTTACCATAGAAATGGTATTTATTTATTAGGCCCCTCCCCTTTTGGGCATCATCTTTCATAATTTATTATCAAAACCTTTGGTCTGAGTCTCAAGGTTCCATATTTAGTGACAGAAGTGATATTTGGATAGAAATTTATTAATTTGTTATGGCAGAATGCATACAATTAAATTCAATGGAATTCAATGGCACCCGGTGGCTATTTTTGGTATAACGCCTAAACAAAATCTCATGGGAACTTCAATTTTTGTGATATCAACTTTAAATTTGGAACACAACTTGGTTAGATTTATAGCTTTCATTTTATAGTAATTTTATAGTAAAAAAATATTTTGTAAAATATTTTAATTTTTTGAAGTGCTTTCACTTCAGTAATAATCTGCTGATTGTTTTCTTTAAAAAAAGACCAAACTTAGGTCTATATTCCAAAGCATTCTTAAATTACAACAATTTAAGTTTGTATAGTGCATTTTAATGTCAATTATCAAAAGGGGGGGTGACAGCTAAAGGGTTAAAGGAAAATATGTCGAAGCAGTGGCCAAGGTAATTCAAGTCTCAGTTAAGCTTGAATTCTCAATCTCATTCTCAAGTCTTTTCTATTCTATCAATGGTGGACAATAAACAGAAAACATCTCATGGACTCGAGTGTGAGATTTTTTAAACAAAACAACATTGAAAAAAGCATACATTTTTACTCTGGACCAAACAACAGCATAGCACCTTCTCAAAACACTTTCAATGACCTAGAAACACTAACAAGCCCATATTCAAAGATGTTTGTCTTTAGTTAACAGTTGTATTTCTGTTATTTAATGAAAGGTAACAAAAATGTTATACAGATTTGAGGAAGAGGGGCAGTTCAGAAAGATGCTATTGCTAACATACCCACTGTCCACTTCCTAGAGGTCATCTAGGTCTAATCATTGCCCGTGATTGGCTTAAATCGAGATGACATCACATCAACTTTCTTTCTGAGTAAGAAAAAAGCGCTTAATCTTTTCATGATAACAGACTCCACACGGTGACGGCTGAGTCTATTCTCTGCCTCATCAATGTTTCAGACCAGAGTAATGAAGTCGAATGTCTGCGAGTCTCGCGCACAGCCGCTATCATGTGTCTCACACACACATACGTGCACACACGGAGAGCCATGTGACGATGAATTATGGCAAGACCCCTCCCTATTTGACTTCCACAGAGGTGGGCACTCTGACAAACATAAATTATGTTAATAGAATGAAATAAAAAACACTTTATTCCAAAGGTTTCAGTACTTTGAAATGTCAGGATGATCTAGTACGCTACCTGCAGAGAACTCCGAAGCTTAAGTCAGAGCGCTAAAATATTAAAACAAGAAATTTGCGCACTCTCTCGAGGTACTGGAAAGGTGGGTGAAAAATGGAGAACGCACGAGTGTGTCTCCCAGGTGGAGTTTTTCCATTCATTAATTGATCCCAGTGCCAAATATAACTCTGCATAAGAGCGCAACGGAATATTGTAGATACCGAAACTTATTTGACGGTGCTTTCATGGGAAGAATTGCCATTAGGCCTGTTTTTTGTCCTGTTACCTCAATCAAGTGCTTAGTCAATGTTATCTAAATGCCAAATTATAATTATCGTTCAAATTAGGCGTTTGATTTAAAAGAAGTTGATTAACTCCCAAGGTTATTACACTAGGGGGGTTATCTGGCAGGAAGCTCTCAGGAAACAACATTTTCTTCTATTATTCTCGTCCAGATGAGAAACATGGAGGACGTCTGCATCCAAATTGGAGCAAGTCCCACTGCTACCTCGACATTCCCTGTGTATGATGTGTGTGGGGGGGGGGGCGCTTTCTAAGCAGCTAAATTAACCTGAGATAGGATATTAATTGAACAATTCCATTGTTGCCGTGGCAAACTGCCAATTGATTGGCCCTTCAAGGCCGGATCCTTTCCTCTTTATGGGCACTCTTTGGGCCGCTGAATGCATTTTCGTTAATGCGAGAGTGAAAAGAGGAAAAGGAGAGAGTGAAAAGGGTGCGGGGGCTTGGTCGCGGTGTTCAATTACAGCAGGCGAGAGGATAAATCAATATCATTTAAATTGCTTATGGTAATCACCTACGATCCAATCACTAAGATCAGCATTGGATATCTGCTGACCCCAGCCAAGTCTAACAGTCCCCTAGCTCCAACACTCAAAATCTTGAACTGAAACGCATGTGTAAAGGTCATGCTTTCCAATGCTTGTGCTTTCCAATGCTTGGAGTAGATTGGGTCAGGACGTTGCCTTAGTGACTGTTATTATGGGATTCGAGGTGTGGGTTTAAATCGTTTCTTCTATAAGGCCTGAATTACACTGCACGCATAAACAGTGCATAAGCAGCAAAGTAACTGCAACTGCAGAATTGCATGGTGCTTTTAGACCAGCAGCAGAAAAGTGATTTCTAGCTTACCAAAATTAGTATTTTAATAATCATTAATTCATCACTCATACATTATAAAATGGTTATAAGGAGTGAGCTTTTGAGCAAGATATGGAGAACTTTAGAATTTAGATTTAATTGGCTCACATTGAAGTTAATTAAATTGGCCACACCCCACACAGCTGAAATTAAATATGAATTGGAATGATAGGAAGAGGAATTTACTTTATTACAATTCAAAGCAATGCATTCTGGTAAAGTATTTCAGCCTGGTAAGGTAATGAATTAAAAATTATATATATATATATATATATATATATATATATATATATATATATATATATATATATATATATATATAAAGGCCTATAAAGCAAACAAAGTTTTAAATAACTTTCATTTTAGTCGAAATGACAGTTATATAATGTTAAAATTAATTCTGCTTCCTTATTTTAAAAATGTAAACTCCAGTTCTGCATCATATTTGGTATCACAATTTCAATTCAGGAATTCATTTGGAATTTAAAATGCATTCTCAATTCGATTATGAATGGCACTGACACACAACCCTGCTATTGAGAATTTGATAATCATGAAATATAGTTTGCATGGAGAAAGGTACCACATTTGGTGATTAATCTAGACAGAATGGAACCCAAACCACAAAGTCTGTCTATAATGGTATGTTTGCACGACAACGATGTCCTCAGCGTTTTTGAAAAGTTTTGCATACAGACGATAACGTTGTCGAAACAATCCCTGTTCACACGGATCCGCAAATGCAACTAAAAACATTGTATTTTTCATGCTAGGCCAGTAGTTGGCGATGTCGCTTTGTAAAGAAACACTACGCACCTATAGACTGAACACGTATGCATGTGCATGACGTGAACGTTTTCACAAATTCACTTTGAAACCTGTTTTCAAATGTTTTCGTTTTCAGGCCCCAAAACGCCATTGTCATGTAATTGAACAGCCAAAACACATAAAAAGTGTAATTTCTAGTTGAAAATGATGTCATGTAAACACCCCTAAATTACTTAAATCTTTCAGATTCAGTCAGATTTACTAAATAGAAAGTAAATGTGAGCTTGCATCAAGACTGATAGACATTGTTTTTCTAACAATCTGTGAGATATTAGCTCTTATAATGCTTCATAAGTCTATATTGCAAAAGATTATACTGAAACAAGGTCACACGGGCATTTTCAGGTTATTCTTTGTTCGTAATGCAGCAAAAACAGGCTCAGAGCTGAAATTATTTTTGCACTTGCAGCTATATGTTCCGGCTGTTAACACAAGCACCGAAATGATGCTTATGCTTAAATGTTAGATGAAGAACCCCTTTCTTATGACTTTTGGCCTACAGGCCATCTATTAGGCGTTACGCTGAGATAAATATGCTGAAATCATTGAGTCAACAAAGGGCATTTGCTTCACTGAGCATTGAAGGTAGATTTATTTGCCCCTTCAAGTGGCCATTTCAATGGTGAGTTTTACCCCACATGAGATAATGTGACTTCCTGTGTATAAATGGCAATGACAAGTGTACAAGAAAAAAAAAGAGGCAAGCTTGCTGCAATTCTCTGAGCTCAGTAATGGGCTTCGGTAGAGATGAAGGGCAGAGAAGAGAGCAGCAATGCGAAAGGCATTAGTTAGTCCTTATTATGTTCACATTCCACTGAAGTCTGTTCTCGCACTGAGAAAGGAGTCAAACATATGGTCCTGACCTGCGCTCGCTTCTGTCTCAATGTTATTATGGCTGATCTCTGCACCCATAATTACTTCACATAAACTCACAAGTCGTTAGTTCGTGTGCGCGTATGAGAAAGAAAGCATGCCGTCATTGAAGAAAGGTCATGAGACCGTGCATTCACATCTCGCCCCTGACCTATTTCGTCCGCATTACCGCTGATGCACCTCTAAAAACACTCTAAAAACGCCTAGTCCAGCAGATACGGTCGCTTCCGAATTGCAAGGCTCAAACTCAAATTGATTTATATTGCGCTGTGTCGCCTATAAGACGGATCCCGGCTAAGCGTTCATTAATTTTTCAGGACCCATGGAGCCATTGTGTGATATAAATCTCTGCTAAACCTTGATACTGGCCCACGCCATGACTTTGAAGTGCACGCTAATTAAGCATCCGTACAGTTAACGAGCCTTACAATAAGGCAGTGGGAAGATCTGAGAAATATATGATGTCTGTTGTAATATAGAAACAGTGTGAGAGGAATACAACAGTACAGCATCTGTCTCTCAATATATATATAGACCACAAGCGCTTGGCATGTGTCAGTCTCGACTTGTTTACAGAATGTCCATCTAAGGAACAACTTCAAGGTTGACTCCAAGAGCCTTGAGTTTCCACCAAAAAAAATCTTCTCGGATAGGCCGGACCCAGCTCTTCCCCAGCGGAGAGAGAGCCTCTTGTGGGCGGATCAGTCATTATTGATCACAGAGCAAGGTTTAGCTGTTCTTCATCTGCCCGGCCTGTAAAATGCTTGGCTTGACTGAAATATTGCACAGCCTGGAGCTGGGCACAGGCCCAAAACAAATGAGAAAAAGCCTTTACGGGGCATATGCATGGCCAGCCGTGGCGACCTTGGGGCTAAGTACCAGTATTTACAGTGTCACCAGGAGAGGGCTGGTTAAAGAGAAGGACGAAGCAGCTGAAGGATGCTCAAAAAATTTAGACACAAGTTGGTTTAAAGGGATCCTATTATGCTTTTTTTAGATTCCCAACTTTCTTTAGTGTGTAATGTTGCTACAAATTCCACTCCAAACAGAGTTATTCTCCATATCAGCAAGCACTGTTTCTGAACTCACTGAAACACCTCAATTTGTAGTCTTGAGTTTTCTTCTGGGAACGTACACATCACAATATTCCTCATTTAAACAATTCCCCCTGAAGGCATAAAAAAAAGAGGAGGCGAGACCTGGTTGCGTTATTAGTAAGTTGAAACTCGCTGTTATGGTAAGGGCCCTGACATTTCCAAAGCACGCTTGAAGAGGTTGACCAATCACAACACATTGATCCAGCCAACCAGTCAGAGCACATTACACTTTTTGGAAGGAGGGGCTTCATAGAGAAAGGAACTAAACAGAGCATTACTGACAGACTGGGAAGAGAGGTGCTGCACCAACAACATAAAACGTGAAAAATATGTTTTTGGAAAAATCCAGCATGAAAGCATGATCTAATAGAAGCCAAAATCAAAATCAAGACTTTGAAAAGGGGCATAATAGGTCCCCTGTAACTAGTTTTTGTGTCCTTCATATAAATCTCTTTTCAAACAGCTTCAAAGGCCAGTTTAAAATAAAAACTGTTTTTTGTTTTTTAATGCACACTTCTGCTCTTAATGTGAACGATTCTTTAATGCATTTACCTTTTGGGGGGTAATTTTTATCAAAATGTCATAACTTGCTCTTCTTGTCTTATGACTCACACAACACTTACTTTTCACAATTCAAACAATAACTGATGAATAAAATCCTGCCATACATTTTTTTTTGTTGTTGTTGTTGTTGGCCATTGCTTTTGGAAATATGTCACAATACGAAAAACTGTTGCAACTTCTATTTCACGCTGACTTTAAGATCCCAGAGTTGTTTACCAGTGTAAAACTAAATTGCTGGAATGCTAGATAAAGCACAGTCTTAAACACAAATATAATGCATATTTTCACTTACCTTAATTTTTCTTTCATGCAGAATTTCAGATATTCTTGCTTTATTTCGAAGTTGATTTTCAGAAGATTTGATTGGTCATTGCTGTGTTGAGATCCTTAGTTTTACCTAAATGCCATCGTAATAAAGTGAACTTAGATTTTATGACTTCAATAATGGAACTTTATTGAAATCTTATATAAAGACAGAAACACTTCAAGACCCATTTAAATAGCCTATCTTAGGCTAATTAAGTAACAGCGATTAGATTTTTCATAGTTCCATGGAATATGTTTACAAGCTATTCAAAACAAATCAAGGTAATGTGTTAAGCAGGAATAACAAGAAACCATTCGTCGTTCTGTTAGCAGGGCTATTTTTAACAAACATCTGCTAATGTACATCATCTATGTGTAGCAGTGTGGCAGTATAAAACAGTTCAGTTTATCGGTTGAGGCAGAATAGACAGAGTGCGGAGGAATGAGTGTTTTGCACATCAAGAGTGAATAAGAAACAAATAAAGAGGTGCTCCATGTGCATTAGACAAACATGAATGTAAACATTAGTACTTGAGCTTTCAAATAGCTCCCTCTAGTGGACAATACATTCACTGATTTCTAGCACACTTGCAACTTTAAAAGATTAATCGCAACCATTTGTCAGAAACATTCTCAGTTTTATTTACAAACTGCATTTAATCCATTAATAAGTTTTTTTGTTGTTGTTTTTGTTGTTGGCCAAACTTTCTTTAAACCTGCAGACAATAAAATGCTAATTGAATATTTTGGGTGTGAAACGACATGCACAAACTTACAAAGGCCTAATTATCAGACAGAATCTAAAGCTGTTACTCAAAGTCTATTGCTCATGATTAATAAGTAACAAAAAAACAAATGTCTGTTCAATGTACAATCCAGGTCAAAGCTTCAGACTCATCCTTGAATGTGTGCCAGGAGGTAAAGATTACATTAAATTACTATCAGCAGTTTAAAGGCATATTTTTAACATTTACACTATAAAGGGCATTAAAGGGGGTGTGGTACTGAAAACCAATAGAAAACACACTAAAAATTCTGTTAAAAAAAAAAATATATATATATATTTTGTGTTCTTTCACACAAAACTGCAAAAAGCATGTAAACTAAAATGTAATCTTTTTATCGTTTTACGTTTTACATTAATTAGCCTTAATGTAATCTTTAATGATTTTAAATGAAGTGAGCGGTATCCATTAAAGAAAAAGAGCGGTGGTGAGCACCCTGTAGGCCATAGACATGGTTGCACACAACCCCACACCAAAGAACAGACCTCTGCTAGGCTGGGGCAGAGCCATAAGGTAGGTCACTGTGTGGATGAAGCGCGACCCCACAAACACCCGGAAGTGCAAGAGAGCCGAGGAGAGATCCGGCCCAGTGAGTGAATACAGAAGACCGATCACCACAAAGGGAACAATGTTTTCCAGGTCATTCTGATGGCATCTGTGATTCAAGAACAAAGGCATCAGAAAGAGACAACGTCAGTTGAACCTTCATTGCTCACCCAGTGATCTTGTCAAAAAACGGTTTATAAGTTTACCTTCGCACTCTTTCCACATCCGGATCAAACCTGACCAGTTTCTTCCTGTCTTCTGTGGTCTTCACCAAGGTGGTGTCCTCAATGTTTGCAAAAACCTAAAAGAGGAGTCATTAAATCTGTGAAAATTAAGTGTTTGACAGCTTGTTCAAAACTTATAACGCAGTTTGTATAAGCTGTAAGTTGAGAACAATACATAGTGTACCTGTTTTGTCAAACGATAGTATGAAGTCACAAGGCTCATAAGCATCATTTTGAGGATGACTATGGTTGCATATGTGGAGAAGGCCAGGAAGACCTCGCTGTCAATCATGTGCACAATTTCCACCATCTTTATTCAAATTTACAAATGGGAAAAAACTAAAAGTAAACATATAGCAAACAGATAGCTTGATACTCATATGCAAAATTCTCACAAAAAACATTACTAGTTATTTTGATACAAAATGTAGGCTATTATATCGCTCTAACTAACAAATGTGGCCAATTTCTACCAGCTTTGACTAGTTAAAAACCAGCTACCATGTTCCAAAACAGCTCCCAGTTTAATCTGGTCAGTATCATAATCTTGTCAGTATCATAAGCAAGCTTCAAATGTAGTAATCAGAGTTTTCTTCACAGAAATTGGAAAAAAATTCCACCAAAACCAGTTATAGAAACGTAAGCAAATATTCCATTAACAGCATTGAGTTGTTTGTGTCCTTTTTAAGTTGAATTAAGTGCAATTAAGTTACATGAACAGAACGAAATATCTCTTTCTCTACTGTTCATATAGCACAATTGAAAGGTGTTCATATTATAGACGATTAACATTGTAACACCGTGTCGTTTGTTTACGAGTTTAATGGAAACAATAGAGCAAACTGGAACGCCGAAGGCGGTCTCTCTGGAATGTCAAAGGAAAGACACTTTATAAATCATAAGTATTGACGAGAAGACTAAACAAAACTACAAAAGCAAGAGGTTAAAATGAAGTCTAACTCTTCGTTTCTCACCTTTTTTGACTCCACTCAGTTTCACAGCTCTTCCTGAACTACCGTCAGATGGGTGGGAGTTTCAAGCCTCGCATGCAAATAACTTACTGTTATATTTATGCGATTGTTTGTTTTGCCCTATTTGGAGACCTCCTCAGGCACGTTGCTGTAGCTCAAACAATGGAGCATGACGGTAGCAAAGCCAAGTAAACGCTAGTTATCTAATTTGTATTAATGTTTCTCATGGGTCAGTTTGTTTTTACTCTAAGCACATACCTTAAGGTTATTCAAAGTTCTCCAACAAAATATGTCCCAAGAAAAAAATACAGCTGACTGAACACACATTGCTCTTTTGTGACAACATGCACCAGTAGGCTATTAGTGTTTCTTGCCACACTGCGTGGGGTAAGTTGTGCCACATTATAGTCTATTTAATAGATTTTTAGCTCATTTTAAACATGGAAACAAAACAACTTATGAAACAGCAAAAAATGTTGCACATTGTATCGTTTGGCATGTCAAACTGTAATCATACTGATTTTGTAATGTCTCTCAAAATGTTCTTTGCACCCTCGAGTAGACCAAATAAGAAGGTGATAGATATGTTGCAAAATGTTCTATAAAGAATCATTCAAGTCATAAACAAGTCATCCTTCAAGTCATTACAAATTATATATTAATATATATTACGGCATGGTTTCACAGACATGGTTTAGATTAAGCCAGGTTTGGGCCTTATAGTTTAAGTAGCTTTTATAAAATGTGCCTTTTAAAAAACATTACTGGTATGCATCTTGATACAAAACAATGGCACTGACATATTTTAATACACGCTGGTGCAAGTTGCTTTAAAACAGCTCAAACATGCATTTTAGTCTGGGACTAGCTTAAGCCTTGTCTGTGAAACCGGGGTTACAAATTATAAAGTTAAAACCTAAAATGAAAAGGTTTCACAAGTATTGAAGAAAAGCAGGTTTGAGCACTTGGAATGCATCCTAAACAGACTGTCAGCATTGATAACCCTCCATTGAATGCTGAGTCACTGTGACAATGACTTGTTGACTGTTAACAAAAATTGGAAGTTAAACAGTGACATTAACACCTTTATAGACAGACGAGTACGTGAATACCTGTATTTTAGGAACTGCAAATTCATCAAAAATACAGATGAACTGTTTACAGTTTTTATTATGAATTACATACAGTGTATCAGAAAATAAAGTAGGGACAATAAAAGATATAAAACAAGCCTCTCCCATTCTGCAGAGCACCAGCGTCTTTAGAGATGGAGTGCTGTTGTGAGAACCCTGTAGGCCATTGAGAAAGTTGTGATCATTCCCACCGTCCAGGACAGACCTCTACTAGGCTGGGGCAGAGACATCACGTAAGACACTGTGTGGATGAAACGTGAACCTACAAACACTCGGAAGTGCAACAGAGCCGTGGAAAGATCCGGCCCCGTCAGTGCATACAGGAGACCGATCACCACAAAGGGAATGATGTTTTCCAGATCATTGTGATGGCATCTGTGATTGAAGAGCAAAAATCACTGAGAATATATGCAATCAACAGGTTAAATGAGGATAAATCTGTCCTTTTCTATTACCTTCGGACACGTTCTACATCAGGATTGGTCTGGAGCATCTTCTTTCTCTCCTCTGGATCTTTTTTGATCATCGCAGTGTCCTCAGGGTTTTGAAAGGCCTGTGTGATGGACAGAAACACATTAATTATAAAACCTATAAACTATAATTATTGCATTAGATCCAATGTTAGTTAACTATAACATAATGCAGAATGAATCAGTCTTTTAAGTCAGTTATTTCTTTATTGCAATTTATATCAAACTGAATTTTCTAAACCAATTGCACCTTTCTGGTTATCCTGAAGTATCCAGTCAGAGGAGCCATGAGCATCATTTTGAGAATGACTATAGTAGTATATGTGGAGAAGGCCAGGAACACATCGCTGTTTATCAGGTCAGCCATTTTACTAAATTTCCTTCAAAGAACAACATAGAAAATTACAGAGCAAAAGCAAAGTATCGGGCAATGACAGACATTAAGATATCGTAAAGCATGCAAATGCACACCTATAGCTTATTATAGGCCTACTATTTTGTTTAGGTAGGAAAATATTATTTTCTGCTTTTATTCAGTGTAGCCTTATAACGTTTTCTAGCATTTTTATGTTTTGACCAATAGATGTGAGAACTTATGGGAACTCTGAAATATTTCTGTGAAACGGTTCTTTTGAACAATTCTTTTCAAATAACTGGTTCATAAATAAAGTCTGCGGTTCCTTTACGGCATATCCTAGGCTACTTGCACGCTTTGTTCTACTACAGCATGACAGTCAGTAACACTGTTTACGCCTATTAAAAACCACTTTGTTTGTATGTTTAAAACTGTCACAGCTACAATCATGATTTGTTTGATAATTTCTGCAGTTAGATTTCTGCTAAACTTTATTCCCATTCGGATCGATTCAATTCGTAAATCAAGTCCTGTTAAACCGGTCCGACTCACACAAAAAATATTCATTCACCAATTAGACATCGTTATTTGAGGAAATACCACTACTGTATAGACTACTTATCAAATAAACAAATTCATTACAGATGCACATTATTTCAAAGCCCTTACTTTACAAACACTGTGTAAAATTAAATTTCCAACCCATATTTTGCTCACTATCTATTTTTCACACCCCACCCTGTTGCGCCGTTCACGCTACAAGCGAGCGACCAGACACGACAATGACGCCTCCATTTTAATCAACCTGTTTACATTGAAACTAATAGAGTTTCTACTATAATGCATTGTGCCGCTTCGTTTAGTAGCTAGGCTACAATAATGGGGATATTCGATTTCGGTCCCGCTCGCATGTAAGACCAGAAGTTTAAAGAGTTTATATTTGGAGCTTGTCACGCACACCCTCCAATCAAATGCCGCGTTATTAAACAAAATTGGGGCAACAAGGGAAATGTTGCTCCATGCTTACCTGGTAGACGATTCTTGCGGATGACAAGTGTCACAGCGCTTTGAATCAATTGCTCAGTTATGGTGCAAGTTGTATAGGACAGCCTACTTGGACCAGAGCCAGCGCATTCCTTGTAGCGTGATTTTCTTGTCAAGTTAACAGCTCAATTCTTTGGAGCTTTGTGGATCAATGACTAATCCAAGATTATTTTGATCTGTACAGCAAGGTCTTCCAGCCAAATCAAACACAAAAATTGCTGTTTCTTTTGTGTTTTGTCTTTTCTTTTTGCTGTTGGCAAGTATGCTTGCATTTTCATGGTGACTCCCTAAGCCTGTTTGTCACCTTATGTAACAGTGAGGGTGAGGATGTAATAAAAATATGTTGATTTCACCCTACCGCTTATCTGGAATATTTTATCCAGGCAGTAAAATTGTTTGAATAGTCACTGGAACAAAATAGGATGTGTTATTCCGCATGTAATCAAAACATATGCTTTTCTGACCACTTTGATACAGATTGGTCTTAATACAGGTGTAAACAGGTCTTCTTGAAAAGTTTTATTTCAAAGTTAGAATCTACACAATGTTTTCTAAATAATGTTTTCAAGCATTTAAGTAGGCTAATCATAAAGGTTATGTAGCCTACATTTTCATTATGATCTGTATCATATGATCCAAACTTAATACTGTCATAACTGAGCACTTTATATCACAAAACACTAGAAATTAATTAAAAGTGTTATAGGTTCCAACCCAGTCTCATGAGAGTTTGTATGAGATGACAAACTCGTAAAAAAAAGAGTAGGGCCTAGACATTACCATAAAGCCCAACCTCTAACCCAAATTTTAAACATATTTGGCATTGTAACAGGACAAAAAAAAACAAAAACATAAAAGTTTGAACGGTTGATATAATACCATGACTCCCATCTCATACGAATTATTAAAAGTTGTCATGAGATAAAAAGTAGTATGGCATGTTTTCATAAAAAGCTTGTCAGCTTAACAAATATGTGTTTTTCTTCAACTTCTATAAAGAGCTTTTTTTCTCTCTGGTGTTTTCAGTCATCATGCTGAACGCCGCATGGTGCATTGGCACTTAACCATTGCTATCTTGAAGGTATGTGTTTAAGGTATCCGCTTCGTTAGGCCTTATTCTGTTGACTGCACACATAAGGCATCATGCCATGTAATTGTAGGCACTAAAGAGATCTAGTCATTCTCCGCTCCTGTCATCTTCCTCAGCAGAGGATCTCGAATCGAGAAGTTAGTCTTGTCTCAAGCTGAGTGAAGAGCAAGACGTCTTCTCCCTCCTATTACACCACTGTCACGCTAAACAGCTGCACGTCATGTCGCCATTGTGCTTGTGTTTTTGTAAGGCATTGCAGGTGCAAGAAACATCCTTATCGCTGCTGGAACATATTCTGGTCTTTACATATGGATGAGCTGCACGAGAAAGTGCGGCGCAGAGAACTAGTTGATAAAGAATGTGGACTGATGAGATATTCTCCTACTGACACGTCGCATTTGCCGGCTTCTACAACTAATATGCTTTACCTCGTGTTTACCATTCCAGGGGAAAATGTGGGACTGTGCTACTTTGCCAGAGGAGCACATGAGAGATGTCAATCAACGTGCAGGGACAAGGGATTTAAAGATGTTGTGCGCATTCAGAGATTTAACAGTGTGGTCTGTGTCAGGTGTCAACAACTTCGCCATCAGAATTGTAATGCTGTAAGACACATATCATTAGTGTTTGATTTGCACCTCACATGAAGAACGCTAACTGCTTTTTCTTCAGACTTGGAAGAAGTTTCACATTTAATAAAAAATTTGACTTTGAACACTGCAAGCTGCACGGCTGCCTAGTGTTTCAACACTTTTGCCAAGACTTATGAATTTCAATTGAATTGGGTAATCTTTCAGTGGTGTACATAACACGAATTCAGAATAAATGCATTTCATTAAAGTAATCAAGTATTTAATTTAAAACAATTATGCACTTTTAAAACTTTTGCAGTACATTTGGTATATGGCAAAGCGACGTTCATTTGCTTTGGCATTAATATAACTAATTTTATGCATAGCAAAGTTAAGCATTAATACACTGCCATTCAAAAGTTTGGGGTCAGTAAGACTTATTTAAAAAAAGAAATAGCCTACTTAAGCAAGAATGCACTCAATTGACAAAAAGTGACAGTAAAGACATTTATGTTACAAAAGATTTCTATTCCAAATAAAAAAGTGTCCTTTTGAACTTTCTAATCATCTAAAAATCCTGAAAAAAAAAAAAGATTTCACATTTTAAACCGTTTTCAACACTTTAAGAAATGTTTCTTAAGCATCAAATCAGCATATTATAATGATTTCTGAAGGATCATGTGACACTGAAGACTGGAGTAATGATGCTGAAAATTCAGCTTTACATCACAGGAATAAATAACATGAAAACAATTAAATATAAACATCTATTTTAATAATAATTTCACAATATTACTGTTTTTACTGTATTCTTGATCAAATAAATGTAGCCTAGGTGAGCATTCTTTTAAAAGCATAAAAAAGACTGACCCCAAACTTTTCAATGGTAGTTCATATAAAAAATAAATAAATAAATAACATAGATAATTTTTTTTAAGAGGCAACCAAAAATCTTATTATATGCTTATATACACATTTTTTATGGCAGACGTAAAATTTTAATTCTAAAATATTTTTTCATATCCGATTTCCAACATAGATCAAGCTTCCCAATCAGCCGACTATCTGTTTGTTCAAACAGTGGGTGAGTGTTCAGGAAACGGTATTCATTACTTTTTACTACTTTGAACGTGGCTCGTCCAATCACAATTTAGAGTCGGAACGATCCATATTCTAACTAGCATTTTCTTTTTTTCTTTCAAAATAAATCAAAGTAATTTAATGCCTTTCTTCCTAAGTGACATTTTGCATCATACATGGCTTGTAGGCCATAGCACACAATGCTAACAACCATCATTACCTACAGTACATGCTATTGCGAGATCACTGATGTCAGGGCTGCACAAAGCAAAGCAAAACAAGGTAACTAGGTCTTTGGCTGTACAATCTCTTGTTGATTTGTATAATTCACCGTTTTAGAGCGAGACAGGGAAGGAGAGTGCTTGTACGAGACAGAACCGAACACAAATAATGCAGTATGATTTCCCAAAAGGACCTCTTAATGGCCAACACATGAATTGATCTCTCACCAGTCTCACCAGTAATTGGGATGCCGACTGTGGTGTCACTTTATTGATTTTTCACTGGTAGCCAACTTGCACCCGGGTTGTAGGACAACGATGACTAAATAACAGCCAGACCAATGATCTTAATGCTAGGAGCCAAGCACAGCTATTGATTTCATTACTGAATGCCTCCTAGGCTCCAAGCACATACATTTTTTGTATCGACCCAAGGCGGCGTCCACATTTCTTCCTGCACTGTCACATGCACTGTGCCTGGGCATTCAAAAGCAGAACGCTGAGTAGGCCTATGTACAAATACTTGCTTGGATGCATGTTTACATCATAATTTATGTCATGCAATCAGCATGTGAAGGTGACCCGCTTTGACAGGGTTGGCAGTTTTATGTCTCCAAAAACACGTCTGAATTACCTCTGTTTGCTACATGGCTCTCTGGATAATAAAGTGCATCATCCGGGTGTTTGAAGTGCACTTTTTCTTTTTGGAATTTTCAGTGTGAACAAATTACTCACACTATTTATTCCTCAAAATGGGATTGAATAGTGCACAAGTCTGCTGTGAATTGGGATGCACATATGAGTGCAAGTCTTGGTATATCCATACTTTTTGGTGAGACTCAGGATATCGTTTCTATGTCAACCAGAGCTTAACGGCAACCGCAGCCAAAAAAACAACAACTCATAATTATGTCAAAAAAGACAATAAATCATAATTACAGTATGAGATTAAAAAGTTGATATATTAAACCATAATCATGAGATAAAAATCCAAATTATTAGATACCAAGTCATAATTATGCTAAAAAATTTAAATGATTACATAAAATGTGAACTTATGAGATTAAAATGACATAAATATATGTTTTTAATTAATTTCATAATTTCAGAAACATAATTTCATCATTTTGACTTTTGGGCTTCCATATAAAACCTTAAATAAATGACTATAAACACAGTAATTTAGATCAGAAGAACAACAAACCAGTAAGAATGAATACAAAGAATGAACACAAAGTTAGGGAAAAGAGGTTTATTTTAGTGTCCGTTACACCTGTTACATGTACTTTACTATAGTAACAACAGTGAATTATGAGTAATTGCATGCAAATAACCCTAAACCAAACCTAATCCGGTAACGCTTCCTTTTACAGTACGTTAACTTACGTGTACTTACAGTGTACTTACCTAAGAAAGTACTAGGTAATAATGCTTAATTTTAGGTAAGTACATGGGTTAAGGTTAGATTTAGGGGTAGGTGCAGGGTTAGTACCTAGTTATTACCCAATTATTGTAATTACCGTAATTAGTATGTACATGGGGAACAGGACTGTAAAAGTAAGCGTTACCCCTAATCTAAACCCTATAAGTATATGTGCTGTTAATTATTACTCAGCACTTAAATGTATTAATAATTAGTGATTACATTGAAACAAGGACACCTTAAAATAAAGTGTAACCAAAACATTTTATTATTTAAATTGCCCCTATTATACTTTTTCGAGCATTATCTTTCATGTAGTGTGTAATATAGCTGTTTGTGAACGTGAAATGTCTGCAAAGTTTTAAAAATCAAAGTGCACGAGTTATTGCCTCCTAAACGAAAGAATCGATTCTGAACTGGCGAAATGAGTCTTCAGCAATTCCAGTCTCGCTTCCTGTTACATACCTATGTAACTGTAACAAATTTGCAAAATGCCAGTTTAAAGTCTTCATTGTGAACAAAGTATACCTTGCCCCGGCCTCAAACACTAGTTTTAAATGAGGCTTGGAAGAATTTGGTTCGTGTTGCCGACATTTCAAGACGCCGTTTTCAGCTTTGCGTGCGAATCCACTTTACATGCACTTCAAAAGGAATGTCTAAGGACACGCACTGGAATTGATATGGAAAAAGGTTTGTTTGTATCACTATGTATGAAGCACTGAGGAAGCCTCTGGAGCTAAAAATCAGACATGGTAATAGCGGTTTCATTTCTGACACGCACAGTAAGTGGTCGACCAATCACAACAGGGCCGTCTGACCAATCAGAGCAGAGTTTTGGAAAGGAGGGATTTAGAAAGACTGTTTTCACACTCTTTCAGAAACGAGGTGATGTGCAATGCATTTATGAGAAAATTAAAGTGTCTTGCTTAATGTTAAAGATTCTCTTAGTCCATCAGTACTTTAACTGCAAACAACAATGTTACCTAAGGTTACCAAAAGATAATATCACAGAAACAGCACAGCAGCTTCTGGTTAAAAGCCTCCTTGTGAACACTTGAGAGTTGTCTGCAGCTCCTGTAGGCGTCTGTTAAGTTCTTTCAGTCTTTAATATTCTATCCATTGACAATGACCCTTAACTAGCAGAGCCATTAGGAAAAGAGGCTACTTGTTCTGCACTTAATTACGGCAAACACTGGTGCTCATTATCATAAAGAGCTTGTTTCCCCATAAGCTTCACCTAAACTCTGAGTTTAATGACAAAATTAGTCAAGCTGTACAATTACTAATGATCTATTATGAAAATCAAACACACAAACAACAGTTAAGTGGAGACTCAAAAATCACTTTCAGAAAACATTACCATCACAAATCCACACATGTACTTTTGTGCTATATCAAAATATGTCCAATGCATTTGGAAGAGGATGGCACTAGCAGCGGGTTGTGAGTTCAAATCCCCTCTCAACTGATTAAATAGCTGTAAATGACCTTGGATAAATGCTTAAGCCAAAAGTAAACGTTCATGGGGATTTACTAACAAACAGAAAGAATTCCATCATTCGAAAATTCATATAGCTTCTGTTCATGACGGTTTTAAATTCAACAAACCAGTGCAGGTTAACAGATAAGTCTGGTTCAAGCAAGTTAATAGTCAAATTTTCAAAACTGTATCTACAGGCAAAGTTTTGCAAACTAAATATCTCCAATCTCAGTCAATGAACTCTGTTAATCATCTCACATTCCCAACAGTAGCTTGACACCTTTTTTGTGGCACGGGCCTACGAGTGAGTTACGTCAGAGTAGTCATGGGCGGAAGGTCTCATATCGGATATGGCTCCGGGGTGCAAATTAAGATAATTACGTACTGTGAATTCCTCGATAAGTGGCCCTCCAAACTCAGGCGGTACAGTGTTCACGCTTACTTAATGCACATCTGAACAAAAGCTCCTGCTCCTGCTAGGCGTAACGCTTGGGCCTCGGCGCTCTGCAGGAGGGCTCGTCTCATTAGGATGCTTATTTTAACGAAGCGTCTCCACGCTGCAGATCACTGCGTGGCCCCATGGATCCGCTCTCCTCCTCACAAAGGGAAATAAATCTCTTTTCGGCAGGATAATTACCAAGATAATTTTATCCGTAATGATGCTTGTCAGTCAGGAGAGCTGATGAAATTAGAGATGTTCTTGTGTAAGGGAAAAAAAAGAGAGAATCCCAGCAGATTTATCTGTCAAGAATGAAGAGAGATGAATAAAGAAACTAGCGAAAGAACTTTCTTTTCTTCAACCTTACATATAATGGTGTTCAGATGAATCTTACACAAACATCAGTGTGTTCTTAAAGAAACGGTTCACCTAAATATGAAAATTCTGTCATTATTCACTCACCCTTATGTTCCAAACCTATATGATGTTATTATTTCTGTGGAACACAAAAATAAGTTTGTTTAAGAGTCATTATAGCTCTTACCATATAATAATAATAATTTGTTACATTTATATAACGCTTTTCTCGGCAGTCATAGTGCTTTACATATGGAAGGGGGGAATCTCCTCAACTACCACCAATGTGGAGCATCCACCTGGATGATGCCACGGCAGCCATATTACACCAGAACGCTCACCACACACCAGCTTATGGTGGAGAGGAGACAGAGTGATGAAGCCAATATATATATATGGGGATGATTAGGAAGCCATGATGTATGGGGGCCAATTGGCAAATCAAAACCCTACTCTTTCGAAGGATGGGATTTTTAATCACCACAGACAGTCAGGACCTCGGTTTAACGTCTCATCTGGAGGATGATAGAATGTCTGGAAAGTTCCAAAATAAATGGCTCAACACGACTACTGCGTTATATTTCTAAACTTTTGAAGTCATCCGATAGCTCTGAGCGAGGAACAGTTACAACTACACATCAACACCACTGACAGCAAAATGTTATTGGTTGCAAAAGCCATTTTTAAATTTTGAACTGCAACATGATGCAATCTTAATTTTATCTGCAAATATTTTTATTTTATGTGTACTATTTTTGCATTTAAAAAAAATCACTTAACTGGAATAGTACAGCAATAGATAATTGATTTTTTAATGCAAAATAGTTAATAGTAAAAAATTTAATAAAAAAAGTCAATATTTTTTATGTTTGTAGATGCTTACAATAATTTGGCATGGGAATATTACTTATATTGTGTCATACACATGGTTAATTGCTTCTGCTTGTATCCTACAAGGGACTTTGGATAAAATCATCTGCTAAATGAATAAAAGTTCATTAAAAACTTGAAATATAGCACATGAAGTCATACGGACTACTTTTATTCTGGGATTTTTTAGTCCAAGTTGGAACTTGACTATGGAAGTTTGAGTTAAAAAAAGTAATTGCAACTTTATATCTCACAATTGAATTTATTTCTCAGATTGTGACTATTTCTCATTTTCTAATTATCTTAGTAAAACCTTTTTTATTATTTATGGGTACAAACACTTCCACACTTGACAGATAAAATGTCAAACAGTAAAACGTTCATGTCAAACATAAAAACAGAAAATTAAATATTTCTCATTTTGTGTTTCATGAAAGACAATAGAACATACAGGTTTGGAATAAAATGAGAGTAAATGATGACATAATTTTTTAGCGCACTAACCATTTAATCTATCTAAAGTCCACTGAAGTGTTGACATATACATTAACGTTGGTGTTAGAGATAAAGCAATCTTTTGCCTGGTACATAATAAACGTCTGCTTTCCATTGGTGGATATCATATATATCTTGACACTTCATTAGCTGTTCACACACACACACACACACACACACACACCTGGATGTAAACATGTAGACATGCTCAACTTTATAGTCAGTGCTAGGAAAACACAGCCTTTTAACCACAAAAAAACCCTGCACTTGATCGCAACATAGAAAGCTAGAGAGCCAATACTTACTCCAGTGGCACTGCAACTGCACAGCTTTGATCTTAGATGTGAATTTTCTTAACTTGTCTGGGCTTTCAAAAAAGGGCTACTTAAATTATTTCAGAGATGCCGCTTTTCTTCGACATGGCAAAGGTAGAGCCCTCCTGTGGATTTGGAAAGATAAAAGGTGTTCAAACAGACATCACGACAGGTTTATTATATTACTTAGCATAAGCACTGCCAACCATCCCTTAAAGGAATAGACATCTTGTGTTTTTTCCTTTAAACAACAAAAAATTAACAGTGAGGAATTGGGACCCTGCTCTTGTGTTGTTTCACTCAACAAAGGCGCGTGAACAATCGCTTATTATGTCAAACTTTGACAATGACAGAATTGGAACAGGGTTTCTTCAGCGCCGTCCCCCACAGGGAGCCCCCCCCCCCCCTACACACACAACTCTGGAAAGAAAGTTTACTTTCCCTGTCATATGAAATTACATTCGCATTTGCGGAGCTTAACAGACCATCAGAACGGAAACAAGTAACAGTGTTGGGCATAACGCATTACAAGTAACATGAGTTACATAATCAGAACACTTTTCTTCAAGTAGCTAGTAAAGTAACGCATTACTTTTAAATTTACAACAAAATGTAACATTTTTCAAATAAGTAACAAGTTACTTTGTTTTCCCAATTATTGACTAATTTGCATTTCCTTCAGTCTGAGGCTTCTTCATTTCACTTTTGGCGTGAAAGGAACTTTCGTTTTTTTGTTATTAAAAAACAAAAAAGCAGAAAAAGTAACACATTGCTTTCTATAAAAAGTAACCAAGTAATGGAACTAGTTTCTTTTTTAGGGAGTAACACGATATTATTTTTAAAAGTAACTTTCCCCAACAGTGACCAGTAAGGTGTTGTGGAACATATGAAAGACCTATAAGGTTGGCCATTGAGTAAACTAGCTTTTGTTTTTCAGACATTTGAGTGGATATTCCCTTATATAAGTACATTAGCATTAAAGTTCAACAACCCCAGGCCGAGTATCCATGCTGATATTCCACACAATAGCAATTGTGATATTGTTTTTATACAAAAGTTCAATTAACAAGTTAATACTGAGCAACTTATATTTTAGACACAATATTTATTGTTCTGCTAACTAAAAAAGTTACATACGAAACCAAAGCAGCAGCAAAACTTTTTTTAATCCGATTCTCGATCATTCTTGAGTGAATGATTCAATGACTCACCAATAAATACAGTTTGTTTGTGCGTGTGTGTGTGCATGTTCATTTTAACAATATAACAATACATTTATACAACAAAATATAAGATTATATAAAATTATATATTTTGTTGTATAAATGTATTGTTATATTTAAAATATATAAAATATATATTTGTGGATGATATAATGCTAGGAAGATAGGAACACAGTCAGTGTTTTATTACGATTTGTGTTGATTGAGTGAATGCCTCAATGACACACTAATAAATAAAGATACAAAAAAATATATAAATATACTGTATAATAGATAGGAACACAGTGTTTCATTCCGATTTGTGTTGATTGAGTGAATGCTTCAATGACACATATATATATATATATATATATATATATATATATATATATACACACACACACACACACACACACACTGTATATTAACTCATAGATCATTTGAACTCATTGACGGACCTCAACTGTTGTAAAATAAAGGGAACATTTCTATAAACAACAAAAGTTAGTTTCACTCAAAATATTCTGTAATGTTTCGCTTGCTATTCGTACTAAACTTCACCTCCGTGGCAGCAATAAAACTTGAAATGACTTCAAACGAGAAAGCACAGACAAGATGAAGTCTTGAATGAATACACCTCAAACAGAGTCATTAGCAGGAAAGGTTTCACAAATTAAAACAGTAAAAGAGACTAAAGATCAATTGTTGAGGATTTCGGCTGGCATCGCAGCGTGAGAACGGCAGCCGGATGTTTGTGTGCAGTAAGGAGGGGTCTGGATCATACGCTAACCTCCATTCAGTGTGCTAGCTGGCGGCCGCAGTCATTGACAGGAAGGAGTAGGCCGCTAGGGCATTGATTGATTAATCAAAGCTAATGTGCTTTTGATCAGCGAGGGCTGCCCTATTAACCAGCTAAGGAAAGAGGGGGAGAAATGCTCCATCTTTTATTTACCCACTTGCAAGGTCCCTTGTTGGCTTCCATCGCTAACTTCAAAGGAGACTGTGACAATTCTGTCACAGTTTTGACTGATAAAAAAAATAAGTTTTTTATACATTTTCCCTCGACAGTAGATTTTGTTTAATCGTTTCCAACCTCGCTCTGTTTTAATATGTGTCGAGGAAGAGAATACAAGTCTCATGTTTTCTTCATGACTGTTTCCTTTCTCGTCTAGTTGTTTAGTGGGTTGTCCTCTTTTTCGCACTGTGCCATTTAATGCCATGTACTGCCTGTCACAAGGACACCCAGGGAAACTTCATGCAACTTTTTGTTGTTTGCTATAATTTATCCCCTTGTTCCAGGTTGGAGTGCACACACTTTCAGTGTCAAGCATCTGTTGTGCGAGGCCTAAAATGACAGTATATACAAACCTCCCCTAAGAAAACACTATTATTCATTTGTTTGCACATCAAATGATGGATATTTAGAAATAATTTCAAAGTGAATGTAAGAGTCCTTGATACACCTTTATTCTAACAGAAAACCATTTATTTATTTAAATACTATATTAGTTATGTTACTATATTATATTAAGTTTTTAATATTAAAAAAAATATTTATTTTTGTTGTTTTATTAACATTTTAAGATTTTAAAAAGTTCTAATGCAACGGCACAGTAGTTTTCTGACCTCATACATCCACCAGAAAATTACTTTGGAACCAGTTGGTTAATTAATTGCAAAAGTGTGGCTAAGAAAATGAAGTTAGATCAGAGAAAAGGTCTGACATGTGTATTATACTGTATATACACACTTTTATCAAGGCACAACTTTATATAATAATTGACCAATAATAATAATAACTACTTGCATGAGGCCTCAAAAAAATGTTATTAAAAACATTGACAGATAATTAAAAAAAAATCCGGTTATTAAGTCATGTGGCTCACCTTACTGTATGCGTAATATACACCATATAATAATATTTAGGCTATAACTGCTACAAAGAGCTGTGTAAATATAGTGTTGTTAGCAAGATTTGATAGGTAGCATTATTCGGCAGAATTTATGAGCGGCCCATCGTGAATTCTCCTGATTCCTCCAATGGCCATTCCAGGCCTGTCTGAGGACATGAATAGTCATCACATAATTATGGTAATTCTGATATAGCATAAATTCATACAATACACTAGAGCCTTTTACCTTATTAGAGGGATAGTTCACCCAAAAATGAAAATTCTGTCAGTATTTACTCACCCTCAAGTTGTTCCAACCTCGTAAGACCTTCGTTCATCTTCGGAACACGAATTAAGATATTTTTGATGAAATCTGAGAGCTGGATCACTGCTACATAGGTTTCTAAGGGATTGAAACTTGCCAGCCCCGAAAAGTCATTAAAGACATCGTTAAAATAGTCCAAGTGACTACAGTGGCTGAATCTTAAGTTTATCAAGCGACGAGAATACTTTTTGTTCGCAAAAACAAACAAAAATAACGACTTTATTTCAACTATTCATTTCCTTCTCTGTTGGCCTCGAGTCAGTTAACGTAATGTGATTGCGTAGAGCTACGTCACACGTAGGCTCACTATTGGCCGACGCTGGTCATGTATGTGATGCGTGTGACGTACAACAACAGAAGCGTACGCTGTTAAACTAGTGAACTGACTCGAGGCCCAGAGAGAAGGAAATGAATAGTTGAAATAAAGTCGTTATTTTGGGGTTTTTTTGCGCACAAAAAGTATTCTCGTCGCTTGATAAACTTTAGATTGAGCCACTGTAGTCACTTGGACTATTTTAACAATGTCTTTAATAACATTTTTCGAGGAACAAGTTTCAATCCCTTAAGAAGCCTATGGAGGAGTGATCCAGCTTTCAGATTTAATCAAAAATATCTTAATTTGTGTTCCGAAGATGAACGAAGGTCATACAGGGTTGGAACTACATGAGGGTGAGAAATTACTGACAGAACTTTAATTTTTGGGTGAACTATCCCTTTAAAACTAAGGCCACATCCACACGAAGCCAAAGCTTTCCCTATCCGATCTTTTTTTTCCCTCGTTCTAAATTTTTTTTCCGTAAACACAGAGTCGTCTCAAGAAATATATGCGTACTCACGAAACCACTGAAACCGCCTTAAAACGATGTGGTATACATGCCAGACCAGTATGTGGCGCTGTAATTCTGCCACATAGATACACTAAACAATGAGAAGAAGACTTGCGCATAACCTTGCGCGCTCTATACGAACCCAACACGACAGCAAGATGAAGAAGAAGATTGCTCAACATAGCATAGGAGCAGAAGAAATTGCTTTAGTAAAGCTAATAGGCTCAGTAACTTCTGCAGCGCGAGCACAAGCATATAGTCCGCCATTGTTGTTTTGACGTAGTGGTGTGTGACTAATGCTGACACGTGGTGTCATGACATCGTTTCACAGAATGTACGGATTGGCCATACACACGAAAACGCAAAATGCCGGATCCGTCTGGACGAAACACCAATACGATACAAAATTTGTACGTATACAGCTAAACGCGTCTGCGTGTGGACAGGGCCTAAGAGTAGAGAAGTTCAACTAAGAGAAACTTAAAAAAGAGCCCACAAATACATCAACTTCCAAACTGAAGGGCAACTTCTTGGCCACAGCGTGCTTTTGTGGACACAACAAGACAATCAACTGCACACAAACCCACCCCAGAAGGCACGTTTGCTAGCCTTGTGGCGTTTCATATCATGTTCAAAGTTCCTAAAAGTACACTTGTTTCTTTCTTTACATTCAGATGAATGGAGACCCACCTGAGTGTAGACTAAGTATCTTGTTTCATGTTGGGTGACTCTTAAAGTCAAGGAAAACTCAAGGTCTTTTTGCCGGGTCCTTCCGAGGTCTCTGAGGGAAACATATCTCATATTTAATAATAAAACGTTCAGAAGCAACTCTCTCAACACATATACAAACACACACAAGCAACTTAATACACAAATGGCACTTACAAGTTGTGAAGTCACCTTTGTCTTTGTTTTTCCTCTCAAGTTCTCGTTCCCTCCCCTCCTGTTCTCATTTGAGAGCCTGTTTCCTGCTCAACCCCTGCCCTTGAGTTTTTCCCAATGTCAGTGCACACTTCAAACACCAGCTGACAAGCTCAGAGGAGTCTGCTGAGAATCCCTATTCGAAACAATTATTCTGTCTCCTACACGCTGGCAGATCTCTTCCCAGAGCATTACGCCTAATCAAAAGGTCCCTTTGACCCATCAACAACTCCGTGGACGTGCTGATACACTTGCCCCTCGCCGGTAGGTATAAATATAGTTATGCTCATATGTTTAATATATAAAAACAAGCAGTGCAGATGCCGATTTCTAGAACCGGGAATACCTGGAGAACATGTTTCGGTCGAGCAAACTCTCTCTCTCTCTGTATCTTGAACCTTCAGGCAGTCACTGTACCTGGGAAAGGTTCGTTAAACAAACAACAGGCTTTCATCTTGTGAAACTAAATCATTTAATATTTAAAGCAGGGGTAAAACACCTCAGGAAACTTGTCAGTAGTCTGGATGTGGAAACGCAGCTCCACAAGATCCAGATGCTCCTGTGAGGAACCCCTTTACCAATGTAATTCTTAACCTTTATAGTCCCGTTTGATTTAACTTTAGGATAAGAGTCGTCATTTAAATTCCAAAATAGCCAAACTGGTCCAATTTGACCCTAAATCATGATGTGCAAACCTGAATTTTAAAACAGCATTTATAAAATTCCCCGTACAGCCTCACAGGAGTCAATAATTACACTCCCTCATTAGAAACAAGACGATCAATAAAGATCACCGCCATGTTTTTGGAGTATCCATCAAATGTTGTAATCTACGAATGGAGCTTGATCTTTCAGTGCCCCTCCCTCAGACTCATCTTCACTAGCTGAACCTCCTTTGCAAGCTTTTTTCATTTATTTGGAGTATTTTCATATTGATTGTGCTGCAACTGTGGCCTTTTGTTAGGTCTGAAATATAGCCTTGTTAATGTACATCAGATTGCAGAGGATCAGTTTCACCTCTCAAGAAGCTGAAGACTTGAATTTGGTCACTGCAAACACCAGTTATCCACTAGTAGTGGGTTCAGGGATTGCAAAAGGGATCTTACCTATTATATAGTATATTACCTATTAATATACTATTAATCAAATTAAATAAACTTAATCAACGACCTTTAGCTGTGAATATTAGCCTCTTAATTAAAGCTTAAAAAACTAACTTTTTCAACTTTAACAGTTTTTTATTGTCAACCAGCATAACCTTTTACTTGAATGAGGATGTATAGCGGGTAAATGCCAACAGTTAAGCTCACGTTAGTCTTTGTAAAAGCCATTCACCTTCCATTTCATCAGCCCTGGAGCATTTTAATGGATTATAAATACTTGGCTGATCTGTCAATGACAAATCATTTATCCACTGCAGATCTGAGAGAGATCAAAGCTAATTAACTTTTCCTCGTTCATTTCAGCAGTGGAGTTTGACAAGCGTGGCTGGAGCAAAGGCTCTTCGGAGAGTCAAACATCAGACCGGCAGTGCCAGGTGAGGCCCGAGCGCAGGTTTGATCTCGTATACATGTATTCCTTCACTACTCGGTCGCAAGGGAGCTCCGTGCCAAGGTCAACATTCAAAGACATTCAACTGCACGCAACGAGAGACACTCCTGCAGGAACCGTGGCTTTCTTTTGTTGAGCGCATCACAGCAGCATCAGAGGGTGCGGACTGACACTAGTGAAGTCCCTGGATAGCATCCATCGCTACCGGTTTCCGTCCCCTTCACGGGAAAAGCTAGTATACCTTCTAATTGCATCATTAATATCATTAGGGATTAATTGTCTTCTCCACCTGGTTCACTCCTACTGTGTTGATGAGGCGCAAAGTGTTAGTTTTGATGACCTTCAACCAAAAGTGAATAAAAGGAAAAACTTGTCACCAGTGGCTGAATGGAATTTCTTGATGTGTATTGAAGGACAGCTTTTCTTATGTGCAGGATTCATTTTCCCAAACTATTATTCATTCTAGCTCTCCCTTTAACCTTTCTGGCAGATCTGACGCTTTGAGGGAAATATTGAGCCTGAGACTGTGGAAAATGTAAGATTTAAAATCTAATTTAGACCTGGAAATACTGACAGATTTTCAAAACCAAACAAACGAAAACAAAAATTTGCTCAAATAAATTAAAATAGAATAAAACAAAAACAAAAAAGGAGCGAGAAAGAAATATGCTCATATAACTGAAATTACATTAAAACAAACAACAACAAAAAACAGCAAAAATAGCATATAAGATGGAAAGGAAAATATAAATAAAATATTTAAAGCAATAAAAAATTAAATAAAATAAAAAAAGTGTCAGACAGAGCAGCTCAGGCTGTCAAAATTAAAATAAAATGTGAATCCTCAAGCAGACAAAGAAGAATATATTCATACAAAAAGAGAGAGAGAGAGAGAGAGAGAGAGAAAGAAAGAAAGAAAGAAAGAATTTATTTTGAACTCATCACAGGAGAAAAACAGATAAGCAACAATTGTTAGCCATTTCAGCAAAAGAGTAACTTGACTGTAGCTAAACGATATTAGATTATGACAAGCGTGTATCTTGGAAAGTTCCCCAACACTGCATATACCATAAGTGCATAAATGGACAATATCAGTTTTGTCAAAACTCCAAAATCGAGGATGTCAAAACAAGCATGTTAACATGCAATTGACACAAAACTGTCAGGCTTCACTGTCATATGCCAGCTCAATAAATGCAACCAATTATTCATAATCTCACCGGCAGCGTTTCGAAGACAACTTCTGACATACTGTCACAGATCTTTTGCAGTCGTTTTACTCTCTTTTGTCTCCGAGCATGTTAAAATTCAGCAGCCGAGAAATGACTTGCCAATGATAAGCAATGGCACCCTATCAGAATGAATGCAGCACAGTGCTGGATGTGTCTGTTTAAGCACCCTTGAACAACTCAGACAAATGAGAGAAACATAAGATGTGTGTATGCTATTAATCACACAGAATAACATGTTTCCATAACAATTGATTACGAGGTAGGCTGCTTTTGCCACTGGGTAATATGTGAAAAGCACACACACAAAACCTCCAACACGCAAAATCCTGGCCTGTGATAGTTGACAGGTGACGCACGTGTCATTAAAAATGATTTTTTTTTTAGCCTGGAAACGCCACCCTGAGCGCACCATTTTTCACAACTGCTTCTGGGAACAAAGAGAAAGAAAAAAAACATTTATGAATAAAACAGCAGAAAAGCAATCAATCTGAAAAAAGACATTTGTCAGAGAGTGAGTGAGTGAGTGTCAACCAGCAGACAGAGTCAGAAACCGGGTTACAAGAGCGTTTGCACCGGCCACCCTAATAGCTTATATGCCATACATAATTAAAAATATACGACAGATTGACTCCTACTTTAGTTTATAGTAAGCAATAATCTGAACTCATAATACTGGGAATCAGGGTCCAAATTTACTTTTGCCACACATGTCAATAGCAAGTGAATTAAGATTCATTTTCAGTCTATAAATACACCGTAAATGTTTATTATTTATTATTAATTAATAATACATTTGTAAAATGTATATAAATAATTATAATCTTAATATAACATAATAATAATAATGGTAACACTTTACAATAAGGTTTCTTTGGTAAACATTAATGCATTAACATGAACTATCAATGAGCAATACATTCGCTACAATATTTTTTTTATCTTTGTTAATGTTAGATAATCGTTTATTGTTTATGTTAGTTCACAATGCATTAACTAATGTTAATAAATACATTTTATATGAATAATGTTAGTACATTTTGAAATGAACATTAAATAAGATTAATACATGATGTAGAAGTGTTCTTCAGTTTTAGTTTCATGTTAACTAAAGTGGTTAACTAATGTTAACTAATGAAACCTTACTGTAAAGTGTTACAATAATAATTTAGCACAATTGTATATATTTATTTATTCAGTTAGTCCTCATATTATAATTTTGGCACCTTCCTTCATTCAAAGAAGAATATTCTACATGTTACCACGAGTCTTTGATTTTCATTGATCACATCATTTAGGGTCAGATACCGTTCTCTTAAGCCATGTATTATGTCAAAGCTCAAAATAAAGTTACCAGCCAACTACAGAGTAGGTTTTATTTACTCTGCAAAGGCAGTTTTGACTTGCATTTGGCACATTTTGGACCCCATTGGGAATGCTATTGTGAACCACAAAGTTTTCCCATTACAAGATTTCCATGGGATGTTAAGAATTGTATCAGATTGTATGTCAAATGTAATGAAACACTTCAAATGCAAAACAGCGCCTTGAACAGTAGACCTACATATTCTAATGAATAATTCACATGTAATTCAGTCATTCCCTTTGGCATTTCAGCTGTTTCCTTGGTTCATTTAAATTTCATTCACTGCATGACCTCATAATCAAATTAGACTGCTAGAACAAATGGATGTGTTCATAAAGATTTGAAAGAAAGAAAATGTGATAAAGGGTGGAAACGGATGCTAAAAATTAACTAGGACTGGCTGATATATCACATATTCACAATAGCAATACAAAATACAGAAGACAAACTTCAGTGGCAAAAATGGTGTTAAAGGTTGATAAGTTTCAATAATTTTTGTGAACTCTGATTCCTTTTGTTTGCATCAGCATAAAATAATATTCAGTTTTCATTAAAAATGCTGTCAGAAGGCCTGTCCAAGATCGACGTAAGCCAGCTACCTGGAAAGTGCCAGGTGTGGTGTTATCACTTCACCCTGTACCCAAGGGTGATGTGGCCTCTGAAGCTGTGCAAAGTCAACTCATCAGCCGTAAGCCGGATGGAGGCAAAAGCCAATTCCTTCATCCGCAAATGGCTCGGCCTACCATGGTGCTTCTCAGTAACTAGATTTTTACTATATTTATCTCTTTCCATATGAGAGAGAGACTGTCCATGAATTTTCAGGGGTGGGTCACCAGGTCTTTCCCTAACCCTCCCCATGGCATGGACACACACACACGGACACACACACACGGACACGGACACACACTGGGAACACACACACACTGGGAACACACACGGACACTGGGACACACACACACACGGACACACACACACGGACACACACACACTAGGACACACACACACTCGGACACACACACACGGACACGGACATACACACACACACACGGATACGGGGACACACACACGGACACCGACACACACGGGGACACGCGCACACACACAGACACACACGGGGACACGCACACACACACACGGGACACGCGCACAAACACACGGGACACGCGCACACACACACGGGACACGCACACGCACACACACACACGCACACACGGGACACGCACACACACACACACGGGACACGCGCACACACACACGGGACACGCACACACGGGACACGCACACACACACGGGACAAGCACACACACACGGGACACGCACACACACACGGGACACACACGGACGGACACACACAATTGACACACACACACTGTGACACAGGCCACTCTGCCACCGAGATAAAATTTACTGGCACGTAAGTATACATAATATATTTCTTCTTATGCATTAGTCAAATTTGTTTATTTCAGCTTAAAATACATGATTATAGCATTATTTTTGTGTTAGAAAGGTGGAGAAGACCAAGATTAATAAAACTCACATATTGTATTTTCCCACTATACGAGTTCGTAAGAAATACACATGCCTGAAGGAGAAAATGTGATTGAGTAAAAGAGAGGCAAGAGCTAGGAGAAAAGCAGGAAAGAAAGAGAAGGAGAGGAAGTGTTGTCTGTGGAGGGGAGAATCAATCTAAAGGCTAACTCAATCCCTCAGCGTTATCTGGCTTGGTGACGTGGGCCACGGGTCCAGATTGCAGATGATCTACATGCCTTTATGTAAGTGAAGCTAATCTGTCATGGCCTCAGGGAGCACTGGGGCTCCATCACTCTTACTCAGCCCTGCCACTGTGGCCTCATAAACTACTACAGTCACTGCTAATGAAACACAGGCACAACACACAGCTGACAATCAGCTGAACAGCTTATCAGTGTGTGTCAGATGAAATCATAGATAGGACAGACATAAATGGGATATATGGACAAAGGGATACTCTACATGGACGGACAAATGAACAGGAGGATAGACAGCAGACTGACAGAAAAACAGACGGATATACAGACAGATGGATGTACTGTATGGACGGACGGACGAACGAACAGATGGATGGATGGACGGACGAAAAAATGGATGGATGAATGGACGAACGAACGAACAGATGGATGGACAGATGAACGGATGGATGGATGAATGGATAGAGGCATAGAGAATATGTGGACAAATGGATATTGAATATGGATGGATAAACAAACAGAAGGATAGACAGACAGCAGACAGACTGATATATGGACAGATGAACAAACAGATGGATGGATGAAAGAACAGAAAAACAGATGGACAAACAAACGGATGGATGGATGGATAGTAGATAGAAATGAACAGAAGGATAAAAGGATACTGCATATGGATGTACGGATGGATGAACAAACGAACGAACGAATAGATGGACGAACAAACAGAGGATGGACAGAAATGAACAGTAGGATAGAAGGATATATGGATAAATTGATGCTGCATATGGATGGATGAACAAACAGAAGGATAGATAAGACAGCAGACAGATGGATGGAAGAACAGACTAGATAGATTTTTCAAAAGTTTTTTTTTTTTAATGAAGTTCTAAATAATTCTTTTTGAGCATCAATTAGTTCATTCTTCTGGATCCCACTGCTTGTGGATCTCTTAGGAATGCTAATACCAGTTCTACCATAGTGCTTATGTAGGTATTATTAAGCTTTTGTGAGAATAGCTTTTACGGCTTCTCTGTGAATACAAATCTAGTCGTGCTCCAGTTTTCCGACTGAATTTACCGAAGTTTCAATTTCACTCCACTCGCACCTCTCGGCTCATTCCCCATTCCGCAATTAATACAGTCATTTATCCTCCATCCCAGTCAAGGGCACGGCCCGAGATCTCTTAATTAAAGAAGAAAGAGGGAGAAGAAAAAGAAAGTTCTTCTCGGTCTTCAAACGAAGCTCTAACTGGCACGCGCTTTTATCTGATCATTTAAACTCTCTTAACCCCTCTTAATTAATCCCAAACACACACTTCTGACATCCAGCGCTTGATTAATGAAATTAGCTCAGCGGAAGTCAAATAACATCAGCCTCGGACAGTGATAGCGTAACCCCAGGTGCAGCTTACGAGATCTGTACGCTTGTCTGAGGAACAACTGCTGCTGGGAATCGCAGATATGAGAATGTGATGCAAGAGGCCTTCGCGCTGACGTAAAGTGAGCACTTTTACTTCTGACGGTTCAGGTTGCACCATGTCATCCAGAAATGTTCTTGGGCTCGCATTTTTTCTACAAGATAACTTGAAAAAAGACATCCATATCTTAAGTTTTCTACAATATAATAAAATATATTCTTAGTTTAGGACAGATACTGTGCTTCATTTCACTTCTTTTCTTTATAATACTTTTCATAATAAACAGGTGTGATGCCTTTCCATTGAGTCACTGAACAGCTTTCATTGGCCCAAATCTTTGATTTTTTTTTTAAAACTCAGGCCATAGGAAGTTCATGATAGGCGGGATAGCGTCCGGTCACGTAGTGGTAAATCTGTAACAATAAAAATTTTTGATTAAAATAACGTTCAGCTTCAGTAAAACTATATATGACGACAAAGCTTTGTCAAACGCAGCTACATTTAGCCTAATACATAAATAAAAGAGCTAATCTATATCCTATTCACCACAGGTGACCTGGGTCACGATGCCGCACTCCCTGAACAGTGTCTGTTTCCAGCCATAATGGATGGTAATTATCACTTTATCACATCTGAAGCGAGAATAGAGCAGCTTTGAGAGTGTGAAACAGTGTTGGTTTAATTACCTGCCTCTCGATGTCAGCTAACAGGCTACTTGCTCCTAGTCTGAAAAGGTAAGGATCGAGCCACTCGTCTCCGAGCTCTTCCTTCATCAGGGTCAGCCACACCACAGACTCCTGCGCCGTACGGATGCCTCCTGCGGGCTTGAAACCCACCTGAGGACCAACAAATGATCAGCCAAACAGGCTGGATGATTCCAGTCAAAGAAGGTGATTTAGAGGAACAACGGGTCCTTTACCTTATGGCCTGTCCTCAAGTAGTAGTCACGGATGGCCCGCACCATTACTATGGCAATGGGGTAAGTGGCATTGACTGACTCCTTGCCGGTTGAAGTTTTGATGAAGTCCGATCCTAGTGGTTAGAAAATACAAAGCCTTTTGACTACTGGCATGAAGTATGGTCCACTTTGATCCTCATTCAGGCAGAGAAAAGACAACTTAAATATTTATTTAAATTTGTAAATGTAAAATTTATATTGATATTTTGGAGGGCATAAAGTAAAAAATGTCAGGGTGATATATATATATATATATATATATATATATATACACACACACATACACATATATATATATATATATATATATATATATATATATATATATATATACACATATATCTTTTGATTTGGCATTAACTTTATTATAATTATTAATTTAATTTAAATATTATTCATTATTATAAATATTGGAAACTATTTTGTCCAAATTGTCCAAAAAGTAATGTGGTGCAACCAACATGCAAATAAATAAAAATAAATATTGACAAAGGACAATAAGTCTCTTGAAATGTCAGATACTTTTTATGGCAAAATATGTTTAGTTAAGGTTGTTAAATGTCATGTCGAGTGACTCCCCAAAAACTATGATATTTATGAATTAATAATTCATGATAATTGTAAATGTTTTTAAAAATCTTTTTGAAAATGACGAAAATTATTAAAGGTCCGTTTACACCAGTGTTTCTCAACCTCTCCTGCAGGGACCCCCTGACAGGACATGTTTTTGTTTTAGCCCTGAAATGGCACACCTGATTCAATTAATTAAAGGTTCAAAGGCTTAATGTGTATTTGACTAATTGAATCAGGTGTGCCATTTCAGGGTGAAAATAAAAACATGTCCTGTCAGGGGGTCCCTGCAGGAGAGGTTGAGAACCACTGGTTTACATCAAGGATGATAACTATAACAATAACAATAAAGATATAGTTTAAAAAATTCTACATATAAAAGAATAGCAGAATCCACACCACAACTATAACAATAATGGCACAGAAAGAAGAGCAATATCGTTTAAAGTCACTTTCAGAATATTTTTTTTTCCAGCTGATGAATGATAAAACCATTGACAGTCAAGCTGGAACAGAACGATATCGTCCGCTGATGTGGATGCTAATATAGTTATTGTTATCTTTATAGCTATTGTTTTTAGGTGTGAACAGGCCTTAAGATGTGTACACTTATTCACATGTATTCAAATGTATTTAATTTTTACTTAATGGTTAAACCACATGACTTTTAGAGTCATCAAGCTAAAACCTTTCTTGAAATTATATATACAAGATTTTTAAAAGCATATGAAACCAACATGAGAACACGGAGTACATTTCAACGTGGTTTAATACATCTGCATATTTCAGGTCACACTGGTTAGTATTTTAATTCTTCGTCAATAAAAGCCAAAAATTTGCATCTCACACTTGTTTGGCCCAGACTGACAGGTCAAAGTTCACTTCTTCAAAATAGAAAGTCCAGGACATTTTTAGCACCTCCATTCAGGCACTTCAGAGAGGCGTCAGATTCTGAACCCCGACAGGACATTAGTCGCGAGAGCAGGGGAGGCTAGACAAGAACATATGGTCCCGTCGGCAGGGCTCAGAGGGTGTGCGTTCCTCCATCAATAAGAGCTTTCATTTCTCCCTTCCTCTCCTTCATAGCCAATTACGGTTTATCAGCGTTCCGATAAAAATAGAACATAAAATGACGCTTCTAATGGATGAACCACAAACTGTGGACCAGCTCTAAACCCTCAGCACCCGAGTCCCGCCTGCCCTTCCTCATGTCTAATGACTGTTCATTACCGCACAGAACAAGATGAACATTTTACAGTTCATTAAAGATACGTTCTATGTGTTTTCCACTCTTTTTCCCACCCCTTCCCCTTTCCTCCGACACTCTTTCACTCTATTGCTCACCCTCTCCCTCAAACTGACATAATCCTTGAGATTCGTTCTGGGGAGTCTTAATTACACGATAATGGATAACGGTTATTAAACGCGGGCGACAGTAATGAAGCTCTATTCATTTGCGGCGGAGCGGGGGGACACTGCCGGAGAGCGTGGGAGTAAAATAGCTCCGGCGTCGCAGATTAATAGGTGAAATTATCATTCAATTTCAGAAACCTCATACGCAATTCATAGGAACAAGGGGAGATTAAGGAATGAGCGCGGCGACAAAAGCAATGCATTTTAATAACGATCCCTATCAGAGCCGCTGACAATTGGGTACAGTAATCGACTTAATGTGCAATGGCTATTTAAGCATACAGTCACTGGCCTGCTCTGTGTGTGTGTGTGTGTGTGTGTGTGTGTGTGTGTGTGTGTGTGTGTGTGTGTGTGTGTGTGTGAGTGAGAGAGAGATCTGGATGCTGAGTGCGAAAAGGATGAGCAATGGCGCCACACTCTGGACAAAAGATCACACTTGCTTAAGGCAAGCATCACTGTTGGTATTGATCATACCAAGGGGTCAGATTTAGCCGGTTAGCATGGGCAGTTAGTCCCTGCTGGTGGATGTTGTTACTGCACAGACACTAAAAAGTGTGCATTCTTCTGAGGCCCTGTCCCAAATGGCAGCCTAAACACTTGTGGTCTTCCTACGAGTCTGCACTTTCGTGACGTAACGCCGCTTGGACTACTCAGGGAGAAGTCTGCTGCGGAGCTCGCTTCAGTGCGGGCTCGGCAAAAGTGCGCATCGATGGCACATATTGACCACAAAGGGGGGTGCTCGTGAACACCCGTCTGACACCTAAAATGACAAATGGAACACCCTACGATCTCATGGACTTAACGGACACGTTCACACGGCAGCCTTTGTAAGTCCACAAGACTGAAAGTGCATATGAAGTGTGCCATTTGGCACAGGGCCTGAAAAGGGTAGAAAAATTAAACAATACGGTAAAATCAATATATTTAAATAATTATTTAAAATTAATTAGACAATAATGGATAATGATCATTTAAATTATTATACATTTAAAAAAAAAAAAGTTCTTAATTTTTAAATTAAAATTAATTTTGATATTATTGGAGGGCGTGAAGTCAAAAATATCAGAGTGATAGAACTGTCCTATAATCATAATATAGAAAAAAAATATTTAGTAATTATTATTTTATGACTTCAGGACTGCAAGCAGTTCTGCGAATTAAAACGAAATGTTTCCTCTAAAATCTATGCTTGATGTCCTCACCTGCCATCATGGACACCAAGCTGGCCTTGTAGACGTTTGTGAAGGTTCCCAGCTCTCCCACTGCCAGGATGGTCTTCATATGGGCGTCTTCACAGGCCTCTCTGAACTGCCGGATCTCATCGTAGAGGGCTGAGGAGATCATTTAACAATGAGAGACAAAAATTAACTATCATCCATTTGTATGTTCACCAGTTATCAAAGTAGAACTGAAGAAATACTTTGTGTATTTGTATTGTTCTTTTATATAAAGAAGTGTGATGGTTATGGCCTTTGTCACTGATCAGTTTGGAAGAGAACAGCTTAAAGAGGACCTATTATGCCATTTTACAAAGTCTTGATTTTGTTTTTGGGGTCTACTAGAATAGGTTTTCATACTTGAATGTTAAAAAACACCTTATTTTTCACATATTTGACAATTGTTGCAGCACCTCTCTTTCCAGTCTGTCAGTAACACTCTGTTCAGTTCCCTACTCTATGAAGCCCCTCCATCTGAAAAGCTCAATGTGCTCTGATTGGTTGGCTGGATCAGTGTGTTGTGATTGGTCAACCACTTAACGTTTCGGAAATGTCACGAATGTTTAAACAAACTACTAATGCAATTCAACCAGGCCTTTTTTTTTGTGCATACCTTGGGGAGGGAATTATTTAAATGTACGCCAGACATGTACGTTCCCAGAAGAAAACTCACGACTACAATCGAGGTGTTTCAGGGAGTTCAGAAACAGTGCACACTGATATAGAGAATAACCCTGTTTGGAGTGGACTTTGGCTTTTTGCAGACCTCAAACAGCAGCATTACAAACTAAAGAAAGTTGAAATGTAAAAAAGCATAATTAGGACCCCTTTAAACCAACAGAAAACAGTCTGATTTAAGAGGATTTTTTCGGTAGGAACTGTATCTGCATTCCCTTAGTACCCTGGTTACACACCTGCCCATTGTCCAGTGAGTGCTAAAGTCCGGTTTATGACAATATCGATCTCTGTAGCGCCATCCTTCACAGCCATCCGGACCTCCTCGAGACGGGTCTTCAGTGGTGTCTGTCCAGCAGGGAAACCAGTGGCCACTGAAGCAAAGAAAATAAGGTGAAACAATGTGGTTGCACCCTCTCTGAGATGATGTCTTTAGAAGGATTGAAATGTGTTTCAAGATAAGCATTTTCAAATGCCTTACCAGATGCAACAGGAAGACTGGAGTTGGCCGCCTTCAGAGACTTTACAGCATCAGCCACCCGTGATGGGTACACACAGACAGCTGCAGTCGTGATTCCTGGATCACACACACACAGAATTATTTTCAAGACTACATTTTAATAAGTACATAAAAGTAAATACAGCACAATAATAAAAAGAAAAAACTTAAAGTTCTGTTAACGTCTAATGTTTATTATGCTGCATACTATTTTTCTTTATTCAGTAAAAGGTTGAATTTAAGTTGTTGAAGTCACTGATCACTTCAGCCAGTCAATTTCTGTGAAAAGAGCTTTGACTCCCTCTTATGGGCAGATATACAGTGACATGTTTATGTTGCTAAAACTGAAAACCATCAATACAATAAAACGTAATATAAAATAAAAGAATCTAATACATCAAATATATACACCATACATATATATATATATATATATATATATATACCCAAAAGTTTGGGTATTTTTAATGTTCTTAAATGAGTCTCTTATTCTCACCAAGGTTGCATTAATTTGAATAAAAATACAGTAAAAATGTATAATACTGAGAAATATTGTTACAATTTAAAATAACGGTTTCCTATTTTAATACATTTAAAATGTAGCTAATTTATTCCTGGGATGGCAAAACTGCATTTTCAGCAGCCATTACCCCAGTCTTCATTGTCACATGATCCTTGTAATATGCAGATTTGGTGTTTAAGAATTGTATTATTATAATTTTTAATGTTGCAAAAACATTGTGCTGTTTAAAATTGTGGAAACTGTGATAATTTTTTTCCAACATTTATTATAAATGTCTTTACTGTCCGTTTAGATCAATTTAATGCATCCTGAATAAAAATATAAATTTCTCTCAAAAAAAGTAACATTCGAATGGCCCCAAACCTTTAAACAGTAGTGTATTATGATTTTTTTTTAATAAAATTTTAAAGGTATATCAAAAGTATAAAATATATAATAAAGATAAATGTCCAGACTAAATACCCCTCAGAAAACTATCTAGCACTTTGGGAACAATAATGTGTACTCTGGGAACAGCCTATTTGTTCAGAAATTTCTTTCTGTGTCTTACCCTCTTGCTTGAGGGTGTCAATGATGGCCTTCTGGACAGCAGTCAGGTCGGCAGTCTTACCCATGATTGCGGTTTTGAGTAATGAAACAGGCTGGGAGTTTTTCAAAGCCTCAGGGAATCTTTTGCAGGTGTTTAGAGTTAGTTAGTTGATTCAGATGATTAGGTTAATAGCTCGTTTAGAGAACCTTTTCATGATATGCTAATTTTTTGAGACAGGAATTTGGGGTTTTCATGAGCTGTATGCCAAAATCATCAGTATTAGAACAATAAAAGACCTGAAATATTTCAGTTGGTGTGCAATGAATCTAAAATATATGAAAGTTTAATTTTTATCATTACATTATGGAAAATAATGAACTATCACAATATGCTAATTTTTTTAGAAGGACCTGTATATGCAAAACTCCTCCAGAGAGAGGCACCTTTGTCATGCATGGCCATGCTCTTCAGCAGATCGTGACGGATGGGCTGTGTGGCCTTCATACAGAGTCGATGGACATTGGAAGGTGTGTCGTCACCAGCGAGGGTCGTCAGATCAATGCATGTGACAGCCTTCAGCAACCAGGCAGCCTACAATATCAATGCAGGTCAATAAAGATGGCATCAAGCAATAGGAGTGAGCATGTACCATAAATACTGTAAACAGTTTACCTGCCACTGTTTTTTGGCCACTTTGTGTCCCTGGATCTGCTGTGCTCTTTTAAGAACAGCCTGAGTGTTGACTCTAACTTTTGACACCCATTCCAGATCTAAAAGAAGGCAAGAATAAATAATAGGATGTTTTAAAATCAGTTTTATCTGGTTATTTATTTCCCTCTGCTCAACTTGTGTCATGAGACACATGGGTCATGTGAAATTCATTAAGGGCATTTTATTTATAATCAACATATAGGGAAAGAAAAAACACCAGAATTACACTTAAATTAACTACACGGGCGGTATGAAGGTTGAATTAGTTTAAATTTGTCAGATTGAGCTAAAGATTAACCACACATAACACGGAGAATATACTTTGCACTTTACATGTTCAATGTTAAACGTATAGATTGTTATATCACTGTCTGCTGCTCATTAGTAGCTTTCAAAGAACTTTAATTTCTGTCCTTTTTAATTAAATGCCTGTCCTATCACGTGAAAGGTAACGTTAGCGATATTAATTAAAGGTTATTATTTTTTTTTTTTACCAACTTACCAAGATGCATTCCTGGATTTCTTGCGGACATGGTGAAATATAACTCACTGGATAAAATCAACTTTTAAAAATCGGGTTGATTTGTCAAGTACGTTAGCAGCTCTGCACACTGGCAGTTTTCACGACACTGCACGTCTTCCGGGATTGCTCGTCACTGATACGCAGACGCAGAACACTTTAAGCCAATCATCTCCCCGCTACGCAAGGCGTAGAGTGTTGACGTTTTTACATTTATAAAAAATATGAATTAAAAAAAAAAACTATAGAAAATGGGCCTTTACCGGTATATTAAAATATAAATAATCGACTTATTTTTAAGTATAGGTATAGGTTCGCTTTAACAAGAGAGTATCTGAGATTTTTTATTTCTTGACACCCCCTGAAAAACAGAAAGCCTATGCACAATTAAGGGGAGTAAAACCCTGAATATTTTGATCAATAACACAAAAAGCACTCGATGTGCTGTTTTCATTAACTTTAGGGGTATTTTAAATGCATCTACATACAATATATTAAAAGATTCAAAGCTGCACATTACATTTGAGAAACAAGTTGGTAGGATGACTTTTAAGATGAGAAACATGAGTGCATGTTTAATATACATAGATCAAACATGCATTTGAGCTTGAATAAAAAAAAGGCTGCTATTGTTAAGTCTGGTTTATTAGATGATGTGATGTTAGACAACCATCATACTGAGCTTTTGAAATAAACCTGTCACATGCTTCAGGTTTAAAATAAAAGGTGAAATTATGCCAACAATTACAGCATCCAGTCAAACCTCAAATGGATTGTGTATTGAGCCTTAACGGTTTTTAAGGTATCCTGAATTGTGAAGTCTAGAGTCAAACAATTGCTTCAGCCCTAATAGATACAAACGCTGTGATTCATATTACATAAATGTGGACATTTTAAAAAAAATTGCATAACATGTTTGTACCTTAACAAGTTTGCCAGGAAAGATAAATACATAAAAGTGACTTAAAATGATACGGTAATATACAAGGATGAGTAATGACTTTCATTACAAATCTGGTCAACATATTAAAAAAATGTTGGATAGATATGGCAAAAATTTCAGATTTAAGCCTTCTTTTACTCAATTGTTATGATTTAAGAATTATACTTTTCAAAGGATGCCTAGCAGAAATTAGAACTCACACATCTCTTGCACAGAGCCATAATATATTACAAAACATTGTTATTCTCAAGGGTGAAACTAGCTAATTATTCATAATTATGTCAAAAGCTAATTCAGGTTTATCCAAATCCTCTGAAAAGCCAAATAACATGCACATTTGGACTGATTTAGTTCTTTCCGCTTTGGCAAGTTGGGTCTGAGAATGACCTTTCTAAGGGTTTTCAATGTGAGAATCTGAATCGTCTCGGAAGAGCCGCCTGCCGTGGGTTTTGGAGTTGGGACTCGTAATGGACAGAAGATTCAGTCTTGAGCTGCACAACGGAGACTCTTCTGAAGTGGTTTTCTGAAGCAAGAGGAGATCACCGAATGTTAAGCACGTTCAGCCTAAAACATTCAGTATACGACTTACATTTCCAATAATATCACTGTTGTCTATGGATGGAGTGGCAATTTTGCATATTTTGATCCTAAATTAATTTATAAACATAAAATTTATTTATAAACATCTTATCTGCAGATAAGACAATACTGAGGTGTGATCTACTCAGTGTGATTGTGTCTCTCGGATGAGGGTGCTAATCGGTTCAAATGTTAATTTCCAGAAAAGTCTTTTTCTTAGAGAGAAGGCCTCTCTGGGTCCAGACATCTTGACACCACCATTGACACTTGGCATTTTTCTTAATGCCATTAAACCAATAAAGCTTTGAGCTCTGGTATGACACCTTAATGATCAAATATCCAGTAAAATTGTTTTGTGATCAGTTACAAAATGGCACATTGTTTGTCAATCATTTTTAAATGTTCTAGTGTATATGTTACCTTTGGTAGTTTAGTTGGCGTACTGCAGGTGTCCACATGAATCACACGTTTAGAGCCCCTGCCACTTTGATTTGGGGAAGAGCTGATCGTCTCTAACAACGTTGCATCTTCAACCTGATTGGATAATTCGGACACATGTTCATTCTGCACCATGCTTGGCTCATCACAACCATCCATGGGCGACCAAGAGTAGGTTTGACTAAATGCCATGTCATCTTGTAAAGAGATATTGGATGTTTGATTATTTTGTCTATTTTCTTCCTTGTAGAGGTGTCGAATACATGAAGGTTTTGTGCTGGAGAACGACTGGGGGAGGCTGGGGCAATGTGGGGCCACGGGTGTGGACTGTGAAGGCCCGAAACTGTGCTTCACAGGGGTCTCTACTTGACTCTGACTGCAGGCAGACTGAGTTAAAGAGTCTTCAGGACCTTGTTTGGCAACTGTTTTTTTGACGAATGAGCACAATTGTGTGTTACGTGGGGTGATCCATTTCTTGATGGCTCCTTCTATGTCACTCTCTGTACCCACCACATACACGCGCTTCTGACCGCGTGTCACTGCAGTGTATACATGCTGCCAGTTTTGAGCAATGCTGTCTCCAAGAACGTACACAATAGTTTCAGACTCTGAGCCCTGAAGTGAGAAAACAAATAAGCAATTTGCATGAAGCAGAGACAAATGCTGTGAAGGGGCCGTCGATGAACAAAGAACATCAATACCTGAAAGGTGTGAATGGTTCTTGCCCAAGCATGCCGCAGTTTACACTCTCTCTGTAGTTCTCTGTAGTCACACTTCACCACGCGCCCATTTACATCATCTAGTGTCAGGTAGCGCCTCTTTTTTTTTCCTTCCTCAACAGTCACATCCTGTGATTGGTGTAGAAGGACAAGGTAAACCAACTCAGGTTATCATCACTCAAAAGTAAGCATTTTAAATTTAAAAGCATAAAAAGAATTTTGAGATTATCAATAAATGCATAAATAAATAAACTCCAGTACATTTTCAATAAAGAAAATTTCCCCATTGCACAGGCGCTCTTTCTTCTCCTTCGTCAGTTCATCTTGTCTCTGTTGTCCGCCATTATCATGGGAAGATCTGGCATAATCATGTGACGCTCCGACAGTCACATCACTTCTCTCCTCGTGGTCTAAGACATAGCCATTCTTAGTGCAGCAAACTTTATCCTTTCTTTGAAAGTTTAATGTCTTTTTGGGAGTCCTGTAATTAATTACACTGAATATTAAAAAAGAAATATACTTCTAAAAAGGCAAGTGGTACAAAGTGGAATAAGATAAAGTGTCATGCTTATTTATTTGTAAGAAAACTTACTTTGTAGTATGCTGAGAATAATGCTTGCAGCAAAGCTCATTGATCAACTCACAGTCTTTCCTGTGAACAATAAAAACAACTACTTTAGTAAACTCAGCATTTTCTTAAAAAGATTGACATCTCAGCATAGAGTGACAAAGCTAAATCTGTCTTACCTCCTGAAAGCCACAAATTGTGAAGAATTATCACTTTCCAGTCCAGGAGCTTCCTTAAGTAAGAAGTTAACGGCGTCCTGGAGGGCTAAGCAGCACCAGACATTTGTTGTTATTGCTCAATGTTAGATGTATACCATTTTGCTGACAGTTATTTGGTGCCTCAGCAATGCATTTGATTTGTAATTGGGTTTTTTATTTGTAATTTACCATATCGGCATTGGCCTATATATGTTAATTTTTAATGTTCTCATTATCGGCACTATAAATTTTTTTTACCGATATATATTAAAGCCGATAAATGCAGAGACAGTTCAGATACGTACTGTTCACCCTGATGGTTTTGAATTGCTTGAAATATGATTGAAATCACTTAAAAAAGAAAAATATAGTCTGTCATATAGGCTACATAAAATTATAATGAGAACATCATTATAATTGTGTGCTTGGGAGATGGCTTTTAATGGTGAGACTTTTGTTTTTGTAATCAGGCCCTCAAAAATTATAGAAAAACTTGGATTTTTATTTATCGGCCAATATATCAGTTAGCGTCTTTAAAATATAAAGAATTATAGGTCATCATATCGGACAAAATCGTCATATCGGTGTGCCAAAAAGTTGCACTAAGGTTCTTATGGGGGAGTAAAATGTATTGAAGGTGGCTGTGTAGCCACCGAAGTATCAAATGAGTCACAGACAACAGGAAGTAAATTTTCAGGAAAACCTGCAGTACAATAGACACACAGGAGCCCACACAAATGGGCTTTTGATCAGTGTGTTTCTTTTGTTATTCAGATTGTCTGGGCCTTCAGGTTCACAGCTTTACTACAGATGCAAAGAACGTGCTTCTGAAGCACAGTGACATTGTAAACACCTCACATAATTCTTCACTTCCTGGCTTATATTATACAAGTGTTGTGAAAAGAATAAAGTCATTTAAAGTATTTTTTTTTTTAAAGTAAATTACACTTCTCACTTACCAAAAGAATAATCTTCCCCACTGATTTTGACCATTATGAACCTTTTGTCAGATGACACTGTGGAGGGTCTCGCCATTTTTATGGTGGCATCAAATTCCAAAGGACTGTAAAGCCTTTTTTTACCCATCGCTGAGATGCTGAAATAAAATAAAAGCATGGAAATAAAAGCATTATGATTAATAAACTGTCATTTGGATTGAGAAACACAATTAACATTTGTACAAATTACATATTTGTACATGAAAACATGTACACACAGCCAACAAACCAACAAGGAACCAAAGCTAAGAAGTTACTCAATTTTTTAAAAGCTCATCAAACATTACAGAGTACAAGCTATCTGCTCACAGTCCAGCGTTTCTGACGATGAGCTCAGACTCGGCACGATGGTTGGTCTTCATCTCAATGGCCCAACGGACCTTCTTGAGGACTTCAAACAGATCGTACAGCGTGTTTCCAGGCTCAATGCTGGGCAGCTGCCTCACATCTCCTGCAAACACAAAATAAATGTTTTTGGTTTTTAATATTAATACAAGTACTTAAACTGCAGAATATGTCACTGATAAATACATTGCAAATACACACTAAATGATAAACTATTATGCATGCAATATGTCTACCCAAAATAATGAACTTCTGGAGGTCTGCATGTTTGGTAAGCATGCTGAGAATGGAGTGAAGGATCTGAACAGACACCAGGCTCCCTTCATCGACCACCAGCACCCGCACCTTCGAGAACTTCCAATCCTGAGGATTTCCACTGGGATCTTTTTCTGCATTCATGAAACTCCATAATACCTGAAGAAAGGGGGGTGGGGTTAACAATGTAAATGTGTGTAATTAATACAAGGTACCAATAGCAACTGAGACACCTATATACGCTAAAATTGGACTGAACAGTTTGTGCAAAATATTCATTTATTGGAGATATTGGAAAACAGATACAATCAACATTGACAACAAAGCTGTAATTTAATGTTAATTAAGTGTAAAGTATGAAATATTATGAAATGCACTATGAAGTTATGTAAATGTTGTTTAAGCCATGTAATGGTATGTTAAGGAATATTATGTAAAGTTATACAATGCTTAAGACATATTACATTCTGAAATGTTATGTGATGTTTAAGTCATGCAATGCTATGAAATATGTAAAGTTGATATGTTTAAGTTATTGTTATGTTATGTAAAGTTGTGAAATTAAATGTTAATGTCATGTAAGTTATGTTATGAAATGCAAGGTAGTGTTAAATTGTTGTTTAAGTTATGTAACGTTATGATAGGTTATGTAGTGTAAAGTTATGAAATGTATTAAGTCGCAAAGTTATGTTATGAAATGCTATGTAGTGTAAAATTGTTAAGTTATGTAGCGTTATGAAACGTTATGTAGTGTTATGTTACATTATGTTGTGAAATATGAAATATTTTGTGAAATAATATAATATAACTCTACCTGGTGCATAGTATAAGCAGTGAAGCCGGTTCTCTTAGTAAGAAGTGAAGAAGCTCTCCCTGTAGGAGCAGTTAGAAGAACTTCCACAGGCTTTTTATCACTGTCACTCGCCTCACTTTCTTTTTTCTCCTCGTGTACGTCTGACAGCAGCCCATTACTGGACCCCTGAGAGTCATTCTGAAAGTCCTCACAGGCCTTCAGCACCTCTTCCCTGTCACTTGTCTGTTGATTCATGGCCGCCTTAAACACCAGGCTGACCACTGTAGTCTTTCCACAACCTCCCTTCCCACTGATCACGGTTACTGGGTTGGCGCACATCATTTCTGCAGCTCGCACCTGATCGGGGTCCAACTCTATAGTAGACGGATCAACATCCATGTAGGTGGAGTCATCGGAGTCGTCTGAGTCTGAAGTGTGACTTTCCTCTTTAATAGTGAGCTTTGTAATTTCAAAGGACTGAGGAGTATCACAACGTGTTGCCGTTCCTCCATTGTGGACCATGCTTGAAGTATCAGGCTGGGCAGAATCAAGAAGAATCTGCTCACACCCAGCCCCCTCAACAATGTCATTTTGGGTTGCTGAAATCGATATTTTTGCATCAGCCTTTGATTTCCTCAAATCAGCCATGCTCCGTTTTTCACAAGCCTTTGCTCTTAATCTATCCAGCTGCGCTTCGCGAAGAACCTTCCTCACATCCAAGTGGATCTTCCAGGGTTCTCCCTCAACCAAGCTCCTCAAGCATTCGGCAATGCCTTTCTCATAGCCGAAGAGGTTCCTAAGTGCCACCTTTTCGACCTCCCTAATCAGCACTCCCTGTTTCTCAAGAAAATGCAAAGCATTCCAGGCACCCTCAACTCCGGTCTCAGGCAATATCTTTTCCTGCAACATCTCCCGGTCGGCATACGTGCTGCCAGTGGCTCTGCAGTGTCTTTTCAGTTCCGCATATAAGAGCAAGGAGTTACGCTGGATCACCGGGATACTAAAAAATAAATTACAGTCTTTGAAGGCCTCCAGTTTTGCTTCACACCGGATCAGATGTAATTCTTTAATCATAATCTGTTGGAAAAAAGGTGGCAAAATATTCATTAAAGGATATCAAATAGTGAGGGAAATAATGTGAGCTTTAGATTTAGAAACCAAACAACAAGTGTCCTGGGAAGCAATCTTACATGGCTGAAGCCTAACTTCCATACATCAGTCTTAATGAGCTCCTCAAGTTTGGCCAATACATCTGTATTGTTCTGCTCCTGTGCAGTAGGATCATCTTTTTCGGAAGTTTCCTGCAAGCGTTTCATTCTTCCTTTGCTGATTATCTCCATAAACTGACCCGGCAGCAATGTTGGCAAGTATTTCATGATTCCAGGGTACAAGCTGGCGACTCTCACGTGTGTCCAAGCGACTGTGTTTAAAGACAAACAACAAGAACAAGGTTTGTGATTATGATTTCGGTATCATTATTTTAATCACTTTGTTCATAATTATTATATGTGCAAAAGTATATTTTAGATTTAGATTAGGTTAAGGCTTAGGAAATGACCAGCATTTGCGACGTTTTCTGTAGCTATGTTTCCATCCACCAATTTTATATTTATATGTATTTTGGGACATTGCATAAAAAAAATCTGGATGGAAATGCCAAGATGCGCATAAATTCTAAAAAAGTGAGTAAAAAAACGTATGCACTCAATTGAGGCCGATACATTATTAATACGAAAAGAAGACATGCGCATAAACTACAAAGGAAACACATTACCGAATACACTTTACACTAACAAAGAAAGGTAATCATATGCTTCCAAATTGCAGAAACTTCCATTTTTATTACAGATATTTTGCGCCAGTTTCCCAGAGGGTGAAGATTTTTTTTTTCTCTTGGGATGGAAATGCTGCATTATTTGCAAATGTTTTATGCTGTATTCTAATTCTGCACATAAGTTAAATTCACCACTTTGGATGGAAACATAGCTTGTGTCTTTGTTTTACAATAAAACATATTTTTCAAATTGTTGCTAAATATAATATTCTACCAAAAATCACTTCAAACGCAACTCATATTATACAATTAGACACAGTATACATTTTCCAACCTGAGCATTTGACATTTGACTTGAGATCTTCAGCCACAGCTTTATTCTCAGGCGATGAATCTTCAAACTCCTGCAGGACGTCCAGCACATTGACAAGCTCCACATGTCTGTCATTGGGCAACCACTCCCTGAACATGGTAACAAAGTCAGGTTGTGCTTTACATGCTTTAAGAAAAAGAAACACAAGTGACTGTCCCTCTGATCTCAGATTGGTGCGGAGGCTGTAGGAGGGATAGCCTTTGACAAAAGCTTTGTGCTGGCCTTGGCGAACTCTGCAGGTTACTTCCCACCAGGGATCACAGAGGAGAAAACGGCCCTCAACCCTGTACATCTTTTTACCGGCCATGAATGACACTGCAAAAGAAAATAAGACATGCATGAAACATTAATAGTTCGGTCCATATGTCTATTAACAAAAATTCCGCAAGAAAGTTAACTGTAAAAATAAGCTTTATGTCTCCTGTAGGAGTGAGAAACAATGGCTAGTTGATTTTAATTGAAACTGTGTAAACTGTAAAAAAAAGTTTGACATAGTAAAAACAATCATGTTTAGTACAGTTCACACCAACAATGTAATCTATATGCTTACTTTGAAATTTTTACTTTACTTGTAACAGTCAATTGTAAACAGGCTTACTTTGTAACTTCTGACAATGAAAATTAAATATCGCTTCATATGGGTAAGTGGTTCAAATTTCAAAATATAAAATGATATCGCTTATACATGATAATTTAAATTTAAAACTCAATAACAATTTAAGAAAATAAATTACAATTTAAGAAAACATTATGCTTGAAGTTGGAAAAATGTCCTACAAGAAAAACAAACAAAAAAATATCATATATTAATATAAAGGTATGCCTATTACTTGAAACGTCACACAAATATATAAAACACTTTCAACATGTAGTACAAAAAAGGATGTTTTTATTTAGGCCTATTCAAATCTGTTATACTTTAATTTCACTTTTCAGTGACACTAGGGGTGGGGGAAAAAATCGATTCTTAGATGCATCGCGATGCGGACGTGGACGATTCTGAATCGATTCACAAATGTCAAAAATCGATTTTCAAAAAAAAAAAATTTTTTTTTTAGATATATATTTATAATAACGTAATATTGACGGAACGCAAAAGACGGAACTCTGAAGCGCGGAAGTGCAGTGCCCGGACCGTCCGTGGCGTGTGCACATAACAGAGACGCGAAGGCTGAGCGCGAAATCCAAACACCCTCCTCGTTAAAAGCTGACGTGTGGAAATATTTTGGCTTCTATGAAGTTGAAGGGGGAAAGGAGCTGGACAAGAGCCACACTAGTTGTAAGCTTTGTAGAATAAAACTAAAATATTTCGGAAACACGACAAATATGTGAAGCCATATGACACGTTTCCACCCAGAGGAGGAAAAACACTCGGTTTTGTGCTGCCTTGTCGAAAAATGCTAACGTTACCCAAGCGCGAATCGATCACAGAGAATGTTAATTCATTCTCTATTGTTTCCATAATGGTGTAAATCTCACAATATTATGACATAGTTATTTCATTTAAATTAGGGTAAGTGTATAAGGAGCATATTTTGATATTTTAAATGAACTAGCAATTATCACATTTGATATAACAAGTAAAAATGACATTATTATATGAAATACAATTATAATAAAATTCTTTTTTTCTTTTTATAATAAAAAGTTAAGTGTACAGTATACTGTACTGTTTTCATTTTTAAAACGGTGTGAAAAGTAAAAAATATCATCAAATATTCATCTACCTGTCAAAGTTTCCTACAAGTCTCCACAGCAAGGATGCATAGATTTATGGGCGTGGTAAGCAGAAGGAAAATGAGTCTGCACATACGCATAACCAGTAAGTAGCACATCTCGATGGGTAGCATGAATCGTCAGAACGCTGGTCGTTGTTATATTATTAATTTACTAGAAGTATGCTGCTAGTTCAGGCACACATTTATTTTCCTGTTGGTTCTTTGCAATGTTAATAAAATATATTGTACGTTAATTCTTTATGGGTCATTACTTTGTACTTTTAAAGCAAAGTATTTATATTCACACACACACACACACACAAAAAGATTCAGATAATCGCTTTAGCATCGAATCGCAGCCCTCTGAATCGTAATCGAATCGAATCGTGAGGTGCCTAGAGATTCCCACCCCTAAGTGACACTATGTATAACGTAAACATGGATACTTTGTTTCACCACAATGCAAAATACAAACATGGCCGCTTTCTTATTTGCAAACTTGTGAAATGAAAACATGGTTACTTGTAGCAATGTGAACTGAAAACATGTTTTTATGTTTACTGAACACATAACTATGTTTACTTGTTGGGTGTGTCTGGGGTGATTCTAAAACCAAAGGTTAACCAAAGACATGCTTGGTAAAATATAATATTGTTTTACCTTCTTTTGACGCTGGCACGGAAGATTTAAATACGTTTGCCCCAGATGAGACAGAGTCCATCTCTTTCATGTCAAGAAATTCAGGCTGTATTTCCTCTTCATCTTCATCTTCACTTCCTGAAACATCATCTCGATTTGACTGGTCAACCTCACGTTCTGGTAAAATGTAACCAATTATGGTTTTTAATCCGGCGGGGGGACTTTGCAGCGCCATGTTTACTTATGCAGTCCGTTTGAAGATTTCCACAGTTCGCGAGCGCGGTTCAATTTTTGACTCATGACCCTCATGACTCATCACTATAAACATGATCAACAACAGCAAATCACATCACACCAAATAAAAGTCCGTTCAGTTTATGTGCTGCTTCGTGCTTCCTGTCAATGGAATCACTAGTAAAGGGAACGGTCGAACCTGATAAGATACTACATAATTTACTGTAAAATATTAACCTTAATTAATATTAACCTTATTAAAAGGTCTTTTAAAAAGCTTAATAAAATATAAATATATAAAGTATTGTATATAATGTTAGACATTTTTTTTTATAAATATTTTTTTTATATAATGTTAGACATGCTCCATGCTTAAAATAATAACAACAAAATGTCATTAAAAATAATAATTTCTACAGTCAAAAGGCAGTATGTAGGGTTTAAGGGTCTAAAAAGGGCCTTTGGTTTTTTTATGTGTATTCATCTTAAATATATAATTAGATATAAATTTAAATTAATATGATATGACCACAGTACATGCAAACGTGGCCGTGGTCACATTGGCAGGATCCACAATAACTTAGAGTGGGTAAACAGAGCGCTATTTTGAATAAATAACTGTAATTCACATTATAAAATGAACAAAAATATTAATAGGCTAACAATACAAAATAAAATGTACACATCAACGTAGTTATTGGTGATATTACTGCACAACTAAACTCAACAGCCAATCAGATAATCCCAAAATAAAAGTCTCGGTAAAATTATTAGACAGATAACGTTACACACGTATTGTAGTTGCTATCGTTTTCTTTATTATGACAAAACACGGTAGATTAATTTCTTGGGTTAAAATATCTACGCACATAATATATTAGATCAAAAGTCCCTTGTGTTTTCTTAATTATACTAACAGTCGTCAAAAACTTAAACTACTGAGAGCTTTGCATTGGGATTTCTAGACACTATCGTAAGTGTTTTAGCATGCAATGATTTCATCTTTAGTCATTAAAGGTGCTCAAAGCGATGTCACGCGTTTTTTAGGCCAAAACATTTTTTGTCACATACAACAAACATCTCCTCAATATCCGCTAGCTGCCTGTCCCCTGAACACACTGTAAAAAAACACGGTCTCTGCAGACACCTCAGGCTCCACAAATGGCAACAAAAACAAACTGGGCTTACCCGCACCACGAAACATAACAAACTGTTCCAGCCAATAACCGATAAGAAGGGTTTGGGGGGTTAGTGCGCGGATGAGGAGGAGGGAGGGTCTAGCTAGCCTTCGTTTTGTTTGACAATACTTTAAACGTCAACAAGAAGTGATGTCACCCGACATCGCTTTGAGCACCTTTAAAATAATTGGTTTAACAAACAGTCAACTACTATAAATGACCACCACTCCCTAAAATGACAGTAGTTGCAAGCATTTCCATAGTTATATACATAACATAGGCCTACATAACATCCCCGCTTTTAATCTTCTTTTTTATGTTAAAACAGTTTGAGGATATTATAAAGTATAGGCTATCTCTAAACTACTTTCATTTTAAGTAGATAAATATAAAAATATTGTTAAAACATATTCAAATATTTTTAAATACAGCACAAACAAACAAACAAACAAACAAATATTTTAACAAAACGTGCACCAACACTCCCCACTGCAGCTTAAACTCCCAGAGTTTATTTTTTTATAGAGATATCTGACCCAGGTCAATCACTCTGACTTAAGTGATAGAAGTTCTTCTGTATTTATTAGCCCCTGGTTGTACAGGTGAATTTTATTCTTCATTTTCTCTTTTGCTGGATTCCTGACATCATCCTGAGAGGGCAGGGCATCATCATCTGAAACAGAAAAATGTTGGATATTTGGACATAGATTAGTCAATGAAACCTAATTCTTCCAGACAGATGTCCATGTGTATTCTTCCTTGACTTGCCTAGAGTGACATAAAAAATCGACCGACTGAAGCCATTAGCACAGCAGTCCTCACACCCCTCCACTTCGCTCCCAGTGGTACAGCTGCACTCCACAGGCCAACTCCCATATAAGTCCAGGTGAGGTGCAGAGTCTGCCTGCACATTTTGTGATGCTGAAACCACTTTGTCATTTTCCTGGAGAGATTCCCTGGGGGAATGCGACAAGTCGGGATCTCCCACACTCAGGAAAGTGACTTCAGACTGGCTGCACTCACAGGGTTCTCCCAGATTGGTAACTCTGGCTTCCACCGGTGGGCTGCACATTTCATCATCTTCAATAGGGAGGCTTAGACCCGGACTGTGGTCATTGTATGGCCAGTGAAGGAAGATCGTATCGTCTAGGGTGTGTGGTTGGTCCTCAGGGGGCTCAGGCATGGGAAGAAGTTGGCTTAGTTTCTGAAGCACCTGAAGACGAATACAATGTTTATATACATGTTTATGTGTGTATGTTTGAGTAAATGAGGCCATTTACTAACCATTTCCATAGTCGGCCTGACTCTCATTCTGCTGCCTGTGCACTCTAGTCCGATTCGGAGCAGACAAAGTGCCACCGCAGAAGGCCAGTGCTCAACTTTGGGATCTAAAAACCGCAGACAGGAATCAACAGAGCCTTTTTCCTCAAACTCTGAATGCAGTACGTCTCTCTAAAGAAATGCAATGGCATAAGTCAGCGAAGGACACAGTAATGTTGTCATCAATTCTATTAACGTAAAATATTAATTATATGGATGAATATCATGAGGATTCAAAGTTTTTCTTCGATTTTTTGAGATAGGAGATCATTGAACCATTAAAGCAAGATGTAAACAAAACTCAATTTCATAAAACATTGATCATTAAAAGGATAGTTCACCCAAAATTGAAAATTCATTTACACACCCTCAAATTGTTTCATACGCTGTATTTATTTATTTATTCTGCTGAGCACAAAAGAAGATATTTTGAAGAATGTTGAGGGCGAGTAAACTATGACAGAATTTTTATTTTGGGTGAATTATCCCTTTAAATTATCCCTTTAAAGCGGTGGTAAAACACATTTTTTCGAAGGCTTGATTGTGTTTGTGGGGTGCACTGTAACATGTATTCATGTATCGTTTTTAAAAAATTGCATTATTTTTCATATATTTTACCTTTATTTTACACTGCTCTGTCCCTCCTTGTAAAATCGGTCTGATGGTTTCCGGGTTCTATGAAGCCAGTCCCTCAAAACTATGCAATAGGCTCAGATTGGTTAGCTGGCCCAGTGTGTTGTGATTCGCTAACCGACTAGTGCACGTTTTTCAGAAACGTCACGCCCCTTAACTTTACCGGTAGTTTGTGCTTTGGTGTATTATAAACAATGGCGTCAATAAAACCAATCGGACCCAGAGAATGTTAGTGAAGATGATCGAGCAGAACCTGTTCAAGAACGGCTGTTAAATAAAGAAAGATTTGTTTTTTGTTGTTGTTGTCTCATTACTTTTTAGATATGCTGTTATTTAATTGTACTAATTATTATAGTATTACAAAAAATAAGCTTCATAAACAAGAATTTATATCTTGTCTATCGATCTATAGTGATCGTTACTGACTGTATGGCACCGTTACTTTTGTATTTTTAGAACGATTGTAGCCAAATATCTGTCGCCAGAACTATTAACCCAAAACGAACACTAACATTGGCTTTACAAGCCGTTGTGCGAATCCTGCATTGAACTCGCAAAGATTGTGGAAGCTTTCCTCCGTAAAATGTGCAGCACAGAGAGCGAGATTTTAGTAATAATTATGAGGGACCGAGTTAAAAATAAATTTTAACCATTGATCCCTAACTCCCCCGACCCTAGGAAGGCTGAACAAAGTGGATCTGCAATCCGGATGAAAATAACAGCATTCCGACGGCATTGCGTCAACAACAGCTAATACCACAACAACTCTTCTCCAAAGCGAAAATTGCCTCGCCCTTATTTAGTATTCTCGTCTGAGGGGTTTAGTGGGGTTAGTGATGTCAGCAACCCTGGAGGAATGTCGTGTAGTCCCTACCGGCCGTTTGCTCTAGTCCTTAGAAATTGATTTCTTTAAAAGCAAATATCTCCGTTTGCTTTGAACTTTGAGCTCTGTAACTTTGCAGATGTTGTTTATGCTCAAACAGCAACATTACACACTAGCTAAAGTTAGAAAAGTGAAATCGTGTTTTACCACCCCTTTAATATAATTAAATAAACATATATATACCGTCTCACAGAAATATTGCGAAATATTCAAAATAATGGTTTTCAATTTTTTTCCTTCAGAAGTCATTCTAATTTGCTGATTTGGTGCTCAAGAAACATTTCTTATTATTATCATTTGAAAACTGCTGTGCTGCTTATTATTTTTGTGGAATGTCATACATTCTTTTCAGGATACTTTGATGAATAAAAAGCATTTATTTGAAATATAATTTCTTTGTATAATTAGACTTTAAATTGATAATATATATCTATTTTTTTTTTTACTTGTATTGTTAAAATATATTCTTCGAAAAATATTAAAACATATTTCAAAATATGTATTTGTTTTCCTGAAGTGGATTCTTACCAGAAACCGGTTCTTTGCAGTCTCCTGTTTCACCTTCTGTCCTGTACATGTCTCTAATATAACCTACAAGCATAGAAACATTTAAGAAACAAAAAATAAGAGCTGAATTATGTTGGGGTATGTATGTCATGACTGGTGGTAAGTAATAAATGAGAAAGAAATATTAATGGCCAGTATTCTGCAGCTGGAAGTAAATGTTTACCATTAAAATTCTGACGTAAATCTTTATTTATACAAATGGTGGTTTATTATACACCTGGCTCATTTTTGAAATAGGATGCTGAACTCACCATGCCAAGACTGTAAACATCAAGTTTGACAGACAGCTTGCCATCACGGATGTACTCCTCGGAGAGATAGCCAAGGTTGCTATGGGAGCCGGTATCCATGACGATGGTGAGGCTCTGGTTGACAGAGTGGGGTCTCAGATGAGCTAATCCAAAATCTGATAATTTGGGCTGCAGGTTCTCATCCAAGAGTATGTTTGAACTGTGAATAGAACACAAAACAAGCTCATTTCAATGCATCACCTTTACTGGGCACAAATTTGTAGCTTTGACTTCAAAGTGACACCTCGTAATATTTCCACAAATAACCATGCACGGTTGTGCAGTGTGTAGGTGGTGGACTGCCTTTGCGGTGCCTTTTATGATGTTCAGTCTTTCCTGCCATGATAGAGGCCTGTCAACTTCCTGTAACAAAGGCAAGAGTAGAACCTATGAAAATTTATTTTTATATTACTATGATGTAATCTACTATTACTATAGCATGTTACGGTTCGCTGGCAGATGATTTACCTCATGAAGCCTGTGGAACAATGATCCGTTACGAAGGTACGGATAAACTAAACAGAAGCGGTCCGCCTGTGAAAAGCTGCCCCATAACTCCAAAATATTAGGATGCTGATACCTAAGCAGACACAAATGAGAACAACTGACAACATGATAAAAACACTATTTAAATATGATCAAGCAGATTGTAGACTGAACCTACAGTTGTAGAACTTCGATTTCCTTGGTGAATTTTTCCCACAATGCCTTCCAATTAGCTTTCTTTTCCTGTTTATGTAACAAAGAATTTGATTAGTGTTTTTTAAAAAACTGTAATGGCATTATATCTGTAAGTAAAGTCAGACATTAATAGGTTAGGACCTGTTTGAAAAAGATCGGTTTCCCCATCTTCCACAGTAAAATCATTTCCATTAGTTAATTCAGTAAATAATTAGTACATTACATACTTACATTGTTATTATTATTATGTTCTTATATTATTTACTATTTTATTATTATGTTATTATGTATTTATAGTATTTTATTATTATATACTGTAGAACAACTACCAGAAAAGAGTATAGTAATGTAATGGCAAATGAATGTGCAAATACAGGAAATAAAAAAAAAAATGGGTCTGTTAAGATGAACATAAGATGTAAAAAGATGTTTTGAAAGATGTTTTGAGAGAAGTTCTGAAAAATGTTTTGAGATTTATGAAAGTTTGTTTACACCACAAAATAGAAAATAGATAAGGTAATTGGCGACTTTTTGTCTGACAATTCTGACTTTTTTCTCACAATTGAGAGTTTATAACTCACAATTCTGACCTTATATCTCACAATTTCTCACAAAAATAATTTTCTAGCATTTCAGACTTTATAACTCACAATTGCAAGTTCATAAATATACATCACAACAATTATTCCACGTTGAACATTCCATGGTGGAAACAAACTTCCATAGATTTTAATAGGTCAGGACCTGTTTGAAAACTTTCACAGCAAAAGATCTGTTTCCCCATCTCCCAGAGTAGACCTCGGCGAACACGCTTTCTCCGATTTTTAAGTCCAGGTGGAAATGTCTCGTTCCCACAATGACGTCTGAATATGTGATGCAATACTTCTGTTTTTCCCCTATGAGACGAACAAATAAGGTTTCATCTCATATCCTCATGAAACCGCTCAAAACAGAAATGAAACTTTTTACCTAATATCTAGAATGACATGTATAGTAAGTTCTTGTATTACTGCTATGTACAATAATACTAACTAAAGCAGAGACAGAAGTCAAATACAAATGTGCTTGTACTTTGAAAGCAAATTACCTTCAGCAGAAATAGACTCTGGATGAAGAGCTGCAGTTTGACAGAATTTCTCACTATTTTGCAGATTCTGATTGGGAAAAAAAAGATATATAGATAGGGTGAATGTAAAAACATATTCATAATGTGACTAAATTGGCAAAAATAAAACTGCTAAGATTCAGTTGAACATACAGAGTTTGCGTTCATTCATGCTTTTGCTTTTTAAGAATCCTAAACCACAAGAAAGCCAAGCATCTGACCAGAATCTTTAAAAATCTGCAGAAATTACAGCATCAAACAGAAAAAAAACATTACCATGGCAAAGAGAGGGGGCGAGGATGACTTCAGCACACATGAAAAGTCTAGAATAGAATCAAATAAGTTCGGTTACTGTTTGTAATACTGTGGCAGCTTCGTTATAGCAGTTCGTGGGTTACAGAACTGTGGGTTACATGCACAGCTGGTTATTTAAATCACATGCTTTGTTTTTGCATCCAGTTCACAACATATTTACATTTGTCAAGTTCCTCTTTAAAGTAAAATATATGTTACAAACATAAAGTAACACTAGCTGGTACAGAAAGCTTATGTGAATAAGAGGAAGTTGGAGAGGCAGTAAAATGTAAACAACCCTTACAAGAATTTCCCCTAAAATATTAGTTACAGTTATTGCTAATACTAAAATAATATTATTATTAATAATAATAATATAACATCTCCTTTAAAGCTTTCAGACTCATTCTTTTATTTTCATTTTTTTTTCTGCTTTAAGTTTTATATTTACTGTAGTTATTTATTGTGTACAATTACTGTAGCAACCACTTTAGCATAAAGTACATTTACCATGGTACATTATTATCATAAAGGGAACATCACAACCATAATTAGCTATGAAGATTACCTTGTGACTGAAAAAGACTGGTGGCTCGAGCATGACCCATCTCATCCAGAACCTTCAGCAGATCCTCCACTCTTTTATTCTGCTGGGCCCACGACCACATGAGCTCTTGTGTTGGACTTTTCCCAGCAGCCACGTACATTTCAGTACATCTCACCTCCAGCTGACTGGGAAGGATGTGAGTAGCTGGAAGGAATCAGGCTGGGATGAATGTCACAAAAATGTTTCCCACAAGATCCAATGCAGCGGATTTGATGACCCTCTCTGTTGGAAAATCCAGCCTAAACTGCTTGATAGTTGTGTTCTGTTCTGTTCTGTTCTGAAAACCACCTTGACCACCGTTTGCGGGGACAAGTTACAAAGTAGAAGCTGGATTGTTGATGGTAGATCTTCTTGGACCAGTTAGAGACCATATTGTACCAGTTTTGACCAACTATTCCCAATCTAATTACTAAATACACTCTTAAAAATAAAGGTTCTTTCTGTATTGACATCTTTTGTTATTAAGACCCACATCCATGAAACCTTTCCATTACAAAAAAGGGTTCTTTATAGTGGAAAACTGTTCTTATAAAAATAACTGAAAGGTACTTTGAGCAACCAAAAATGGATCTACTATGGCATCGCTGCGAAAACCCCATTTTATAACCTTTATTTTGAAGACTGTACTGTACTTTGTGGGGAGAAAAGAAGCTTGAACAGAATATTTATACAGTAGGCCTATATTCCAGCGGCTATAATTTAACAAAAACACATTCCCAAAGAAGATAAACATAGGGAAATTGCTGAGATGATTGTTTGCTTAACTTCAAACTTACAGGTAACGGTATACAATGTTACATTGCCATGGTAAAGTGCGTAATTACCTAAAGCTTTCCACCCTAGACCGTCCAACCCGCTGTCCATCAGTCTACAGAAAGTCCTCATGAGCACCGGCGGGACGTCGAAGAGGAAGGTCGACGGGTCTATTTTACCTGACATCTTCCTCTAGTCGATACTATACACAGGTGTGTGAAGTTTGGTTAGATGTTTCATGTCTCTTGGACTGGGGACTCCACAGTGCTCTCTTGTGTTGATACCTCTTGCTACAAAGCGGAAATTCCCAAACCCCACCTACTTCCTCTAAAGAATTTCACAAATGCTCATAATATTTGCTTGTAATAGAAAGGTGAATCAAACAAAACTAAACAATTAATTTAGTAAATAATTAGTACATTAGCCTATATACATCTATAACAACAACAACAACGATAATTATTATTATTGTTTTTATGTCATTGTATCGTTTCCTATTAAATAATTAGTAGCCTAGTCTACATTATATAGGCCTAGGCCTACTTCATATAACAACAATAATAATAATAATAATAATTATTATTATTATTATTAATATTCTTGTATCATTTATTATTTAGTTTTGTTTTGTCTTTTTATAAAATAATTTTATTACTAATTTAATATAGCCTATAACAATTGACAGTAAAAAAAATATAGTAATTGAATGGCAGTTGGATGTACAAATACATGTAAACATAAAATTAAAAGCAATTGGAATGAGGAGATCAACACTACATCATCAGCTACTTCTGAAGGCTAAAAGGGAGAAATATTGTATAAATTTATTTATAAAGTTATTCATCAAAAATGTCAATTATCACTCTTAATAAAATTTGTAATAAGACAGATATTGCACATTTTCATACTGCATTGCATTCACACAACATGCAATGTGCATCAATAAAGGTCCATTCTTTTACATTAGTAGCCTACATAAAAATAAAAACACACACACAGCTTTATGTAAAAAAGGTCTCAAATAATTGAAATTGAAAGTGATTTTCCTAGCATTTCAGCTTCACGGTTACATCATCAGTCAGTGTTAGTAATAGTTGATGCCACTGAGCAACGCGGCTTGTCTTGTCACCATCACAGGTTTTTCGGGAAGTCATGTGACTTTGTTTCAGAGCGCGGCAGACTCGTCAAGGGCGCGAGATACAAACGTTTGCTGACAAACGCACTTCAGTCCATGAAAACAAATATGATAAAAGTGGAGATTAAAAAAAATCTTATAGCGCAAACTTTGAGGATTTTACATGTTTAATAGAAAGCGAAACTCTCCCATTTCGTCTGTTTTTTTTTTTTTTTTTTTATCCAATCACAGTCTTGACCGCTCAGTTGCTAGGCAGACATGTATGTTTTAGGTTAGGCAAATAACTGAAATTCACCACAATAACTATGATGTTGATTTAACTTCAAAGTACAGGCAATAAGACAGACTATTTAAAGCAAATAAACACAATTGTTTCATTAGGTTTTCTAAATTTTATTTTCCTCTCTTAAAAATTACATTTTCTCAGTAGCAATTTATCAAATTGAATTATTCATATTCATTAATATTTCAATTTACAGTTGTGAACATATGTCGATTAACAAGAGGAAATAACAACTGGTTTAAAAGAGAGAGTTGGTTGTAATATTTGTAAGTAGCCTAATTTAAAAATAAAGTCAGAAATAGGATTTACACAAAGAGGAATGAAATAAGTGAAAAACACCCATAAACTAATCAAAACCCACTCAAAAAAACATGTAGCAGCTACTTTGGTTTAAATTATCCTTACTATTGTGAAGAAAAAGAATGTCAACTCAAGGAAACTTAAAATCACGGAAGTTGCGATGAAATTTGTATGAATAGTGCATCTTGAGCAACATTAGCTTTGTGATATGGGACAGTATGATAATATGGTCTCTGTAGATGATGAAAAATGTCCAAAAAAATTATCCTAGGAAAAAGAAAGAAAAACACACACCTTTATTCTTCTTTACATTTCTGAATTGCCACATTTTAATGGAAAAAACAACAACTTGGTATTGCTATATTTTTTTCACTGATAATAAACAAGGCAACACTTACCACCCTTTGTCTGCCTTTGATTGTTAGCTTTACATGTTGGACTCTGCGGAAAAACAAAACAAAAGATGTTCAATACACGTGCTGTGTCATGTACACCTCAAGGTATCTTCTAGAAATACACACATAACACTCACCCCAAACAATTTTCCTTATATCGTTCATGTGTCGAACGCTGCAGGAGTACTCTTCCCCTTTCTCTGGTGTGAAGGAGGCGCTCTTGGTGAGGTGAAACTGCCAGCCCTTTTCGAAGGCCAGGTCAGTCTGCTGGGCTTTGTCCATAACTTGTCCATTTTTCAGCAGTTCAATTGAGATATCAGGAGGGTGGAAGCCACTCACATAACAGATCAGGGTGTTCGGCTTTCCATACTCTCCTGGAAAATGGCTGTACAGCT